>BMAW01030489.1:368527-409718 GCA_019974015.1 Nephila pilipes | reverse complement strand
ATTTTGTGACCTGATAGATATTTGATCTAGATTGTCCCGACATCAAACACCTTTGAAAACATCAAATTCATTCTCAGATGCCTTGATGTTTTCTTACTGATAATTTGTTTCGTCACCAAAATGCAAGTGAGTTTAGTTCTAGAACACTTGAATCTATTCCGTAATAGAAGAGGACAACCACAAATGAGTTGGGCTACTATTGTCGATTTTTATTCTCGTATGAGAGAAGTGACAGAAATAGTAGCATCTCATCACGACAAACTTCTAGGAGGACCAGGTAAAAAACAGCAATTATCTTTAAAACGAGCCCTATACATGCATTGAATATGATAATGTATTTTGTTTAATTAATATAAATTGTTGTAGATAAGACAATCCTTTTGGACGAAACTTTCCTAACGAAAAGAAAATATAATAGAGGCAGAAAAACGCAAACCATGACCCAAGTTGTACTTGGAATATATTGTCGGTATGTAACGATTAGATAACTATTTATTTTTAGACCTAAACAAATATTTTTACAATTGTAATTTTTTTATTTTACAGTGAGGACAAAGAAGGGCTTTTTTTTCTTGTGGATGGAAAAAAAAAGAGAGATCTTTGGCCTCTAATTGCTAGGCATTGCCATCCAGAGACTTCAATTATATGTACGGATAGCGCAACCCAGTATCACAGCGTCAATAAATTGTTTAATGACGCTGTGCACAAAACTACAAATCATAAAAAGGGAGAATTTGTTAGTAAAATAGATAAGCTTAACACGATTAACCCTTTAGAAAATGAGAACAAACACTTCAAAAAAGCAATAGTAAGCAGACAATCTGAAAAACATCTTAAGCAATACATGGCATTGCATTTCTACAGAAGAACGAGACTTAGTACGATGAAGTCTCTGGATGCGAAAGTGCAATTATTTCTGGAGGACATCTCTCTGGTTTTTCCAGGATATGGAAAAAAAGGCCTCGAGTTAAAAAAAATTGAAATTCCAACGGTAGAGTCCGAAGGCATTTCGGACAAGATGCCAAAGACTTCAAATAAAAAATTACTAGAAGGTATTTTATTTCATAATTTTTTTAAATTTTTGATATCATTCGAGATAACTATCCTTTTTTTTAAACAAATGTATTATTTATTTATTTTAGCATTAAGTGATGACGACGAAGTTCCTTTTATGGACGACGTTGATGGAGATCCAGATTGGGAAGATTTTTAAAAAAATCCCCCTCCCCCTTTCCTGAAAAAAAAAGGAACACTAAAGGTAAAAATGTTTAAAGCTGTTGATCTTTGTTAATTGTCATTAAATTCTTATGTAATACGATTATATGCGAATTGTTTTAAATTCAGGATTCCATTTACTTTAAGAAACTCTTGCTCCTTTTTGTAATAATTAATATTTCAAAATCAGACACCTACGTTTTTCGGTTTTCTTTTTTGTTTTTTAAATATTGATTTAATTTAATAATACGTTTGTATAATATAAAATCTTGAGTATAAAAATTTGCATTTTACAGGAACAATATTATATTTACTTGATTTTCACATTTAGGTTTCGACATGTTAATTTCTTTTCTGGCCTTTATCTCTTTCAAGGATCGCGACCTTGAAGTTGAGTCGTAGGTGCGTATTCTGATGATTACTGTACGTTAAATGAAATGGATCTCAAAGTCCTTAAGTGGTGTTGTATAGAAGCCAGATGAATTCCAGTTAGGATTCGAGTCTTCATCTAACCGTTGTTCCGATTTATCAAGTCCGTTGTCGAAAGTTTTTTACAATGGAACTCCAAAACGAAACAAATTTCTTAATTTTTTTTTTCTTTTTCCATTAATTAATTTGTAATTGAATAAATATTCTTCACTTCTGTTAGTTGCATTTCATCATTTAGCTTAAGAAATCTCATAAATTTTCATAATGTGTCGAAAATTAACGTTATTTATTTAACAGCTCAGGAAGTAATTATTACAGTATTACAGTTGTTTCATTTCATTTGAACAATCAGAATTAAAATATTTTCAGTATATATTTCAATACAAGTGCTTCTCCTTTACTATTTAAAAATTAGTAATTACAAACATTTAACTTTGAATTATTTAACTGATTTTATCAAAGAACTGATTTATATCAAACAAGAATGTCTTAGAAATCAGATCAGTTTTTTTTATATGTTTATTATTTTGTCAAGTTCTACTTGTAAAATACCAAATTAAATGAATTGTTCTTTTCTTGTATTTTATCTGAGATCAGCATTGTATGACTGGATTACCTTCAAACCCTTAAAATTAATTTTATTGATAGGAATATATGGGATAGGAATATTAATGAACTAAATGGGTGTACGTATTTTCATTTTCTTTGGTAATAAAATTGAAAGTGTTGTAGCTATTCTAGGTCAAAAATAATAATCTATCAAAACAGAAACTAAGTTTAGTAAACTTACAGATGGGGTAAACATTGCCTTTTTTATTGTAAAATATGTAGATATATATAATTTTTCATATGATGAAGAAATTTTTTATTAAATATTGCTCATTATAAACTTATCGAAATATGCAATTTTTTCCCTAGATTTAAGAATCTTAACCTTTTTTTCAATTTCATTTGTGCACAAAATTCAGCTAAACTGTCCAAAAAATTCAAGGATACTTAAGTTCTTTGATATTTCATTTGAAATAATTGATTGTGTGATATGACATTTGATATTACATATATTATACTGCAATAAATTGTAATTAATATGCATTTCTAAGAAAAGAAATTCATTTGGTATTTCTTCTTGTTTTAAATCCTAAAATTAACCAAATTCATTTAATTTTTTTTTATTGCTTGTGATTTAACGAACCTAATTCCAATGTTGATAAGAATATTAATTCTAAATAGTATTAATTGATAAGAAAAAAGTAATTTCTTAAAAATTTATTTATTTTTTTTTTTGAGTAATTTAAGATTCTGAGTTTTACGATTACCCTGTTCATATAACATTTCATCTTTAATGCCAATACAATATTTTTTAAAGCAATATTGAATTTTTTAAACTTTAAATAAAAAAAAACTAATGTTTAACTTTTTGTAAAAGATTCTACAGATTAAGAATACATGAATATGATCTGTCCACTGTTTGAATGGATCTCTAGTTTTAATTTTTGCAAAAATATTTGGAGGATGTGAATTTGATTTGTATTATTTATTACTGTTTCAACTTAATTATGGAACTTCCAATTACTTTAATATAATAGATATTGAGAACATTCCTTCCTTTTAAGAGAAATATGCACCGTAAATTAAACTCTTTAGCTTTTAAATTTAGTTAGTTTTATTCATTGAAATATAAATTGCGCTGAAAGAAAAGGTAAATTCTTTTTCATCGAAAATAATTCTGATATTATATAGATTTCAAACGTTTGATGTTTTAGTTTTGGAAGAAAAAAAATGTCCATGTAATTTATTCCATAGAGATGTATAAGTGAAATAAGTAGTTTTCTAATAATTTTTAATATGATAGAATAAAAAAGAAAGAGACAACATAAAAACCTTTCAACATTGAGGTAGTTTCTAAAGATATTAGTTTATTGAAATGATAAATCTTAACATGTAGAAAAAAAATTTAAATGTTCTTAATTAGTTAAAAAAGAATTGATACGCTAACAGGAGATTAATTTAGAATCCAGTAACATTTTTTTTTTCATTCACATGATAAATTATTCTCTGCGTAATAAAATATTGCTGGATCAAAATTTCATCAGATAAAACGCTCCACAGTCATCTCTTTTGAAAATTCTATCTACAAGGTTTCAAATTGTTTGAAGGATTTCATTATCTGGAACAACAGACTAATTTTTCAATGCTGTTTACTAATGAGATTATTATGATAAACCTATTTTCTTTTAAGTTACTTTTTTTAAAAGCTATAAACAGAAAAAAAGGAAAATAATACTGCGTTAAGGCACTTTACCGTAGAGTTATATTTACTGCAAAATTACATCTTTAATTATCAGTTTTAATATTTTTTGAAAAAATTTTATGAAAGATTCGATGTTATACACTAAATCAGTTATGAATAAGTTCAATACAATTAAGCAAAATTCAATATAGAATATGATCATTCCGAAGAATACGAGAATAATCTTCAGTAATCCAATAATAACGAAGGAAAAAAAATTCGATATAAAAACCAACGTTTTTATATGGTGGCAAAGTTTATTAAAGAAAATTATTGAAATATTAATTAAAACTGTTAGTTATTTTTAACTTTAAAATTTACTTAAAAAGAGACATTTGTGAACGTATTAAAAAATTCATAATACTCATAAAATCAAAACATGCATTTGAAAGTTTGTAAGTCATTCTATTAAAAAAAAAAAAAATGGGAACCAGAATTCAGAAAAAATTATTGTGGTAAGACAGGGCACCAAATATTGGAAACTTTTTTTCTTGCGAATGATTACTGACTAAAAGTCAGCAACCCTTACTATCTCGGAGATAGTAAAGGAGAGATAGTACTCCCCTTTGTGAGTACAAAAGGTTTACGATACTCATGCTGCGTGGGGAGTGCCCGGTGCTCCCAGAGGGGGAAAGAAATTTTTTCCTCAATCCTAAAAGCGCCGAGAGGAAAGAATATTTTGACTTATTAAAACTATTGAAATATTAGTTAAAACTTGTCGCAAACGTCTAAATATTGCATTGTTAGGCGAGTACGAACGATTCCCAAAATTTCAAAGCTCTAGCTTGTTGAGAAGTTGGTTAAATTAACGATCGAAAATTTGATGACACACACACACATATTATTCACTGCTGTTAGTTGCATTTTATCACTTAGCTGAAGAAATGTCTTTTTAATTTTCATAATGTATAGAAAATTAAGAATATTTATTCATTTAATACTTCAGGAAGTAAACATTCATTCATTTCATCTTCTGTGTTTGTAATGCATGTATAATTTCAGTCATGACAGTTCTTTTATTTCATTTGAGCAATCGGAATTAAAATATGTGTTTCGGAACATATTTTATTACAAGTGTGTCTCATTTAATATTTAAAAATTATTAATACCAAAAAATTAACTTTGAAATGCTTAACTGATCTTTTAAAAGCATTAATTTAGCAAACAAAAATATCTCAATAAGCAGATCAGTCTTTTTATATGTTTATCAATTTGCCAAGATCTGCATGAAAATACTAATTTAAATGAATTCATTTGATCTTTTATTGTATTTTATCTGAGATTAGCATTTATAAGACTTGATTATCTTTAAATCTCAAAAATAATTTTATTAATAGGAATGCATGAGGATATGTATATTAATGAATTAAATAGGTGTACTTTTTTTTGCCTTTTCTTTGGTAATAAAATTGAAAATGTTGTAGATATTCTTTGTCAAATAATAATTTATTAAAACAGAAACTAAGTTTTCTTAACTGTTATAGATAGGGGTAAACAGTATTGTATTTTTTAATGTATTATATATATACATATATATATATATATATACGCTCACAACATTTTTATGACAAATATAATTTTTTTATTAAATATAGTTCATTACAAACTTTTCCAAATATGTATTCTAGATTGAAGTATCTTAATATATTTCTATTTTATTTGTGCATAAAAGTCAACTAAACTATCCAAAAAATTCACCAATACTTGAGTTCCTTGATATTGCATTTGAAATAATTGATAGTGTGTGATATGACATTTCATTTTATATATATTATACTGCAATAAATTGTTATTAAAACGCATTCTAAAAAAAAGAAAATTTAGTATTTCTGCTTACTTCAATCCTGAAAATAATCAAATTCATTTAGTTATTTTTTTAATCCTTGTGACTTAACGAATCTAATTCTGACGTTGATTGGAACATTAATTTTTGAAGTTTTACCAGGAGAAAAGAGTAATTTCTTAAAAATTCTTCTTTTTCTTTAATAATTTAAGTTCCAAGTTATACGATCACCTTGTTAATATTTTTTGCCTTTAGTGCTAATTCAATATCTTTTTAAAACAATATTCAAGTTTTTAAGCTCTAAAATAAAAATAATTAATTCTTTATCACTATTAAAATATTAATATATATATATATATATATATTAATATTTTAATAGTAATAAAGAATGGAAAACAATACTGAGTTAAGACACTACCGTAGAGTTAAATTTACTTCAAAATTACGTATATAGCTATTAATTTTAATATTTCCTTAAAAAAAGTGTATGAAATATTCAGTGTTATACATTATATCAGTTGTGAGTAAATTCAGTACAATTAAACAAAACTTATTGAGAAATTTGATCATTTCGAAATATACAAGAACGATCTTCAGGAGGAAAAAAAAAAACGAATTACTAAAACTAACTTCCATTTGCTACTACATAAATATATAACTTCATTTTACTTCTTAAAATTGGTAAGTATTTTTTAAAAAATATTTTTGAATGGTTCATTTTAATATGATAGAATAAAAAAAAAATACATAAAACTCTTTCAACATTGAGATATTTTCTAGAAATATTAGTTTATTGAAATGATAAATCTTAACATTTGGAGAAAAAAAATTAAATGTACTTAATTTGTAAAGAAAAGAATTTTAAAATTTTGATACGTTAACATGAGATAAATTTAGAATCCACTAACATTTTTTTTTCATTCATATGATAAATTATTCTCTGCGTAGTAAAATATTGCTTGATCATATTTCCATCAGATAAAACGCTTCATAATAGACTCTTTTGAAAATCCTATCTGCCAGAGGTCGAATTCTTATTTATCATTAAGAATTTCTGTATTTATTATAAGCGATATTTATTTTCAACATCTTCACCTGAAGGATTTCATTATCTGGAACAACAGACTAATTTTCCAAAACTGTTTACTAATGAGATTATTTTGGTAAACCTATTTTATCTTATTATAAGTTACTTTTTTAACAGAAAAAAAAAAGAATGGAAAATAATACTGCGTTAAAGCACTGTACCGTAGAGTTATATTTACTCCCAAACTACATCTTTAATTATGAATTGTAATATTTTTTGAAAAAAATTATATGAAAGATTCGATGTAATACACTAAATCAGTTATGAATAAGTTCAGTACAAACAATTAAGGCAAATTTTAATATAGAATTTGATCATTCCGAAGAATACGAGAATAATCTTCAGTAATCCAATAATAACGAAGGGGGAAAAAAATCAATTTCAATGTTAAGGGATAAAAATTATTTATTCTAGTACTTACGGTATTGAAAATCACACATTTTTTTTTTACAATTTTAATTACTTTAATTTCGATTCGCTAATTACTACACAACTTCAATGTACTTCTTCAAATTGGTAATTATTTCTTAAATTTTTTTTTTTTTTTTCCGGTTCATTTAAAATATCAAACAAAACTTTCAGGTAAGCAGCAAGAAGATAGCTAGAGCGCGATTAAGCCGAAAACACTTTTCTGAAAAAAGGATCACGCAAGTTCTTACGAACTTCAATTTATTTTTTCTATTAGAATCAAATTACTTTAACTTAATTTCTATTTACTTTTATTACATAATTAATTTGCTTCTTCAAATAGGTAAGCATTTTCTTAAAAATATTTTTCAATGGTTCATTTTAATAGCAAGAAGATGGCTGGACCGCAGTTTAGACGACAACGCTTTTCAGAAAACAAGACCGTTTGAAAAATGGTAAACATCCAGAAAAACAGTGTATTACTACGCAGAGAGTTTTCCCCTCCCCTCGGCAAGAGGATCATCTTGCGCACGGTTGCTACAAACTGGTTTCTCCCAAGGACAACGTCTTGGCGATCAGCCTTTAACTAGAAATTAGGATTTGGCGGGGAAAAATCTTCAACCCCGTAAACTGAAGGATCCCCAAACTCTCATATGAAGAACAAGAAGTTTGCTGGAGCGCAGTTTAGACGACAACACTTTTCAGAATATAAGACCGTCTGAAAAATGATAAATGACCAGAAAAAACAATGTATTACTACGCAGAGAGTTTGTCCCGCGGATTGTTTTGAGCAAGGGTGCTACAAACTGGTTCCTCTCAAGTACAACGCCTTAGCGATCAATCGTATTACTCGAAATCGGGATTTGACGGGGAAAAATCTTCAACCCCGTAAAGTAAAGATTCCCCTCAATTTGTAATCCAGGTAGCTTGGCATGGTAATCCACAGGAATGAATCTAGATTAGCGAATTTTTATGAATTAAAAAAATAGTCCTAAGAACTACAAAGTTTCAAAGACACGTAGCGCCCACTAACACGCTAATCCACCAAAGGTTGTTAGCATATGAAAGCTCAAGAAAAAAAAAAAAAAAAAAAACAGTCCAAATATTCACTAAAACTTGTAGCAGGGAAAGTTATAAGAAGATACAAGAAAAAACTTGCATGAAAAAGTCCTTATGAGAGACTACGGAAATAGAATGTATTTGTCTCACAATACGAGTAAATTGGCCAATCGTAATTCGGACTTTCATCTCAATTTCTAATGTTTCAGCAGTCCTTACATGCCGCAATCCCAGGCATTTTGCCCCTTGATCTCCAATTTTAATTGAAATTTAACAAAGTATGGAACAATCTCTAATTACAAATTTCATAAATATTATAATGAGAAGGTAAATTAAGAAAAAAATTAAGGAACTCGTAAGCTATAATCTTAGCCCATCTCATAAATCACTCAATCAATCAAAAACTTTACCGCAATTTTCAAAATTAAAAATGCATTCTAAGTACATTTTTATTACATTCTCCAATGTTCATATTTATTTATTTTTTCATAACTCATAAAACAAAGCTTTTACCTCTGTTTTTCTCTTTGTGACACATTAAAAAAAGAAAAACTATGATGCTGATTGCATGTATGCAGTTTCTAATCCATTGACATGGAAGCATGTTCGCTCCGCCAACACGTGCTCTGGTTGGTGCCGTACAAAACCAAAATTCCTTGATTAAAAAAAAAATCAAATGTAAGTGTTTTTTTTTTATTATTATTATTTTACCTTAAAGAGTTTGTTGTGCCAAGGACTGTAAGTTTTTAGTTCTTAATTTGAATTTGATTCTTAAGTTAATATTTAGTTTATTTTTAAGGACAAAGAAGGAGCATGAATAATAAACGAAATAGATATAGTTACATTATATGAACTTTTCAACGAAGACCTATCGATTTTTTTCTGTATCCACTACTGCATGTGTGAAATATTTATTCTTGCAGGAATTTCTCTGTTTTTAGCCACCAAAAGGGTTTTGTTTTTGTATAATCACAAGGTATTGGAATGCAGTTTAGCCCAATCACCCTATGTTATATCGAAATAGATATTTGTTTTAATGTGAATATTAGTGTTATAAGAGTAACTAGATTTCGCATGGTAGGTGTCTGAATGAATTTGTTAGGGGTTAAATGAAGAATGGTTTGTGGATCAGAACGTTTTTGTGAAAGATCTGTTTAGTGTGCATGATAGTGTTGGACACACGAATATTTGAAAAGAAAGGAACATTTGATGGATATAAATATTGTAGAATAAAAGGAAGATTTTATTTTTTCCTGTAGGCAACAATATGATTCTCACATTCAACTAGCCAAGTCTGTAATTATTGAAAGCAATCATGCAGTTTGATATGAAATATTTTAGAAAACAAAAATTGCCTGCTTTTTGAATTTTTATAAAAACAAGTTCTTATATAACTTTTAATTTTCATTATTAGGCTTTATACGTGTCAAATAATAAAAATAAACTTTTATGAGCTTTGTAAAGTATGATTTGAGTTTTTCTCAAAAACATTTCGTGGTTTCATTTAGTATATTAACTTTAAAGTAAATGAAAGAGTCACCATGACAAAATTAATTATGAAAGTTTTTGGAAAGAAATTAATTTTTAATGAACAGTTAATGTTTTATTTGAAGGAATAAGTTTTAAAATTCTGAATTTAGTTAATTGATTATAATTACATGTGTAGAAATCAGAAAAAAGTTTAATTAATATTAAAATTGTGTTAGTAGCCTATTAGGCAATTTTAATAATATATTAAATAAAATCTGATAAAATTAAAAAGTGAAATGGAAGTATACATATTCATTACTTAAATATATTTTTGTCTATTAGTCAGAATTTTTACATTATTTTAGAATTTTTGGTACTTGTGTATTATTGCGGTACCCACTAAATTATGATTTCGGATTTAGACGATAATTCGCCAAGCGAGCAAGACAGATCGCCAATTTTGATTGTAAGTTCCTAAGGTTGCAGTCCTAAAGAAACAAAACTTGATCGTATTAGTAAAATATTGCTTGCTTGTTAATTTTGCCAATTTCGTATTATTTTTTTTAAATATCTAATTTGTTTTCTTCCAAAATATCATTAACAATCTTCAATTTACGAAACAGCGACATGGATGCCATCACTTTTCAAGGGAGAGGTTTTTTACCAAACACACTATAATGCAAAAAAAGTCAACGCCAGGAAGTTGTATCTTAATGAAGAAAGTATTTGGAAGTGCATTAATATAATTGTACGTATAAAAAGGGCTTCCGGTGTTGGAAGTTGGTTCAGCGGTTCCAAAATACTGTTTGTTATTGCAATACGATTTATTGTTGGGCAGAGGAGTTGAAGTCCATTAAATAGCGTTGCAAACAATTGAATATGTCTAAGAGTGCAACAGTTGATTGAAATCTTTTCATGAAAGAAGTGTGTTCTCCACATCTTATACATATAAAAAGATTATTCAATAAAAATATATAAAAATAAAAAGTTTTATGTTATTTATTGGTATGTTATTTGCTTTCTTCCATTTCAATTTCGTGCTTCCCTTACTTGGCACTTTTTGCTAGCTTGGCGACATTGGTGCATTCTTAAATTGTGGCGATTGCCACTATAATGGATAAGTACCGAATTTTTTATGTTATGTATTTTTTTAATTTTTCTTTCACTAGCTTTGTATATTAGCTTGAATTTTAATTCTCATTTTTATTTGAATTATTAGCCTATTTAAATAGTTAGATAGATTCCTGGGATTTCAAGTTTGCAGTACTGGAATTAAACCTTTAGAGGATAGAGTCGAAGCAATTTTAATATTTCCTCAACCAACCACCATCACTCAATTACGTCGTTTTCTTGGTATGCTTAATTATTACAGACGTTTTATTAGACAGGCTGCCAATATCCTTGCACCTTTAGTAAATCACTGATGGATCTAAGTCTTGGATAGTTTTGCACAATTGTGCAATTTATCATGCCATTCATCTAAAATTAGTGACCTCACTATCCACTGAGACTTTCATTCAATCTTTTCAAAGGTTCATCGTAAGGAGAGTCAAACCTTATGTGTTTTATTTTGACAGTGTTAACAAACTTTGATTGCACTATCAGAGTTCTTGTAAAGGTAATTGGAGTTATGATATGTGCTGAAGTTCCCACACGAAAAATATGATGGAAGTTCAATCCACCTACTGCATCCGGGTGGGGCAATTGGTTGGAAATACTTGTGTGAATGGTTGGAAATTGGTTGGAAATACTTGTGTGAAAACAGACTTGGGACGGTTATCTTTAAATTATGAATTGAATACCATCCTATGCAACTGTGAACAGGTGTTAAATTCTCAACCCATCACCTATGTTTCAGAAGACAACTGAAATCCATCACCACTAACCCCTATGATATTTCTACAAGAATTCCTGATATAAATTCTGCAGACTCTAAGCCATTGAATTGAAGGGCGATACAAATCTAATTTTTGTTACAGACAAAGAATTAGATTTGTATCTCCAAGACAGACAAATAATTATTATACACCTTATTATACAGACAAAGAATTATCTCTAATCCTTAATTACAAACAAAGAATTAGAGATAATCTACACTACAGATTTCAGAGTGAATACCTTTGGCAATTATGACAGCATGCTCTAAACAGAGATAGATTTCTAGAATTGTGTGTCACAGATGTTGTTCTCATGGAGGACAAAAATAATAATATATTCATTGGCCTCTGGCCAAAATAATAGAGATATTTCCTGGAGGGGACAATGTTTACTTTTTACTTTGGCTAGTCAAACATTATCCTTTCTAGGTAATATTTCTATTATTAAATTAAAAACCTATTGGTGGCTTTTATTTAAATATATCATTTATCAAAAATAACCTGGATGTCTTTTTTCACAGCTGTCCTTGAAATTCCTTAGATTTTACTGGACAAGAAGAGGAATATGATAACGCTCTTCCTTCTGTACTTGGAAAGTAAGGTAAACAATTTTTCTTGTTTATCATTAAATGTATTAATTGTACATTATATAATGTGGTTAGTGAAAAAGTAGATGAGGTTTATTTTTCGTTCTACATATTAAATGGGTATGAACTGAAATTAAACATAGAAAAATTATGTTTTATTTTTTTTTGCGCTGTACTTGTATATTATACAAATATGAATCAAATTATCTCATATTAATTCGTGTTATTTTTTAATCTTATCCTCTTTGCTTATCACACATTTCAATATATCTGGGATTATGTCTCTGAAATTCTTGCAGTATTTTAATTTGAATAAATTGCCCTTGTTTTTGTACAGATAATTTTCTTATAACTGCTTATTTATTTGTTGTTTAATAAATAAGCTAACAATATGCATTGAAATGTTTTTAAAACAATAAAAAGAACTTTTGTAAAATTATAAAATTAGCAAATAGATAAGTGAATATTTTTCATTATTAACATATTATATATATATTTCTTACTGTAGATTAATTCAAATTCTTTTGGAGCAATTTTAATTTGTAAGTTGTTTGTTTTTGGACTTTTATTTGTGTTTTTGATATTTGCTTTTTTTTTTAGTTCTAAATTATAAATTTTAGATATAAAATTTAATCTTAAATATATAACTAGGATATGGAATTTCATAATTCATTATTACATATAAAATTTACTGTATATAATAAGATTGTAGGTATTGTTAAGGCTGTTTTAGACTAATGTTAACCACTTCCCAGTTTTGCCCGAACGCCGTTCGGGTATTTAAAAATGGGCCTTCCCTGAAATGAAATTCCCTGAATGGGCCTTCCCTGATTAGGAAATGGAAATATTAGATGACCTTACTCAAGTTCGGAACTTTTGTGAAATTGATACTAGTAATCCTGTTTTCCTTTCACTGCACATCCAGCTATTCTTTGAATATTAACCCTCTAAGCGTTTCACACGTTTTTTTCCGTACTGTTCGAGATATTCCGAAAGTGTCAGAGCCGTCCTTTTTCGCCATCACAGGATGTATTCGAGATCGTTTGCTCCGGGTTTTTCTGCAATTCCTTCCCCCCTTTTAAAAGTTTTACATCTTGTTAGATAATTAGGGAGGGTTGCGGACACACTATGAACTTTGACAGGAAATTTTATGGCTCACAAGGGAACCCCACTCTTGCCCTTAGGGTTAAGACATTTTCCATTGAGACATTCCTTCAAGAGGGGAAGGGGAAGATTTCCTTTCAAGTGTGTTTGTCGGTCAACTTGAGTTGAGATTTTATTGGGTTTATGAAAGAAATGCGTCCTTTGACCTAGCTTTCGATATAAATTTTTTTATTTAAACCAATCCAAAAACGCTTTAAAGTTCAATCATAAAATTAACTAGATTTTATTCCTATTTTTTGATTAATATTCATTTGGAATCTTAACAAATTTAGATAGAGTATTAAACCTACTTTTTTTATATTGTTGGACAAATTACTTTTTCTATGTTTTCTTTGATTGCTAAAAACTCACCTTTTTTCCCCTCACTTTAAAATTATCAGATAGAGTTAAGTTTTTATATTATATCTATAAATCTCGAAAAACATCGCTAAATATATATCTATAAAATATTTATGTTTAAATGCAGAGAATGTATGAAAACAATAAATACATTCTATTGTTTCATATATGTTCTTTAATCACTACTTTCAGTTCTTAAAATAATAATTATTTCATAATAAAGTGTCAAAAACTAAAAAAGAAAAAAAAAAAAAAAACGAACGAGTCAAAATCAGAAACGCTGTAAGATTTTCAATTATTACAAATGAATAATTTTTAAGCTTCTATATTTCCTTACTTTTCAAAAATTCTAATACATTAATAAAAATAATACCAAAAAAAAACAAACTTTTTTTTTTAATTCTGGTTTTTTTTTTCACAATTTCAAAACCAGATATTCAGGACAGCTTACACATGATATTTTGTAATGTCATGTTTCGAAATACATCCAAATTTTAAATAAATGAACTACATCTTTCCTCAAAGAGAAGAAGAATGAGGTTTCCCCCTCAAATTAATATTTGTCAAACTTGATTTTTCGAATAATTAGTAATTAAAAGCGTCGGCACACATTTATATTTGTTCATACGCATTAGTGTCAACTGTACATTTGCACAGATACTTTTGGTTACTAATTATTTGAAGATTCAAATTAAAAAGTATCCACATGTGTAAAATCTCTTATAATTAATCTTCTGTTAAAGGATAACTGAAGTACATGTAATTAAAATCCGGACATTTTTTGTAATCTTTACAATATACTACTAGGAATTTTACAAATGCTACCCTGAAAATCTGCTTTTCAAATAACGATAAAAATATTTATGTACGTTACATACAAAGTTAAAAATTATTAATCACAAAAACTTACAATTCTATGAAAATTTAAAATATAAAATTCAAAATTTAATATATTTCATCGCCAGCATATTTTCATATATTCCGTAAGTTTTTTGCAAATCAGTTAAAAATCACACGTTATTAGCAAAAAGAAGGCTGAAAAATTTAAAATATATATATAAAATAAAAATTTTACTTGGAAGCAGAGCTGAGATGCTAAAACTTCGGTATACAAAAATTATGAGCATATCTACAATAGTTTCTGAAATAATCATTTTAAAATTCAGTTCGAAATTTGTTCGTTATATTATACGTAATATTAAATAAAGCGTCAACATAATAAAGTAATGTTTGATGTATTCACAGATTATTAAAAATAGATATAAGTGACATTATCACAAATGTTAACAATTTTATAATTTTAAATTAAATTGTACACTGTTATCATATTGGTGTAGAAGATATAAAATTTGCGTCTAAAATAGATGGAAAATGCAATCTGCAGTGCCATAATCTTGAACAGAATACGTCATATTCACTTGATTAGGTAGTCAGCGTTAGGTAGGAACTACTTGTGCAAAAGCTTAGGGCACTGCAGTTTTGGGAAATACCACTCTCAATTACAGTTTTCAGCGGGAAATGTAAAAATAACACATTTTAATAACAAAGGATTTTAGAATGGACTTCCAATTCATTGTTGCGAGATAACAATACCTAAGGTAACCAACCGTACTCCTTATGTGAGTTTTGAACTCCATTTTCGCAAACCATATTCCTTTTAAAATCTGTACTACCAAAATATTCCTTTGCATCCTTTTGTACTCCTAAAAAAATTTATGAACTATATTGGCAATTTTATGCAAGTTCTTAAAAGTTCCAACCCATTCCCATCTAAACGTGTGGCCACGGGTTTGATCCTGGGCCGCAAAAGACCCGTTGTGTAGCCGGGGCTGATGCACATTAAATCTATTGGGGCCCAAAGTCCTTCCGTTGGCGTGGTGTAGAAATTAGAAGAGGGAGTGCCAGCTGAGGTGTCGTCCTCGTCACTTGACCGAGGTTCAAAACTACGAAGTCCGTCGCCAATGACCTTCGTGTTGCTTCTAGTGCTACGTTAATAAATACTAATTCCATCTAAATGCAGTTTTTATCATAAAAAAAGTTTGGACTCGCTTATTTAGTAGGGAATTGTATTCCCACCATATGTTTTCTGTTTACCGAACAGAATTGCATCATTTCGGGGATCCCGAAATCCATCATTTTGGGTTGAAACGAGAGTGATTTGGCACAATTTAAGCTAAATATTACTAGTGCATGTTTATTTTTTTTCCTAGAGCAATATAGGTTTTTCAAAGAGAAGTAAAAAAATATTTTAATGAATGTTTAAAAATGAGTTTCCACTTATTAAGACAGCAATTAAAATGAAATTTCTTTGGTTAATTGTATAATCTGCAATAGTGCATTTTCTATTGTGAGTGTTGGACAAAGTTTAATAACAAAGTATATGGATATTAATACAAAAAAAAAGTCTAGAAACGGCTTCAATGTCCAAGTTAACAAAATATTTTAAACTGATAATTTTGTATGAAATGAAAAAAGGAAAAAAAAAAAGCAATTAGCACAGTTATAGATTATCATCAAATACCATATCATATGTTTATGGAGATTTTTTATTTGTGTATTAAGTTTTTAAACCCAATATTTCTATAAATTTTTTAATTGATTCTTCATTTCATCGTTCATTTTAGTTGATAACTTTAAATATGTGCTACTGTACATAAGATATGTGTTTTATATATCTTTTGAAAAATTTTAATTACGTATTTTATTTTATTTTCACGAAAAGTGATTTGCAATGGTTTACAATTGCTTCTAGGGTAAGTTAGTTAATTAATTATTCTAAGTATATAATTCTCTTTAAGAAACATTGAAATCTTTATTTGCATTTTCTGAAAAATTGTGATTTAAATTTTTTTATTACAAAAAATCTCATTTCTTAAAAAGTATTTCATGTATTGAAATGAAATTTTACCACAGTGTTCAGTAAATTTCTAGGAATGTTGTGAATTTCAAACACATCTTTTAAGTATATAACTAATTATTTTAGAGCTATTTCTTATATTCCAAAAAGTGATATATTTGTAAAATTATGTTGTGTTCATAAGTTTTGGAAAAACTCAGTAAGTTTAAGAGATAACTGCCTTTTCCCGCATCACAACACAGATATATATATATATATATATACAATTTTGTATAAACCATTGTAACTAAAAATATTGTGTTTCACAAATATTTCTTTTTTAAATAAACGAACTGTTCCAAAGATAAGCATTAAGGTACTTTAAAGACGCTTTTGTTTAAGCATTTAATAAAAAAATATTAATATTATTTTCTTATGTATCTGATATTTTTAACATTAGTAACAATTAAAATTATTGCTTATATACGATTCTTTGCATTTTTTTGTAAATTGCATAAACACTTTGATTACAATTATATTTATTTGAGAACAAGTGAACTCTGATTTATTTTATTCATGAAATACAAATTTTGAATAAATTGATTTTTTTTGCTAACGTATTTGTTTTAAGATATGCATATTATATTGAAATTTAAACTACCAAAAATTATACCTGATTTGTTATAATCTAATTTTTTATCTGATAAACACATATAGCTGTTTTTAGGTACAATTTGTAAGATGGACTATGATTAGTAGAGGAAAATTATTTTTACATATTGTGAATATTTTGGACTGAACTAAGACATATATTTTAGTCCCTTTATGGTTTGAGAAGCAAATCGTAAGCAATTTTGCTTTGAGGTTGATATTGAATATAAAAAGCTCCTCGGCTATTCAAAAATAGGGTGGTTTACTTTGAAACCAGCACACACACAGCACAAATAGAGTGCATTTTGAAATTATATGATCCGCTTGGTCATGTTATTTAAATTTGGAAAAAAAAACCCATCACCCTTTCTATAAATCAAAACATACACTCTGCTTTCTCTACAGCCAGACATTATTTTTCTATAAAACTACCCAAGAAATGAAATATGATAACATTTGAGCTACAATTTATTTTATTGCAATATAGTACGAGATATGAGGATTCATTCGTATCATTAGTACTAAAGAATAAACTAACAATTCTGTATAGTTATAATCCTGGGATTAAGGATACATTTCTAAAATTTAAAATTGCTTACAAAATTTGTTATGAATTCTTTGAGGAAATGTCTGTCAACTTCACTGAACTAAAGTGTTTTAAGTGTACTGTTTTGAAAGACAAAATTAAAAGGGTTAAATTTTCTCTCGTTGCCAATTTTGTAATAACTGATATGTAACATGAAGTTATCGATGGCAATTTTGTGTTATAAGATATAATACAAAGATGTGTTTAAAGTATGAAAACACTAAAGAAACGGAAAGGTGAAAATTAAAATGAGGGTCGAAGATGGTTAGAAATATTTTGAAGAATATATATCCCATTAAAATTTAAAATTATTTATTGAATGTGAAGTATATTGCCGTGGCACAAATATGGATGTAGATGGGGTATTTCGCTTAGAGCAGAGGTATTCAAGCTTTTGCATTTTGAGGAAGGAACTCTTTGTGCTTACCAACACCTTCAAGGAACCCCTTGATCATACAGCAGAAAAAATAGGATATCAAAGCTCTTTATCCTAATCAAATTTACAAAATTATCAATGCATTTCTATTTTATCATATTAGAAACGTCTTAGTAAGATTAGTGAATGGTAAGCTGGCTAATATTCTTTTTTATTGGGGGGGAGGGGAAGTTTCTAAAATACAGCCTATGAATAACAAGCAAAAGCAACAATTTTTTTAAATATAACAAATTAATGAAAATAAGTTTTTTAATGACTTGCAGTGATTGTTTTTTATTGCAAAGTATTTTTACGTCTGGAATAATTTCTGAAATCTGCAACTTAATGCCTTCTTCAGATCCAATCTGTTTCGGAATTGTGTTTTTGTCGCAGCGTACAAAGAGAATGATTTTTCGCATATATAGGTAGAAACATATGATATTAGATGTTTCACAATTCTTTCGGCAATTTCATGATATTCTTTTCTAATGTCAAACATAATATACATAATATCGACTTAACTAAATTTTAATTTCAATTGAGTGTATATCAATTTGATATATCAATCAAATTGATATACACTCAATTATTTCTTTTGTTGGGAGTTCGGAGGTTTTCTTCTTTTATTGAGTTTTAGTTTTTTTTTATTAACGTCGCACTAGAAGCAACACGAGGGCTATTGGCGACGGACCTCGTAATTTTGAACTTTGGTCAAGTGACGAATACGACACCTGAGTTGGCACCCCTCTCTCCTAACTTCCACACCACACCAACTGCTTTTATTGAGAGTTCAGAAGATTCGCAGTCTTGAGAAGGATTTTGGATTCAATATATTTTTTTCATTTTGAACAGGATTCAAGAAATATTTTTTGCAGATCTGATAAATGTTTGACCAAACTAATTTTTACATTTTTATCGGGATCAGCGTTACCGTTCACTAAAATATTATGCAAATTACCAAAGTATTTAATATTATCTTTCAAAATAAATTTTGCCCAAAATTTCAATTTTAAAACAATGGTGCCCAAATTTACTTCATACCTTGAAAACTATGAATAAGTGTGTGATTCTTTATTTGAGCCAAAAAACGCAGACTAATATGTGACCCAATACGTCTCGATTAATGTATTTGAAACACGTGACCTTTACGAAATTTAAGATTTTTTTTCCCTTAAATTATTTATTTATATTTATTTTAACAAGCAAACGGCTTTTGATGATTGAATCTTCTATCAAAATTAAAATTTTAATAAAATTCTGGTGCTTTGATTAAACAAATAATGCTTGATAGCAAATACTAATCATTACTCTTTTTTCAAAACATGCAAACAATCTTATATTTTCTTAGTCTCTTATTCAACAATGAATAAAGGGTGCTTTTTCCCGGTTAAAATCGTAATATTAAAATTATATATAAAAAAAAAAAAGGTTTTAAAAATGACAGAAAAAAAAATTTCTATTGTTTGTAGCGAACAAATATTTTCAACTATTAACCCACCAATTTTTTTCAAGCTATATTTTTTATTCTTCATTTGTTGAAACACTTCGATTGAAACTCAATAGATCGAGCGAATAATTTCCAAGTTCTTATGTGAATAATCTGAACCCTATTTCTGCTTGCTTGCAGCCTGCCTTACAAGATTCCCCCAAGGCAACGAAATCGCTTATCAAAGCATCGGATCTAGGCAATAAAATGCCAACCGGAGGGGTTGTCTCGACCACCCGTGTCACAAAAGGGGGGAGGGAAATAGAAGCATCTTGCATTTTCGAAGGATTTGTGAATGAAAAGCGAAAGCTTTTCGTTACCTTTAGCTGTGTTGAAGTAGATCGCTTTCGGAATAGCTTTACACAAAAAAATAAAACGCTCGGAGGGTTAATATAAGTAATGGAACCCTACAATTTCTTGATATTTTCTTTGATGATAATCTCCTTGAAATGATAGTTGCTGAAACTAATCAATATGCAGATCGATTTATTCGAAACAGTAATCTAAAAAGAAACAGCAGAACAAGAAAACGGGAACCAAAGACGAAAAACGAAATTCAAGTTTTTATCACTTTGTATATTTTACAAGGAAATGTGAAAAGACCTGATGAACATCAACTCCCTTTTTTTTCAAAAATCATGTCTTTTTGATGCTTTCATCTCATTCATCGATATTTACATTTCTCAGATGACATCAAATTGGACGCTAAAACACATGAGGGCCCTAAGTTGCATAATCTGTGGCCAGTAATTCGGTTTCACCAGTCTTTCCAGTTAGGCTATTGTTCTGAAAAAAAGCCAAACTTTAAGTAAACATGTAATTTTTTCGCAATAAACAAAAATTAGAATAATTTCTTAAAATCAATGTCTAAAATTGTTTTGGCTACTGTTTTGAGTTTATATAATTGAAAGGAATAAGAAATTGTATTTCAAAAATATGCTTATTTTATGATATAACATGACAAAAAAAAAGAAACTGTTAAGTGGTTAAGGAATAGGGCTCAAAGTTTGTACACATTTTCAGGTAGAAGAAATGCTTCAACACTTATATAAATTACCATGGGTATAACAAATATAATCATGTATTAATTAGCATTCTTAGAATTTTGATTTTTTTAAAAAAAAATATGCAATTTTTTTTTGCCTTTATGTAAAATGGATATTCAATTTTCTATGTTACAAGTATAGGAGACGAAATGTTCGAACACATTCTGTACAAGAAAAAATTTGATTCAAGTAGAATTGAATAAGTTGAAAGTATACACTTCTCTCTATCAAATAGCGTTGCCAGAATATAGCTTTATGTTGTTATTAATCAATTTTTTCAGGGTTTCAAATGAATTTTTATTAATTATTGATGTACTTCAGACTATCTGTTAACAGATGGTGCCAGAATATTTTTTTCTGTAGATCGTACTCTTGGCAAGGAACACTAATTTTTGGCAAACATTTACAGTTACTTTCTGAAATGAAATTATAGCAACTTGTAAATTGTGACAAATGATAAATAATGGAGAAAGCTTTACAATTCACTAAAGCGTACAAAAAGCTTACAAGCTGATCACTAATAAACTCTCTGGTTTGGGAGTATGAAGTGTATGTTCATAAAAATGTATTTGTGTGCAATGGTAAACTTATGTTATTGAATAGATAAAAAATAAGTTTTGATTTAATGAAGTGAAAGGAGAGAAGAGAGAATCTGAATTAAATTAGTATTGAACTTTACCGAAATCATTTAAAAGTTACTTAAATTTTCTTTAACCTTTAAAAAATACGACAAAATGCAAATTACTATTTCATGAAGCATAAAATGTGAAATATTAATTGAGTCCCCATGATGCGCTGAATGCCTTATTCCAACAAAAGTTATTTTTATAAATTTAACTTAAATTCTTTTATTTATTATTATTTTTCAAATTGAATTAGGCATCTCACAAAATTTAAGTATAAGTTGCCACTGGAATAATTATTAATAAAATACTGTTACTTAAACTGAATTCCAAATAATTTATATTGCTTATAATACATGTATTCATATTTTAATTTATATAGTAATGTGTTGTAGAAATCATGAGTTAAAAATGTCTAATTGTTTAATAAAGTTTATTGTCTTTGTATGAAAGAAACAAAACATAAAAATATTGCTTCAATCAACTGTAGTTTTCTGTTTGAGAGCATTGGCATACAGAAGAATGATATATAAATAAATAATGTTAGCAAAGAACTGAAAATAAATTTCAATCTTTCAAGATCAACGTCATTTGAACTTTTAAATTAGCATTTATCGTAAATGTTTATTATATTTGTAATAAGTATTATTTCTGTCATAAATGTAATTATAAGTATACATTATATTTTAAAATTTTTAGTAAATACATATATTATCAATGTATTATATAGATTGGTTAATATTTTTGCATTTCAATCTCATCTTCTCATTATCTCTTCAAAATTATTATACATTTTCTATAAAGAAAACTGAACTGAATTCTCTGGAAATGCACTTTCCACATTCGTTAAAAATATAACCATTTGGAAGCCCAATCACTGATGTTATAAGCTGATAATCACAGAAAAATAAAATAAGTATACAAAAAAACCCAATAATCCCTGCATGTTTTTTTTTTGTCTATTGCAACACTTGTTATATTTTGTTTTTCTTTATCGCCTCAGAAACTTGCCTTTAGGCAAATACAACACCCCAAGACATCCTTGTGATCTTTTTGTTTCCCTTGGAATTTACCGTCTTTGATGAACACAAGTGACGCATCTCCGAGATACCCTAGCGATCCTTCTCTATTTTTTACCCTCCTCCTTGTCCATCAATTTTTACTTATTTTTCATTTTTCAAATGTTTAGACCACAATTACATCTTGTTTGCTGCAGAATAGCCACATTTGGCTCTTGCGCTATTAAGTACTACTATTACATCCCATCCCATTGTTTTTGCTTATGCATTGATCATAGTGTCTTACATTTATAATTTCAGACATAAGTTGTACAATTATAGATTTATTGCATATGATTACTGTAACAAATACTGCATAGGACCATAAAGGATTCATTCAGTAACAGCGGGGAAAAAGCTTCATATAACTTATTTTATGTAATTGGTGTACGTAAACAAATTGTGTAAAATTTTAATTAAATTAATTGATAATTAATCCATGTAATGTATTAATCAATGTAGAACTTACCACTTTATGTTCAGCTGCATTCACTTTTTTTTATTATCGTTGAAAATTAAAATCGGATATTTTCAATTTCCTGACCAAGTCCTTGAATAACTTTTTGACATAATAAGCGCTATAGTTTTTAGACAATACATTTTACACATATTAGCTCAGATTTATAATTAATTCAAAGAATATCTATTGCCTTTGAATTTAACAGAATAGCTATCTAACATAAAACGATATCACCATAACAAAATTGAACTTTTCTTTAGTTTATCTCAGGCTCCACCCCCCCTTATTATAACGAAACATAAGTATTTTTCATTTAAATTGAAAAAAAAAAAATTAATGAAAAGATTCTGATTCATTTGGAGCATTTGAAAGACTGAAAAGTAGTTTTCTAAAAATATAAATTATGTCTTAAATTCCTTAAAAGCAAAGATACATAATTTTCAATTGTAGAACTCTTTCAAATATCATGATTTGCCTGAAAAGCGTTAGAGAAAATAAAACTGTTTTAATTCTCGTACTTTTTTGCCCTTCAGCTAACTTTTTGGGTTATATTATAATGTTATTTGATTTAAGAACCTCGTATTGTGTATAAACTGTGTCTTATGAAAACCAACATATTGCAGGAGTTCAAATGTTAGAAAAAAGAGAATTTATAATATCAGTGTAGGATAGTTACGTGATCATCAGAAAGCTGATATTTTTCACAGACTCTATTTGTAAATATTAATCTCGACTTGTATCCAATTTTGTTGTTATCGAGATAAGTTGAAATTCCAGTTATAATCTTTGGTTCTGGTCATGAAATAATAACCTATCGACATTCACAGTGATAGTTGTCATTTTATAATACTAAAGAGGCTTTTTTGATTTTTCTTAACTATTTTTTGGATGAACATTCATTGACTCGGATCCTAAGTAATGATGCAGAAGATGTGACAAATGTATCTACCATTACCCACCCTGGATTCTGATCTGGATTCGGAATAACAATTCTACTGATTCAAATTTTTCCGACAGTCTTAGCAAAAGTAACACGAAGGAAGACTTATGTAACTACAAAAAATGAAGTCTATTATTTGTAAATTTTACAGAAACGAAATATGTATTTTGTTGAAAATATTTCCTCCTTATTCGCAATATTCTCACATACTGGTTGTTGTAGTCGAAAGGACGTGGTGTTTTTTTCAACGAGGAATGGGTTCGAGTCTTGATTCCATTAAAAACCGCCATTTAGGGGAGTTGATGTACGTTACATCTGTAGAGCCTCCAAGTGATCAGGTTGGCATGGTGTGGAAGTATGGAGAGTAGAATTTCAGATCACAAGTGTGCTTCTGGTCAGTTGACTGGGGTTCAAAATTTATGAGGTGCATCACCAATATTCATTGTGTTGCTTTTGAGTGCGAAGGTAATAACATAATTTTTTATAACAGGGCGCCCAGTTACACTAATTTCAGGAGCCACATTTTAAAAAGAAGCATTTGAAAGAGCCATTTGTTCAATAATACCATATGGATATTGTAAAATTTCCCTACATTACGCCGAATTTTCCTCCAAATGATATTATTTTAAGAATTTTTCCTCCAAGACAAGTAGAGGTTTGTGGCACAGAGTCAAATATGGCAATGCTATGCCAAGCAATGTGTATTTGTCATAAAAGTGTGTGTATATATATATGTATTTATATATTCACTTTTATATGCATTTGGTATCAAAATAATTTCATTTATACATAATTCGTACAGTTCTTATGAAAAACACTTCGAGAATATGTGAATGCTATTAGAATATATTGTGTCACTTTTTGCATCTAATTGTTTCTTCTACTTCAGATGGCTCTCTCAAATGCATCTTTCGAAAAATAAGAGAAAAGATAATTGGTTGACAAGAAAAATAGTTGAATATCTAGCTTAAAAAATCTTGAAGCTTGCCCGTGTGACATTGTATCGTACTCATTTTATACTGATTTTTTAAAAAGTTTTATATGCATTTGGTAGTAATCCATAGTATATAATTATACATAAGTGCCATGTACAGTTCTTATGGAATCCTGTTCTAGAATATGTGAACTTTATCAGAGAATAATGTCAGTCAATTATTTCTATTTTTAATTGCTTCCTGCTAGGTCAATTCTAAACTTTTGCCGTGTTCTGCTTGCTCCATGTTCGAGGGAAAAATGATTTTTTTATACTTTGGGATTCAATCAAGGGTCTTGTTCCACCAACATTTTTGATTACATATTGTTTTGTTGCTTTGAATAATAATATAGGAATTTAAAAGTATAATGAAAAATTTCTGCAAAAGTATATTTATGAAATAATTATTGTATTTACAATTTAATCAAATAAAAAATAATAATTTGACTGACAGAATAATTTCTGAAGCCAGATAAACCAGAAGTTGGAATTTTAATTTTAATTCCAGAAAGCCATATCTTTAAAATAAAAATCCTTATAACAAAATGTGTTACATTTATAGATATGTTATCAATTTACCTTTATTGCACAAAATCAAAAATATTTCACTATTTTGCAATCAATCATTACTTTAGTCAGAAGAAAAATCATCAGTATGTATTATTTTTGAGAAAATTATACCTGAACATAATGCTGTACTAAGTTGTTTCACCCAATCTTTGGTTTTAACAGTTTGTTTTCTTAGAAGATAAATAAAAATTTAATGAGACCCCATCTAAACTTGTAAGTTTACCTGTATTGTAAATTTGTGCGTTTATCATAAGCAACTATATGTCTCACAAATCTTTTCTTCCAAAATTATCGCTTGAAAAAAATCTGATGGTAAAGGTTGAATTGACATGATCTAAATTTTAAGAATATGGTCATTGTTCTCACTCACAAATTTTTCCTTTTTTTAAAATTTTACTGTCAATATTTTTTTTAATTTAATATAATTCAAAATGGTAACTAAACTAAATAATTCCATGAATAACTTGAATTCTACTGAGAGAGATTAAGATTATTCTCAAAGGAATATTTTAGAAAACAACGAAATCTTTAGCTAGCTCCAGAACAAATATATTTCACACTCATGTACTTAATATAGTTCTTATAGAAGTATGGCAGTGCACGTATTATAAAGTTAAAGGAAGGTTTAATTAATTTTGAACAAAATATATTATTTATCAATTAACAGTTAAATTATAGAAGAAAAAGGCCTTGTTAGATGCTTCATTGCTCAAAAAGATTAACAAAAATAATTTGGTAAAAAAATACAACACACTTAAAAAATTGCTTTTTAATAAAATAACATGTTGTACAAAATAGTATCATCTCATTGCCCACAGTATAAATTATGCATTATACAATCGGTGATAAGGAAATGTAATTTGCAACAATAGACCTTTCATATTTTATGTATGCATAGGTAAATTTAAATTTGAGTTTTAAATTATATATATAATTTTGAATATCAGTTACAATAATTATAAGTCGAACAATCATACAGTTTTAGATAACAATAAGTTCAGCTCTTACAAAACACTTTTTTAAACTCAGAATGAACATTTTTCTCTTAAAAATTGCAAGCTTTTATATATATGAACTATATATTAAATTTTTTATATCAATATTTCTTCAACTTCTTAAATTTTTCTTAATATATGCTTTTGGTAAATAATGGTAGAAATAATTTCATTTTATACAGTAATCCAGAAAACAGTGGTATAATTATACATAAGTTGCACATACAGTTCTTATAAAATCCTGTATGAGAAAATATCAACTTTATTAGAATTTAATGTCCTTCACTTTTTGTTTTTGATTGCATTTTGTACCTGTGTTGGCTCTCTCAAAGGAATCTTTAGTGGCTCTCTTCCATCAATAATTTCTGGCAAAACACATTTGAAATAAAATTTTGTATGCTTTGTAATTAGGGCTTTCCAAAATTCCTTATTTTGTTGTATATGCAAGGTCAAAGTGACTTTTTTACACCATACATAAAGGTCACACCATTTTCTTTGTGTAATAAATAATTGACCTTGTACCTGATGATAAAATCTGCGGTTCAAAGGTAAATAAACTGTTCTTTCATTTTAAATTTTAAACTTTTCTTTTCTGTTGCTAAGAATAATAATCGATTTGACTCATACCTCGCAGAATAAGGGCATTTTATTCTAGGAGCCATCATTACCTATCAATCCATCTGGTGAAGCATACAAAATGGGGTTGTCTTTGTCCACATTACAATCACCCGTGTTTTGTTTTGGTTGGGATTTTTTTTTATGGGGAAACAATATTTTTCTTTGAAGTCACTTCAGGTACTTGATTCTTCGAGTTAATAAAAATTTAATTAAAGGAGTGTTGGGACTTTTATTTGCTATCATTTTATAAGCTTTTCCGTGATATTGTGGTGCAGGGCTTTGAAAAGCTAAGACAGCTATATTAACTCTTCTGTTGAAACACCAGCTTTGCTAAAATTTATCCGTTTTCCACCAGATATATTTGCAAAACTGACTCATAAAGGTTTCTGCAGGATTGTTGGTAGCTTTCCATAGTAGTGTTTTACTGCAGGCTACTAAAGTTCTCTCAATTTCATATTGTATTGTATGCAGCAAGCAATCTCCACAGTTATCATGTTTTCCGAATACAAGATTTGGAATATTTCTAAAATCGGATATCAAATTAAAATTTTTTCTTTTTCTGACTGATTGTGATTATTGATAGTGTTTACTTTTATAACATTTCAAGCTCCTATTATCAATTTCATCATCTTTTATTTCAAAAGCATCAGAGCCTTGATACCTGTTTAACCTGAGAAACGAGTAATATTTCCTTGCATTGTCCCTGCCGTATCTTCAAACTGCATGATTTGCGCATTCAACTTTAAATATTCTACCATTGTAAGGGACTCTTTCTTTGCATTTAGCAATAGTATTAGTATCACCATCTCCGACTAATCGCGTGCAACGAACGTGATGAACGTTTTCCGGGTATAGTAATCCTTCCACAACAGCATCGCTTTCCATTGCTGTTGATGGTTCGCTCCAATTTTTCCAACACGTGATCTTTTCTTTCTATCCGTCTATTTGCAATGACACTACATATTAAACACACCTTGTTCCGAATACCTATAAAAACAATTTTTTGAGTGGACATACCGATTAATACAGATACTCAACTTAATTCATTGTATCCATGCCCGTAACTCTTACACCTACCACCATCAACAATAAGTGTGATGCAATAGTATCCGTCGGAATCTATATAATTTCTCAAGTCAGCAAGTTTTTTTCCTTCAAAAATTGCATTTAACATCTCTTGAGCGTAACTCTTAATAACTTCTGAAGTTACCTTTTCACAAAAAGCAATTTGTCTTTGGACATTTGGGGAATATTCATAATGCTGAATTTTTCTCCTTGGGAAAATCCATTGTCCGTTGTCAATGCCCAAGAACCGAAAGGTTATTCAAACCGTTTTTTTACGAATCAGATGTTATTACAATTTTTTCATTACATAAAATATCATTGCACGCGTAGTGAAGTTCTGTATAAAGTCCACACCTGTTTATTCTTTTGAAAACAAAGTTATCATCAAAGTTGCAAGTGTATGAAGTTTTCTAACACGAGTAATCATGTGGGATAAATTACATAGAAAATTCCCTATTGGGAAGCAGTTTTCTGAATTGTTATTAGGAACATCTATGCAAAGATCTGGCAAATCAGTTATCCAACTATAATCATCAGCAGTCAGGTCATTTGGAGGAGTAACTATTTGGCATTATTATTTCCAACCTAGTAAAAATTCCAACATCAAAATTGATTAACATTTACTAATAAAGCTATTATTGTATTTATTATACATTGATAACAAGTTTTCTTTTACTTTCATTATCTATTTAACTTTTAAATTAAATAACTTATTTTAAAATGTTCACTCATTAATCAATTCCTGTTGACGGGCCTGAGTTGGCTCTTGATAATAGTTAATGTCACAAGTAGAATGAGACAGACACTGATGTTTAAAAACGGGTTTATTAACAAAATTTACAGGACTCTGATTAGCATCAGTATCATTACAGTATCAGCCAAAGTCCACAGTATCACAGCCAAAGTTTCCCATAATAACTTCTTTAATCTCTTTATATACATCAGGAATCCGCATTCGACACAGTCAACTTGACAGTTAAAAATCGGTATCCAATCAGAAAATTAACTTCGTATGACGTAACATAGGGGCCGCGGTAGCCTAGTAGTCAAGGTCGTGGACTAGCGGCCGGCTGTTTTCGTTCAGTCGCGGGTTCGATCCTTGGCCGCCAAAGACCCGCCGTGTAGCCGGGGCTGATGCACGTTAAATCTGTTCGGGGCCCAAAGTCCTCCCTTTGGCATGGTGTGGATGTTAGGAGAGGGGGTGCCAGCTCAGGTGTCGTCGTCATTACTTGACCGTGGTTCAAAATTAAGAGGTCCGTCGCCACTAGCCCTCGTGTTGCTTCTAGAGCGACGTTAGTAAAAAACTAAACTAAAACTAATGACGTAACATAATATAATGTCGAATGCAAATTCTTGATTCTTCATTGCCAGATGTGTGGGGTGACGTCATAATCGGTGACACGTAATTCAAAAACATTACCAGTGGAGATCTGCTCGCGATAACAATTAGCCCGCCTCTCACATCTGGGACCCGTGTGGTGACCGGGATTGACAGAATAGTCCCACTGTAGCTCATGCATGTTGTAAGCGGCAACTAAAATGGGTACCCAGCGCCTGGGGGTATAGCCGTGCACCCTGCCCCTGGGGATTATATCAGGGGACCTCAGGGGCTAGCCTTCTTTAGGTAAGTACGGGCATCATGACCCCGAGGCACCCTAGTGATCTTTTTCTTTGCCATGGGTTTACTGTCTTTGGTAAACACGGGTGACACGCCCCCTGGATATCCTAGCGATCCTTTTCTATTTTCGACCCCCTCCTTGTCAACCAATTTGTCTTTTCCTCAATTTCTTCTCGTCTAGACCACAGTTAATTCTTGTTTGGCTCAGCATGGCCATATATGGCTCTTGCGCCAATAAACTTTGCTTCTTCACCTGACCTTTCTTGTCGATCACTCTTTTTCATTATTTTTACGTCTAGAACCCAGATTTTCCTTGTTTGGTGCAGTATGGCCACAACTGGCTCTTGCGCCAATAAAACTTCATCATCCCTCACATCTGGGCGATGTCACACAAGTCAAAACACCTACTAGTGCTTTTATATCAAATTCAATAAGGATTACATAAAGATTCACATCATATATATACACAAAAAAGTAATTCGATGTATTCCTTATATCTTTAAACTTAGTATTGATTATATGGTTTCACATAATTATGATAAAGTTCCAAGTTCACGTTTATGACAATTATATCTTGATTATTCGTTTATTACTATATAGATTAACTCTAATATCAATGGACTAGTTAATACTTCGCTTTAACTATTAATTTTTATTTCTTAAAAAATATTTTTTGCTTAAATTCTGATAAAGTTTGTAACGCCCGCCCGACCCGGGCGTCCTCTTGTGCCATCACTAAATTCAAATATTAAATACTACGACACAAACAATTACAGAACCACCAAAACAACTTTCGCAATTTATTAGTATATATCTACTATGACACCAATAACTACTCTCTCCAGGTTAAGCTGTCCAACACCTTACTTCAACCCACCAATAGTAATCTAACAACCTCTTATCAATAGTCCTGCCTCGACTGCAACTCAGATTCCGGAACCACTGTTGAAAACACTAGATCAATCTTTCTACGACAATCACTACTCGAACCTTCCACAATAGACTTTAATTCCACCTTTCCTCCAAGTGACTTTAATTCCTGACACTTCGGCTTCACCTCATCTCATCTACAGTATTTCTCTCAGATCCTCCTTCGGCTACTCTTTCAGATCTCCTTTCAGATACTCTACTCCTTCTGACGGAGTTTATATAATTCCTAACACTTCACTTCATTCCTAACTGCTTTACATACTAACATTATGCATCACGTTTCATTTTTGGTTGGGCAAAGGTTGTTTAGTGAAAGCAATCAATCTCAATTGAAAGTCCCCAAGGTTAGTGAAGAGAAACCGCAAATAGCCCAATGTCACAAGTTGCTTTAGTTGGGGATTTCGTAAATAGATCAGCTAAATTCTGTTTACTAGCTATATACTTCAAATTAAATAAATTTTCCGACACTAAATTTCTTAAAAAATGATACTTAATATGAATGTGTTTTGTTCGAGAGTTTTCAATAGCAGAATTTGAAAAATCTGTTGCTGCTTTATTATCGCAAAATAAATTGAATTCAAAAATCTCGTTTGAAAAAATTCCTAATTCCTTACGTTCCTCGACTATTCTTAAAATCCAGAGTAACTCCTTAGCAGCATCTGTTAAAACAACGTATTCCGCCTCCATAGTAGATAAGGTGACACTACGTTGTTTGGATGTCCGCCAAAAAATAACAGCCTGATAAAAAAAATTATAAATCCCCCAACTGAAATACGATCATTTCTATTAGATGCATATTCTGCGTCACTAAAACAATTTATTGATCTATTAATATTACCGTACAGATTCAGTTTCTCTTCCCTTGTGTAATAGACATAACCCAATACTTTTAATAATGCCTCCCAATGAGCTTTGCCCGGTTTATTTCGAAATTGTGAAAGTATATTTACCACATAACTAATATCTGGACGCTTTCGGAAAGCATCCAATTAAATTTCTGTATGGTAACTTGTCTATTTCTCTAATTTTTTCATTAGCTTGTGGACAGTCTGGTTTTAATAGTATGATACTTTTTGAGTATAATACTTTTTGAAATTGGCAGTGAAACAATCGGAGGCCTATATTTCTTAAACTGATCATAAACCTTTTCGATGTAATCAGTTTTATTAACCTTTAAGTTTTTACCTATATCTTGCTCAAAATTTACTTCTAATAATTTAACAGTTTTCTCTAATACTTTTAAATCAAATTTCTGTTTTAAAACATTTATTAATCGGTAAGTTTTATCCTTTTGCTTTCCTAATAAAATAATATCATCAACGTACAGTAATAAGATAATTTGCCTGTGAAAACAATATACGCAGTTCGTCCATTCCAGCTTCCTGAAATTTAAAAATTATTATACTTTATGAAGCTCACTAAACCATTCTCGCCCACTTTGATGCAGTCCGTAGAGAGCTTTCTTCAAAAAACAGACGTTATTTGGTTTTTCGGAGACAGACGTGAATTGGTTTGACGAAACCCCTTGGCTGACTCATAGATGTCTGATAGCGAAGCGTATAGGTAAGCACATCGGATATCCAGTTGTACGTGATGCCAGTTCATTCCACCTACTAAAATAGAAAAAAATAATCGTATTATAGAAAAATTTATAACGGGACTAAAAACCTGGTCATATTGAATGCCTTTTTCTTGACGGAAGCCTTGATCTACAAGACGGACTTTAAAGCGAACTATTTCACCCTGTGAATCGGTTTTTAAAGAAAATATTCATCTGCTTCCCAATATTTTCGCATTCACTGGTTTTTCAACCAAACTCCAGACTTCTCGATCTTGGATTATTTTCAAAAAAATCAGGAGAGGAAAATTGGCTTCCTCCATTGCACTCTTCCAATTCGATGCTTCAGGGGAATTAGATGCAATGTGGAGTGAATCTGGAATTTTTACGTCTTTATATTTTAATTGTCAATTATTCAAAAGGCTGGATTCTATTTCTTGTTTTACAATACCGGTATATGAATTTTTACCACTTAAATTAAAAATTTCCGATTCATAAGAGATTCCATTTGCCTCACAGTAAGTTTTAGCGTCAATCCTAGATCTTAAACGAATGCTCGTACCTACTATACCATAATATATATCAGTTCTTGATCCATCGGATTGTGGTACTACTTTCCGAAACCAATTAGTTTCTGACTTGGAGGGAATGGTTGGATCCGAATTGCTTTGATTAGAAATTTCCGGTTCCTCTTCAGTTAATTTAACATCTTTGGTTATTTCCGTGACTGGTTTTACTATTTCTTCATCCGATTCGGTTTCTTCATCATAACCACCTAATAGTATAAAATTTCTCTTTACATTTTCTTCCTTATCATTTAAATTATTTTCATATATTTTTACATTTATGGTTTCAATAATTTTATTCTTTTCCGGAATTAAAACGCAATATCCTCTGGTACGAAAAGTACCAGACTAATATTCCTTTTTCAGCACGCATATCCAGTTTCCTACGCTGTCCTTTGGAATTCCTACAAAAACTGGATCTGAAAGTTCTTAAGTGTCGTGCGGTTGGTTCCCTTCCACCATACAATTCGAATGGAGTTTTTTTTTTTCAGAATGCTTATGCGTTACGCGACTTCAAACATACAGTGGCACAAACAATTGAGGATACACCTTACTTTTACTTGATAAATCCAACTTTCAATCAAAATAACACCTTAACCAGAAGTGGAAAGGAATTTTTATTCTTAGACATAACAAAAGGTTTAATTAACAGTAAAAATAAAGAAAAATCAACGACAAAATTCTAAAATAAAACTTTTTAGAGGCATTTCAAATAAACATAAGCAGATTTTTACCTCAAAAAATTGAGGATACACAAATGAAATTTTTGCTTGCTACTAATAATCTAAGTTTGGGAAATTTTATCCTAAACTTTTTCAACTGTTATTTCTGTCTTTTGAAGTTGGTTATGAGAATATAAAGCTGTAATTTTAAATGGAAAATGGCTCCTCGGAAAGAGACTAGTATTGATGTAAGAAAATTTATATTAAGGTTATTTAAGAAGGGAAAATCTTATCGTGAAATAGCTGAAATTGTCGGTAGAAGTCACTCATGTGTCCAGAAAATCATTGGGAAATTTAAACGCGATGGATTAATTCAAAATAAGAGTGGAAGAGGAAGGAAAAGTATTCTGAGTGATGTAGCTAAAAGGAAAATTTTAAAAGATATCAAGATTAATCCTAAACTGAGTGCAGTCAAACTAGCTGCAGAAACTTCTCGAATAATCTGCAGAAGTGTAAGTGCTGAAACTGTGAGAAATGTGATTAGACATGCTGGATATAGCAGTCGAGTAGCTAGAAAGAAACCTTTCATAAGCTTACAAAATCAGAAAAAGCGTTTGGAGTTTGCAAAAACTCATCAGTTGAAGACAGAAAACTTTTGGAAGAAAGTTATATTTAGTGATGAAAGTAAATTCAACATTTTTGGAAGCGATGGTCGTCACACCGTTTGGAGAAAGCCGAACACCGCTTTGGATCCAAAAAAATTTACGTCCTACAGTTAAACATGGTGGTGGCTCCGTCATGGTTTGGGGTTGTATGGCTAAAAATGGGGTAGGAAATTTAGTTTTTATAGATGGTATAATGGATCATAAGCTTTATATAGACATACTCCGCAACAATCTTAAAGAAAGTGCACAAAAATCGGGTTTAGATGGAAATTTTATATTTCAGCACGACAACGACCCTAAACACACGGCACGTTATGTCAAAATGTGATGTCTTTTTCATTGTAAACAGCAATTGCACACACGCCACAGTCCCCTGACATCAATGTCATAGAAAATTTGTGGGCCACACTAGAAACAGCGGTCCAAAAACACCAGATTAGAAACAAAGCTCATTTAAAGCAAGTGTTACAAGAAGAATGGGATAAAATATCTCCAGATACCACAAAAAATTGGTCGAATCGGTACCAAGACGTTTGGAGGACATTATAAAAGCCAAAGGACATGCAACAAAATACTGATACTGTCTATGCATGTAATATATCGAAAAAATTTCATTGGTGTATCCTTAATTTTTTGAGGTAAAGATCTGCCTATGTTTACTTCAAATATTTGTGAAACTTTTAATTTTAGATATTTTTTTGTTGATTTTCGTTATTTTTACTGTAAATTAACCCTTTTATTATGTGTGAAAGTAAAAATACGTCTTCTATTCTAGTTAATGTGTTATTTTCATTAAAAGTTGGATTTATCAAGTGAAAGTAAGGTGTATCCTCAATTGTTTGAGCCACTGTATGTGAAGCATAGCACTGCCTCACCCCAATTTTCCTCTCCTGATTTCGAATCTCTAAGCATAGTTCGTACTGCATCCATTGCTGTCAAATTAAAACGTTCAGCAACTCCATTCTGCTCTGGATTATACACGTTTGTCCTTTCAGGTTTGATACCTTTAGCTTCTAAAATCTTTTCAAGCTCCCCTAGACAGAATTCCATGCCGTTATCAGTACGAATGTTAATAATTTTGTTACCAGTAAACCTTTCGGCTCTATTTTTAAATTTTATAAAACTACTAAAAACTTCCGATTTTTCCTTCAATAAATATATGCATACCTTTCTAGAAAAATCATCTATGATTGTTAAAAAATACCTCTTATCGCTTCTCGATGTTGTTTGGATCGGTTTAGTTTATTATAACGTCGCACTAGAAGCAAAACGTGGGCTATTGGCGACGGAACTCGTAATTTCGAACCACGGTTAAGTGACGAGGACGACACCTGAGCTGGCACCCCCCTCTCCTAACTTGTTTGGATCGGACCCGCCACATCCAGATGTAAAATTCCAAAAAATTCCGTGATCTAATCTTTCCTATTGGTTTAAACGAAACCCTTTTTGCTTTTCTTACTAAAACGGCTCACAATTTAATTCTTAATTTTTCAATGGGGGCAATCCTCTAACATTCTTTACAGTCTTAAAAATATAACCCCTTTTAATACGACAATAACGATTATGCCACAATTCAAAACTGTTCTCCGAAGCGATTTGATTTATTTCTTCCTGCTGATAATTACGCCTATTAACCCTTCTTCGGATAATCAGGAAACAAATAATAAAGTGCATTATTTCATTTGGCCGAAAACAGATTTCTTCCCTCTTTAGAAAAAATGTCAACTCGCCCATTCTTCCCTACGAAATAGAATCCAATCGCCTCAATGTAGTGGCCCACCATCAAATTATGCCGAAGCCTGGGTGAATATAAAACGTAGGTAACAGTAGCCGTTTGAATCCTTCCTTGATTTTTACAATTAAAAGTTATATTCCCTTTGCTGAGAACTTCACATGTCATCCCGTTAATAGCAGCTTTCATTTCTACCCCAGATGTCTGTTGAAATGTTGTAAACAGATCACGATTACTACAAAAATGAAAACTTGCAGCGGTATCAAATACCCATGCAGTATTGTCAGTATTTGTCCCCAACTGGCTTCAGCTAAAAAACTAACTTTGGGGTTACCTTTTCCCTTAGCCCGATTTTTATTCTTTATCCTACAGTTCTTAGCAAAATTTCTAGCATTTTCCCACAATTAAAACACTTTACATTTCGTTTATTAGTGAGATTTTCCGACTGATTATTTAAATCCCCCTTTAGCTGACCACGTTGCTTATCTTTACTTTTAACAAAATTAGGTTTTTCACCAATACCTTGCATTGCATGTTCATAATTACTACCTACATTATCTTGTTTACAAAGTAGTTTTAGGCGAGCTTCCTCCGCCAACAGTTCATTTAAAACATTTTCAAAAGTGAACTTTGAGTCCCCACACAAAACGATAAATCAACTGTACAATACCTCGGCAGTCCTAATCAATTGAAACGGCTGACGGCACTCTGAAATTGGTCGACCGGCATCAGACAGCTGTTGTATGATAGTCCTCAATCTTGCACTATACAGGTTGATTTCCTCTCCGGGCTTGAGTTGGCAACTGAAGAATGAATCGGTCAGTTTTACGACTCGAGCTCTTGAACTCTGTTGAAAGTGACTTTTCAGTTTTATGTATGCAATCCTCGGATCTTCAATTCCTCTGAGTAGTGGGCGGAGCTCTTTCCCGACATTTAGATAGATGAATGAATATTCACGTGTCTTCTTTGCTGCTTATTCAGGATCTTAACCTCTTTCTTAGCGGGAGCATCTGGATCACTCGACTTTTCCTGGACGATCAGAATAATAACAAACTGCCATAAGTCCCTCTCCATTAACAACACTTTAATATCCTCTTTGCAACTGGCATAATTCGATACATTCAAAACATCGATTTGGTAACTTATCATTGCCATGATAGGTGGATAAGATCGTACTTAAATTTAGAATTCACTCTGCATAATGTGGCTTTATTTTATTAAAAATTAAAAACTCGAACGCAGTGAGACGAATCCTGGGCCCATAACCTTGTTGACGGGCCTGAGTTGGCCCTTGATAATAGTTAATATCACAAGTAGAGTGAGACAGACACTGATGTTTAAAAAAGGGTTTATTAACAAAATTTACAGGACTCTGATCAGCATCAGTATCATTACAGTATCAGCCAAAGTCCACAGTATCACAGCCAAAGTTTCCCATAATAACTTCTTTAATCTCTTTATATACATCAGGAATCCGCATTCGACACAGTCAACTTGACAGTTAAAAATCGGTATCCAATCAGAAAATTAACTTCGTATGACGTAACATAATACAATGTCGGATGTAAATTCCTGATTCCTCATTGCTAGATGCTTGGGATGACGTCATATCGATGACACGTAATGCAAAAACATTACCAGTTGAGATCTGCTCGCGATATGATAATAATTCCATAGTTTTATTTAGACTCCGACATTCGAGGCACCCTAGTGATATTTTCCTTTCCCATGAGGTTTACTGTCTTTGGTAAACACGGGCGACGCACTCGCGGATACCCTAGTGTTCCTTCTCTATTTTCGACCCTCCTTCTTGCAACTACTTTTTTTCAACTTCACGTCTAGACCACAGTTTAATCTTGTTTGGCGCAGCATAGCCATTTCTGGCTCTTGCGCCAATAAACTTTACATTCACTCACTTAGACTCCGACAAAGAAATTGAATAAAAAATTACCTGTGAACCATTTAACAGTTCAATCAATTTATGCTTAAAATTAATTATTGTTCGGGATTAGTCGAATTTTTTTCACTCATTTTAATATTTTTCTAAAATTATATACCTTAAAATCTTGACTGTAAAACTCACATGTGTATAATACACATGCTTGATTTGGCACTAAATTTTCGGAAAAAATTAAAATTCGAATATAATGCGCACCCATAAATTTTCAATATTTTATTTAAAAATCGCACAAGTATTTATGAACATAATTGAAGTTTTTAACAAAAAAATACGAAAATGTCTAATTCGATAGAAAAAACTTAAATCTTAACAGAAAACAAATATACTGTCAAATTATCGGTCTTAATCACTTTCACTTGAACATAGCATAATTCTTGTTTGTGTAAAAGAGCTTCTACGCAGCGCGCATATTACAACAAACTCTTACAGCTGCACGTTCGATGTTTAAAAACTCGCCTTTTAATTTTTACACGAGTATAATACGCACGTGGAGAAGAAATTTGTGGTCTGTTAACCCCAGTACTTAGGAAATGTGGTTCTTGACCAGCTATGAGACTGTTTCACGTCATCAATAAATGAAGTCAGAAATCAATGTAGCGGTATCAGACTGTCCGTGAGACATATGATATGGAAGCTGAAAACTGGCATCTGATGGAATATCGGCTCTAGACATCATCTCTTGAACTATATTCCTATGGCAAAGATACTAGATGAAACCAGAAGCATACTCTCCCGAACAATTTGGAGTATGACTACTGTAAAGATCTCTGAATATATGCAGATTATAAGAGTGGAAAGCGGGTGTTTTTACATCAGGTGATGCAACTTCAGTCAAATTAAGTGAAAATATAGATGGTTAACAGAGATTCAGTGCGAATCATGAATACACCAAGAAAAACTTCTTCAACTTAATCGACAATGTTATGATTGATCATCTATGAACGTAATCAATATAGCTAAATGACAACATGTCAAGTACATGAAAATCATAAGTGCGTCATGGGTTGCAATACTTCTTTCTTGAGAGTTGTCAACTGAAATTTGGATACCTTTTAAGTGACACAAAAAAAAGTGGCTCACTTCTAAATTACTTTCTTTTCTAGCAGACACAAACTCATTTCTGCTTAAGAGAAGTGGCGACTGAGAGTAAACATTAGTATTGTTGCCTGGATGTGACTTAAACTAATTGAAGTATCAATATGATAATGTACAATACAAAGAAAGAAATTAGCAGAAACTAAAAATATTTTAAAACAGTCCATAAATTGATTAGCAGCTTTGTGAATTCATAAGAAAAAGAACTCAGTTTTTTGCATATTCCGATGAGTAATACTCAACAGAACAAAAATGCTCTTGTTGCTTAAAAACAGCGTTAAATACTAAATGAAATTGGAGCTGGCATTAACACAAAATGTCTCTGGAACTGGAGGGACATTATGAAAAGCAGGATAAAACTTTTTCTAATTTCAAAAACCATTGCCAAGAAATTGTTATCATAGGATAATCACACAGTGAAGGAAATTAACACCTCGATTGCCTAATTTCAAGCGACACAAAACAAGTTAGAAATGGGAGGTGAATATGGATATGTCAATGTGTTAAAACACATTGTAACAAAAACATCAGGGGAATCATTTCTTCACATATGATGACATTGAAGAGGGATAAAACTTTGTCAATGCACAAGGTGAGGAGATGCAATATTTTCGTATTCCTTCTGTGGTTATTGTGGATTAGTTAAAAGTGCGAGATCATATTTAACACCATTCACTCTATCCATAAGAGCATAGGTGAAACATCAAAGTGGAAACGCAGAAGACTTGAACATCTCAACCAATCTTGTAGTAGATAGAGGCCGTATAGAAAGCATGAAATAGTAAAAAGATGCAATTGTACCACTTTGCATATCGTTTCATAGATGACCATGAAATTCAATGACAAGAATGGAAAAAGCATAATGTATGCTAGTGCATAGAATCAAAAGATCTATAGAATCCTTAAAAAACAAGTCATAATAGTTCTGAAAATGACGAACCTTTCAGGTTTACCAGCAGAAACCAAAAAGTAGATTCTATGCTCATCAATAAAATCATTGAACAACAAAGGATTTCAAACAAGAAGAACAACGGAAAACATCAAAACAAGAATGAGAATGGTTTACCAGTCCAAATAAGATTAGAAATTTGTCAATGTGTGGAGAAAGCAGTACTGTTTTCTGGTTTGTTTGACAGGCTTTTAACTGTCATTCGACATATTTTTCATTCAGTCAGGCATCATTCAGTACGCATCTTATGAAACATTATGATTTACAGTCAACCTGAATTTTTCAACGCACATTCCACAAATTACATTTGTTAGAGATCGGCTACTTTCTTCAGGATGAATTTCTAGTGTGTTTGCACAATTGATCGTATCCTTTGGCTCTGAAAGGGTCGTTTGTTTTTCCAATTTTTTGGAGTAGATCTTTTTCGCACATGACAAATTTAAGCCTAACGTTCACAAAAGTAAACCTCACGTTCGGATTGAGCGCGCCTTCAATGGATCCAAACTGCATGCGTTTCCTCAGAGCATCATGAAATTTGTCCCACCCTACGATTTTTAATAGACTCTTCCATCCTTGGGTTCCTTTTCAAAGAGACGCTAGATATTCTCAATCTCGTAATGGCGTCTTCCCGCGCAAACTTTTCTTTCCCTAGCGGAATGTCGCCGAAAGTGTCAGTGCTCTGCTGGTGGTGAGACATGTCATGGCGGTTCTGTGCGATAAGTCGTTCAATTTCCCACATTTATATATATATATAGCTTATATAATAATAATATTTACATATATAAACTAATTAATTAACAGTTATCTGTTATGTACCACACACTTCTTACTTAGATTATTAACAATTATTTACTGCTATTAAAAATAATAATTCGAGATAAAAAAAAAAAACCAACGTTCTTTATTAGTGGTGGCAAAGTTTATTAAAAAAATTTTGAATAGACAATAAAACTTTGTCGCTAAATCGCAAAATATTTATTTAATATCTAATATTGTTCATCCAAAAAAAAATCGCCAAATTTAGAATTTTTTGAAATCCGTGCAAGTGGTTGGGCTAAACTGCATTATTAAAAAAACTATAGTATATTGAAATATAGTAAAACTACCAAAATGACTAAATATTGCATTGTTAGGCGAGTAAGACGATTCCAAGTTTCAGAGTTCTAGCTATGATGAAGTGGTTAAATTACGATCAAAAATTTGATGACACATACAATAACAAGAAATTCAGAAAACGTAAAATTATAAACATTGATAGTAAAAGATTAATAATTAAGGAGTTGTAAAGGTACTCTTCAGCGTCTAATGCTATTTAAATGTTATTAAATTAGCCTTTAAATTCTGGAATTTTATTTAAAACTTTAAATATAGTGTAATTATTCATGTATTACGCACTTTATTCCACATTTGGTCGTTAAACAGGTTA
>BMAW01030489.1:329525-361510 GCA_019974015.1 Nephila pilipes | reverse complement strand
TTTTTTTTATTCAACATAATTCCCTTCAAGGATGATACACTGATTATAGCGACCCTCCAACTTTTCGATACCATTTTTGCAGAACGATTTGTCCTTTGCTTCAAAATAGGCCTCAGTTTCGGCGATCACCTCTTCATTCGACGAAAATTTCTTCCCAGCGAGCATTCTTTTGAGATCTGAGTACAAGAAAGAGTCGCTGGGGGCCAGATCTCTAGATTATGGTGAATAAGGAAGCAATTCGAAGCCCAATTCATGGTCATCGTTTTCACTGACTTGTGACACGGTGCATTGTCTTGGTGAAGCAGCACTTTCTTTTTCTTCAAATGCAGCCATTTTTCGGCGATTTCGTCCTTCAAACGGTCCAATAACGCTATGTAATAGTCGCTGTTGATGGTCCTTCCTTTTTCAAGGCAGTAAATGAAAATTATTCCATGCGCATCCCAAAATACAGACGCCATAACCTTGCCAGCCGACTGTTGCGTTTTCCCACGCTTTGGAGCGGGTTCATCATGTGCATTCCACTCGGATGACTGTCGATTGGACTTCGAAGTGAAATGATGGAGTCATGTTTCATCCATTGTCACATATCGACGCAAAAACTCGGGTTTATTACGCTTGCTCATCTTCAAACACTGCTCCGTATAATCAACTCGTCGTTGTTTTTGGTCAAAAGTGAACTCGCGTGGCACCCACTTTGCACAGAGCTTTCTCATACCCAAATATTCGTGAATGATATGATGTACATTTTCAGTTGATATCTTTAGAGTGTCTGCTATTTCATTCAATTTCAATTGACGGTCATTCAAAATCATTTTGTGGATTTTCTTAATGTTTTCGTCGGTAACAACCTCTTTTGGGCGTCCACTGCGTTCACCGTCTTCGGTGCTCATTTCACCACGTCTAAACTTAGCATACCAATCCTTGATGGTTGATTTTCCTGGGGCAGTGTCCGGATACACGGCATCAAGCCAAGTTTTTGCTTCAACTGTATTTTTTCCCTTCAAAAAGCAGTATTTTATCAACACGCGAAATTCCTTTTTATCCATTTTTTTCACAATAACAAAAGTTGCTTCACTCAAAATGCTATAATGCACAAACTAATGATCCGACAGCTGTCAAATTTATACACGCATCTTTTGAGGGTTAGGGATAGCTAAAAACATATGGATTTAATTCAAGTAGCGCCATCTATGTGTCAGGCCGGGGATTTTTCAATTGACCTGTTAATAAAAGAAGAGCATGGAGGTGTTTTCAGAAGAAACAGATTTCACATTCATTTTGATAGGTGTTGTTACGGAGTTGGCCGATTGTAATAGTGGCGTTTTTTAAACAGTAGAGTCATTAAGTGACTTTTTCAAATTCAAAGAATCAATATACATTAAAACACACCTCACACACAATGTGATTAAATGGAAGTACAAAGTTAATTCTTGACTTTATTTTTAAAATTTATCCACATTATTAAATCATTTCAGCGCGGAGTCAGGTCTTAATTACATAAGAGGAATTAAAATTGACAAATTAAATCTCCTCCCCATTTCAGTTTACCATAAGTAACACAAAATATAAAACAAATATAGGTCACCCCTATTCATACAATGTGTGTAAAAATATATACATTAAATATAATAAATGAGAATAAAATAGGAACTAACTAATGTAAGTTTAACTTAATACTAAATTTACAGATGTAAAGAAGTTGACAATTGCAATAATCTTGGACGTAGAAGTGGTCCCTGGTGAGTAGTTTGAACATCAAATTGATTTGGACCATTTGTTTTTAAATAATCAAATCTCCTACAGGAGATTTTAAGTTTGTGGGTATTGACTTTTAATTCAGGAGCCCGTGGATTGTCTAATTCCCTGATGATGCATGTATGTTTATTTGGTTTTTTGATTACCTCAAACGGTCCATCAAATTTGGGTCTAAACTGGTTGCCACTAAGTGTGAACACAACATCAACTTTTGGTGCTCTTTGCGTTGTATTACTATTCAGTCTTGCCTGTTGCTTATCTTGCTGTTTTTCTAAGTTTGTTCTTATTTGTTGTTGCAATACTTGAAGGGAAGATAGCAAAGTGTTCGTATACCCTTCTTCAGTGAGCTGTGATAGTGTCAAATATTAGGCTCAGATTGCGACCAAAATGCACTATGTCAGGTGTAAAACCATGGCTGCTATGCTTACTTTCTATTTTTTTCTAGATAGGATGGTGGTCTTTAAAGAGGTATTGATTCTTTCCGATTGTCCATTGGCTTTTGGATTTCTGCTGGTTGTGTGATGAAGGGCAATGTCAGTCATACTGGTTATTTGTTTGAAGATTTTAGCAGTGAACTGTGTACCGAGATCACTCAGGATCATTCCTGGTCTTCCAAAAGTCGTGATGTACTGAATGATTTTTCTTGCTATTGTTGGTGCTTGGATATTTGTGACGGGAAACAGTTCAGCATGTTTACTGAAGTGATGCAGTACTGTGAGGACATAATTGTTAGATCTAACAGGACCAACAATGTCAATAGAAATGAGCTCACCCGGTCTCGTTGGGATGGGTGTTTGTCCATATGCTTGTTTTTGATTAGGCTTTCTCTTGTATCGGCAACAGGATATACAGGATGTGACATAGTTGACGGTATCAGAGTACATTCCGTCCCAAAAAATGTTTCCTTCAGAATAAAGTACATTTTGTCTATTCCCAAATGTGGAAGGTGGGCTTGCCGGAGAGCGGGTTTCTTTAGAGAGTGAGGGATTTTGATGGTTTTAAGGCAAATATCTTCTTTTAAATAATTTTGATGAAAGCTGATATGCATTAATAATCCAGAGTTGTCATTAATGAAGTACTTCTCTTTGTTCTTATGTTTTCCTTCTTGCAGGAAGCTTTTAATTTTTTGAATATCGTCGTCATCATCTTGAGCAGCTAAAATTATTTCATCAGAAAGTTCTTGTGTGATGAGGGCATTTATTGTTTGTGTATTCATTGAAGCTGGAAGAATTGTATCTGCAGACATATCTGCATGCCCATGCTTTTCTCGTGAAATGTAGTCAGCTAGTAGATTGTTTTTGGCCCTTTACGTGTTGAAAATCAAGTTCATATTCGGACAAGTCCATCAACCATCTTGCAACAATATTTGCAAGGTTTTGTAGATTCGTGTGATACTTGAAGTTCATGTGATCTGAAAGGATTGTGAATTTTCCTCCATATAAAATTTTTTGGAAATATTTTACACTGTTATGAATAGCTAGGAGTTCTATTTTATTTGCAGGGTAACGAGACTCAGTTGCAGTTAAAGTTCTGGAGTAATAGGAAATAGGTTGTAATTCCCCATCATCTTGTTTTAGCATGAGAATACCTGCTATGGCAATATGTGAGCCATCAGTGTTGAGGAAGAATTGTTTGGTCCAATCAGTCTGAACAATAAATGGTTTAGTGAAGAAAGTCCTTTGTAATTCTTAAAATTTTTCTTGATGGTCACTCGTCCAAGTAAAAGTTCTTGAATTGGATAAAATGTTCAACATATGAACTTTTGTGGTATACTCTGGAATAAGGTGTCTATAATAATCAGATATACCAAGAAAGCATTTGAGTTGCTTCTGTTCTTGGATGTAGTGAATTTACAAATTTTGTCTGTGTTTTTAATTCCAGGTGTGATACCTTGTGAGGAAATTGTAAATCCTAAATATTGAATTCCTTGTGTCGCAAAACTACATTTGTCTGGTGCAAATGTTAAATTATTTTCTAGTAGTAAGCTTAACACACCATTAAGTTTTGCATTTAATTCTTGAATTGAGTTGGCTGCAATGATTATGTCATCTTGATAGCAGTGTATACCAGGGTGTTAACATTTAGAGAGGACTTTATCCATCATGCTTTGAAAATATGCAGATGCGTGTTTAATGCCAAATGGTAATCTTTTGAATTGAAATGTTTTCCAAGGGGTTGTGAAAGTTAAAAATTTTCTATATTCTTTTGGAAGATGAATCTGCCAATAAGCCGAATTAAGATGTAGCACAATGAATAATTTGAATCCTGCTAGTTTAGTGGTAATGTCTTGAATTTTAGGTAATGGATAAGAATATCCATGTATTACATTGTTTAATAATCTTAAGTCAAGTGCTAGGCGCAAAGAAGGGTTGTCATTTGTGTGATTTTTCTTTTTAAATAATACCATTGGTGAAGCCCATTCTGCTGTATTTTCTTCAATGATGTGTGCTACGGTTAATTCTTCAATATAATTTTGAGCATGTGTTTGTAATGACTGTGGGATGGGATAAGGTGTTCATGAAATTGGGTGTGGGTGAATGGTACTAATTGTGTGTGTGTAGATGTAACTAAGTCACAGTGACCAAGAGTTTTAATACATTTAGAGAAAGCTGGTTTGAATTTCATTAATGATGAAAGAAGTAAGTTTTTGTCTTTAGGATTTATAAATGATCTAAAGGAAAATCAGCTTCTTTTAAATCTTGACATCTTTTTTCAATAATGTCTGCTGTTGCTTGGATTGCATTAACAGATGATTGCTCATTTATTTGTTCTTCTATTGTGACCTCTGTGCTTATTGTTCCAATGTTTGTGTCTTTGTTTATGTGCATGTTTTGACTTCCAATGTTTCTTATCAAAGTGGTGAATGTGTTGTCAGCCCTGATTTCATTAACACTACTGTGTAATTCAATGTTGTGATTTGGGTTAATTTTTGGTTGAAATAAAACAGTGTTTGAATTTAATGTATTTACATTTGTACTTCTAAGGTTAACATATGCTGTTTCATTTGGCTGAAGGATGATTTTTCTAATTGTTTTGACTGTGTGAGTTTCATTAGTATTATTTGTTGAGTAGACTTTAGGAGTCGGTAGAAGAGGTTTAGATTTAACATTTTGAATTTGTTTACATTCAGAATAGATAGGTTTTATATGTGTGGGAGTTTCAAGCAATGCTTTAGATGTTTTGTTTATATTAGATTTACAAATGTTGACATACTTTGATTCTACTTGTGTAGGTGTTTCAAGGATTGCATTTAAACTTGCACTGAAATTTGGATTGTTTATATTTCCTAGGTTATCTTGACTATTGTTGTGAATTACTGGAATAGTTGTATCAGAAAATTTAAGTATGTTTGAATTTAAGTCAAGTGCGATTCTATTGCGTAACAGAAAATCATAGCCAAGAAGCCCTTGAAAGGTGCTCGATGCAATATCTGTAGTGATGAATTTTTTTTTGTCTCATTCATTTGTTGTTTATGTGTATTGGAATGTCTACACAATATGAAAAATTTATTTCAGAGTCGTTGACGCTTTTAATTTTACATTGTCTTGAAAGGTAGGATTTGTGTTGTATCTTGTGTTTGATTGTGTCAAAAATGTGTCCTGGTATTTAAGATATACTGCTTCCGCTATCGATTAAGAAAATTAATTGTTCATATGCTGTGTTTACATGAGTCATGGGTAAAGGTGATTGTTGATTTACATTCATAATTAGTTCATGTGGTGTTTGTTGTTTTAACTCCTCATTTGTTTGTGTGTCGAGATAACTTGGGGAGTTTGTCAAGCTATCTCCAATTAGTTTAGAGTTTGGGTTTCTTGAATCAATTTGCTTTGGGTATGTTTGTTGGTAGTTTGTGTTTCTATTGTAGTTTCTGGTGTTGAAGTAAGAAGAGCCCCTGCTTTGGAATCTATTATGGTAGTGTTGTTGTTGAGGCCAATAAGATTGTTGTTGTTGTCGAGGCCAATAAGATTGTTGTTGGGGTCAAGAATATGGTTGTTAGTTGGGTGTTCTGTGGATAGTTCTAAGAAATTCCCAACAATCTTTCATTAAATGATTAGGTTTCCCACAAAAGCTGCAAGAAACTGTATATCGTGGTAATGTGTTTTGTTGTGGTGTACGGTAGCTGATGTGTAGACTAACTTCTGTTTAAGTTTTTTGTTCTGTTTTAAGCATGGCAATTTGGTTGGTTAATTCATCTAACTTTTGTGTAATTAAATCTTGTTCCGTGTTAACAGTTTTGACTGGCTGTAAGAGCATTGAACATGTGGTGTGTGTTTCGCTCTTTTGTTGCATTTTCACAGCAATATCGATAGCTTCTTTAAGCGTTGAGGGATTATTTGAAGAAAGTTTTCTTTGAAAAATTTGAGGCAAGCTAGTTATAAATTTGGACAAAATAATGCTGTGTGTTATTGTTTTTGCTTCATTTGTTTGGGCTTGAGAAAGCATATATTCTGTAGCAGTTTCCAATCTATGTGCAAAATTTTTGATATTTTCGCCAGAATAATATTGAATGTTGTGGAAGTTTAGTTTTCTTTGGAGTTCTATTGTTTTTTCTGAAAATAAGTCATAAAAAGCGTCTCAACTTCATCAATGTCTTTCGCGTTCTTACAATTTGGGTTAATCGAAAAAAATGTGAGTGCTGGGCCATTTAGCCAAGCACTTAAAATTGCTTGGATTGTGAGGAAATCCCATTCATTAACTTTTGCAACGCGTTTGATTTGTGTGAAAAAGTTGTCAATGTGTTCTTTAGACCCATCGAAGAAAGGAATTATTTCTATGGGGAGTTATTTTGGGCCATGTTTGTGTTTACTTTGCGGGATTTATTAGGCATGTTTACAAGTTATGTAAGAACATTCGTTTATATAATTGATAAAACTGTGGAAAAAATACTTAAAATTCTAACATAACATGAAAACAGTGTATATTAACAAATTGCACAAAAGAAATTTTTTTTAAAAAATATTGTAAATTAAAATATGTAGTAAATATGAATATTAATTGAAACTTATGCACTGAAAGTGATGTAACTAAAATTGTAGTTGAAATTAAAGTGGTTTTAATTCCACTTTTGTCTTATTCATATGATCAATAATTGTGACATGAAATCAAAAATACAGTCATCAATATCATGAGATCAGTTATTCAAATTGAACGATAAAGAAATGAAATATAAAAATTGTAATACAATTCACAACATATGACAAAATTTGTAACTTAGTTCACAGCATTATGTGCAGGTGTGAGTATTTTCATTTTATTATAAAGTACACGTGCATTTAAATTCCATAAAAAAACATTCAATTAACACTGTTCTTATTTAATAATAATTAGACAACCTTTCCCTGAAAAATAATCATTGTTTTTAATTTCATAGAAGGGTGTATAAAGTTAATATTCAAAAATGCGAGTCTGAAAAGAGCGGGAAAATCTGATGCAATAATTAGACATGGCGCAAGGGTTAACATTACGGAATACGCTATTAAAATTAGGGTTAGAGGCACCAATTTTGTTACGGAGTTGGCCGATCGTAATAGTGGCGTTTTTTAAAACGTTTTTCTGAATTTCACTTGGTGTGTGTGTCATCAAATTTTCGATCGTTAATTTAACCAACTTCCCATCAAGCTAGAACTTTGAAATTTTGGGAATCGTTCAAACTCGCCTAACAATGCAATATTTAGACATTTGCGACAAGTTTTAACTAATATTTCAATAATTTTAATAAGTCAAAATATTCTTTCCTCTCTGCGCTTTTAGGATTGAGGAAAAAATTTCTTTCCCCCTCTGGGAACACCGGGCACTCCCCACGCCACATGAGGTATCGTAAAACTAACAAAGGGGAGATAGTAAAGGTTGCTGACTTTCAGTCAGTAATCATTCGCAAGAAAGAAAGATTCCAATATTTGGCGCCGTGTCTTATCACAATAATTTTTCTGAATTCTGGTTCCCCCCTTTTTTTTTATAGAATGACTTACAAACTTTCAAATGCATGTTTTGATTTTATGAGTATTATGAATTTAATACGCTCACAAATGTCTCTTTTTTAAGTAAATTTTAAAGTTAAAAATAACTAACAGTTTTAACTAATATTTCAATAATTTTCTTTAATAAACTTTTCCACCATACAAAAACGTTGGTTTTTATATCGAATTATTAAACAGTAGAGTCATTGAGTGACTTTTTCAAATTCAAAGGATCAAAATACATAAAAACACACCTCACACACAATGTGATTAAATGGAAGTACAAAATTAATTCTTGACTTTATTTTTAAAATTTATCCACATTATTAAATCATTTCAGCGCGGAGTCAGTTCTTAATTTCATAAGAGGAATTTAAATTGACAAATATTATTAATTGATAACTTACATCTTTAGATAAGGAGGGGGAGAGTGGCTGGTTACCTCACTTGTGTAGAACAGTAGAGCAACTAACTTCTTTTGCCAAAATAACCCTGCATTCTCGCCAACACAGGGCTACTCCGCAGTTCAATCACAAGGTACGCCCGCCAAATTTGGCGCATAGCACCTAAAGTGTGGAACCTTTCCTAAATTTCAGGCCCTCAGGGGCTTACCTACTTAAGGTAAGTACGGGCTTCACGAACCCGAGGGACCTGAGTGATCTATTCCTTTCCCATGGGGTTTACTGTCTTTGGTAAACACGGGGGACGCGCCCCCGGGATGCCCTAGCGCTCTTTCTCTTGTTTTCGACCCCTCTTCTGGTCAAATTGGCATCTTTTTTCTTCTCAGGGGCTCATCTTCGGATGAGTACGGGGGACCACGTACCCGAGTGAAAAAATTGTAAAAGAAAGAAAGAAAAAAAAATATATGTTTGGTTACGATTTAATTTGCAGATTTCCAAATTAGTTATTTTTCTTTCTGTTTGGGGTTGATTTTGCGGTTATTTTATGTTCGTTATCTTTTGTTCTTTACTTTCTGTATTTTCATTAATGTTTATTCTCTTGTGGATTTAAAAATAAAAAATTTCATTTAGTAACTTCAATGTCAGTCCAAGTTATTATTTGACCTGATCCGCATGTTTGCCGTGTGCGGCGACCCGTGCCGGGGGAAAGTGGAGTCTGGGGATCCTGTTGCGTTCCCTTTGGCCCATGCTTCTCCGTAGACGGGGGGCAGGGGTGAGCCAGCTCCTGTCAATCGGCTGTTGATAGCTTCGGATGGGTTCTTCTCGAACCCCAACGACGTTGCTATAGGGTTAGTGTTGCAGTTAGGGGTGCCTCGAGTGAATCGACGGATCCTCACCCCGAAGCTGTAATACTATACTTCAGTGCCACCTCTGGGGTAAGTGCCGTGCCTGGCAACTGCCAGATGTCCGGCGGGCTGCCTCCCCTTGTTGGACTCCTATGGTGGGTGGAGGCGCACTGAAGTGAACACAAAAAACTACTTATGGATCCAAAACCCTCGTGCCTTGACGGAGGCCCAATTTCGTCAACCTCTTCTCCCATTGGGGAGCAACAATTGTCAGATACCAATAACGCTAGGTTTTTCATCATGAAAAAAAGTGACTCTTTTTCCAACGTTTCACCGTTTTTAATCGAGAAGGCTATAACGGCCAGTGTAGGGTCTGTGAAGACAATTCGCAAGATGCGCTCCGGGGATTTATTTCTGGAAGTGTCGTCTGCGAAGCAAGCTTCCGCCCTTATGAATCTGCGCCAATTAGCTAATTTTGAAGTGACTGTAGCACCTCATCGTAGTCTAAACTTTTTACGGGGGTTTATATCAGCCGCGGATTTGTTGAATGTGTCGAACGAGGAAATTCTTGAAAACATGCAAGATCAGAAGGTCTGTGAGGTTCGGCGTATAACAATTCGTCGGGATGGAAAGGTGCTTCCTACCAAGCACCTCATCCTGACGTTTTCGACGCCAGAACTGCCACAGTCTGTTAAGGCTGCTTACCTTCAATGTCCCATTCGACCATATATTCCGAATCCGTTGCGCTGTTTCCAGTGTCAACGTTATGGACACTCAAAAACCAACTGTCGTGGTCAAGCCACGTGTGCTCGCTGTGCACAGGCTGGACACGAAAGTACAGACTGCGTGTTGAAGGAACGATGTGTCAACTGCAATGGTGACCATCCTTCATATTCTCGATCGTGCCGCACTTGGAACTTGGAAAAAGAGATCACGGCTGTAAAAATAAAGAATAGTGTATCCTATCCAGAGGCTAGGCGTATTGTTTCACAACGAACGCCTACCCCTGGAGTCTCATATGCATCTAAGATTAAAAAAACATTTAAATCTTGCACTACTCAGACTGACTCTGACCTTAACCAACCCAATTCAGCTGCAATATGTTCTTCTAAATGTGAAACAACCAACAGTAAAAGTGGAGTTAAATCTCCTAGGAAAAATAAACACGCCCAGCTCAGAGAGGCTAAGGGGGATGGGCGGAAAAAACCACCCAAAATAAAGAAAACTGAGATCCCAGCGTTGGATCTGCATCCAACTGCTGATGATTACACCATGTTAGTAGACATGGAGTCGGGAGAACCGACCTCCAGTGCGATTGGTTAATGGATACTTTTGTTTCCTGGAACTGCCGCGGTTTACGACCCAGACTAGAGGATCTCAAATCCATTATATCTACGCACCAACCTGTCTGTGTTGCTCTTCAGGAAACTTTTCTGAAGAGTAATATGACAACCCGAGTGCGTGGATATAATTGCGTACGACTGGATGTTGATGCAGCATCATCTTCTTCGGGAGGTGTTTGCATCCTGACATCTCAGAACAGTCCTCACAACATCGTTACGCTGACCACATCGTTGCAGGCTGTGGCTGTGCGGATCCATAACTGCACATTAATCACAGTCTGCTGCATTTATCTGCCACCTAACGATGTTGTGTCTCAAACGGATTTGAATCACTTAGTCAATCAGCTACCAACTCCCTTCCTTCTGCTAGGTGACTTTAACGGACACAGCCCTCAGTGGGAGTATGATGGTACAAATTCTCGTGGTCGGCAGATCGAGCAGTTGATCTCTGATCATAGTCTCTGTCTGCTGAACACCGACGAGAAAACGTATTTCCATGCTCCCACTAGGGCATTTCATTCCATTGATCTAGCTATTTGTTCACCAACACTGCTACCGTCGCTGAATTTAGAGGTTGTAAATGATTTACACAACAGTGATCATTTCCCTCTCCTAGTCTCCCAGGTTCATGGTAGTGGGGTGCGTTTTCGTCCCCCCACTTACCGCTTGGGATTTATTCACACGGTTAGCAGTTATTACCGGTGCAATGGTTCAAGATCAAGATTTAAATAGCTCTGTCCGACATGTTACTACCTCTATCGTGGACGCTGCTGATGCAGCGATACCGAAGAGTACAAATTCAAAGCGGAAGATGAGTAAACCATGGTGGAACACGGATTGCCAATCATCCTACAGGGAACAAAAGAAACTGTGGGGTATCTTCAGACGATATCCCACAACCGAAAATCTCGTAGCTTTTATAAGGGCAAGGGCGATTGCACGCAGAGTAAGGCGACATAGTCAGAGAGAATCTTGGATCAGGTATGTCTCTTCCATCACATCGTCTACCACAAGTCAACAGTTATGGAGAAAGGTAAAAGCTGCAAACTCCCTGTATCGGGAATTTTCCATCCCGATACTGGAAACTGCAAATGCTGTGCATTCTTCACCTGTCGAAGTGGCCAATATCATTGGCCACTCTTTTGCTAGTGTGTCAAGCTCCGATTCATATAGCGCTACATTTTTAGCGACTAAGAATCGTTCTGAGCAGACACCTATCAACTTCAGGTGTCGGCAACCACTCCCTTATAACTGTGACTTTGACATGTGGGAATTGAGAAAGGCTCTGTCCTTGGCTCACAATACCAGTCCAGACTCTGATGGTATAACATACGATATGCTTCGCCACTTGAGCGAGGATTCACTTGTCAGTCTCCTTTACCTATTCAACCGAATATGGAGGGAGCATGTGTTTCCTAGCCAGTGGTAGGAGGCAATCGTTATTCCTATCCTGAAGCCTGGTAAGGATCCAAAGAACCCTCTCCACTATAGGCCTATCGCTCTGACGAGTTGCCTCTGTAAGACCCTTGAACGTATGGTCAATGCCCGTCTCGTTTATCAATTGGAAAAGAATCAATGCATTCCTTCGTTTCAGAGTGGCTTCCGTAAAGGAAGATCCACGATAGATAACATCTTACAACTCGAGAGTCAAATTCGTACTGCTTTCGTACGGAGGAATCATTTGGTTTCTGTTTTCTTTGATATCGAAAAGGCATATGACCGTACGTGGCGCTATGGGATTTTACGCACTTTACATTCTTATAAATTGAGAGGCAATTTGCCTCTTTTTATTCAGATGTTTTTATCTTTAAGAACTTTTAAAGTACGTGTCGGAAATGTTTTATCATCTTCTTTTACTCAATTTGAAGGAGTTCCTCAGGGAAGTATTTTAAGTCCGACTCTTTTCATTTGTCACCTGTCACCAATTCTTTTAAAACTTCAGCCATCTGTTCACGGATCATTGTATGTCGACGATCTGCAGATTTCCTGCGAAAGATCGTCCATGCATCTAATCGAGCGGTGACTTCAGAATGCAGTTAATAACTTGGTTACTTGGTGTGACGCGAATGGGCATAGTATTTCTCCCAGTAAGAGTAGTTGCGTGCATTTTTGTAGGAAACGGGAGTCTCCATCCCGATCCTGACATTCGCATCCGTAATACGTCTATTCCGGTCGTCCCTGATGTCCGCTTCCTCGGAGTAATTTTCGACCGCAAACTCACTTTCCTTTCGCACATTTTACATCTGCGGAGGAAATGTGAGAAATCCCTGAATATCTTGAAGGTGTTATCCAACACCTCTTGGGGAGCGGATCGAACTTCATTACTCCGAGTGTATCAGTCGGTGATTCTGTCTCGGATCGACTACGGATGTATCGTCTACGGATCTGCCTGCAAAACTACCTTGCGGAAGCTTGACCCAATCCACCATAATGCTCTGAGAATCTGCTGTGGTGCGTTTCGAACGTCACCTGTGCAGTCTCTATGTCTTTTGTAACCAGTTACCTTTGAACTTGCGGCGTAAGAAATTGTCACTCAATTATTTTTATCGCATGTCTTCCGTTAAATTTCATCCAATTCAAACTGTTAATATCAGTACTTCTTTATGGAGACTTTACGAAGCTCGACCTTCTTTTATGCGTCCTTTCTCTGAGAGGGTGAAAGAAATCATCAAGGAACTCAGCCTACATGACTTAGTTGTTCAACAGCGAAGTTTTATTAAATTTCCTCCTTGGAATATCCCAAGGTTTCTTTACCATAATCCCTTTGCCTCATACAGCAAGAGCACCACATGTCCAATTATTTTCCAACGTCTCTTTGCTTTCCATCGGAGTCAGTGCGCGGATTTTATTCCGATCTACACGGACGGATCGAAAGGAACTGGCTATGTCGGCTGTGGTGTCGTTTCGAACGACATCAGGCACAGTTACCGGCTCGATTCTTCCTGCAGTATATACACTGCCGAAGCTGTCGCCATTTACTGTGCCCTTAAATTAGTCGAAAAATCTAGTTCCCGGAAGTTCGTCCTTTATACTGATAGCAGAAGCGTCCTGGAAACATTGGTCAATCTGGACGATCGCAGTCATCCTACTGTAGTTGATATTGCAGACATTGTTTGTAGTCTGTATAGTAGGGGTTATGTTATTAAATTCTGTTGGATACCTAGTCATGTAGGTATTTTAGGCAATGAACAAGCGGACTCAGCTGCATGTTCGGCAACGAATCCTCTGCATCTCGCTGTTCCACTTGAGGACATACGTCGTCACATTTTAAATTCCATTAATCAGGCATGGCAGGAATATTGGAATCTTCAACTCAATAACAAGCTACACTCAGTGAAGCCGATCATTGGAGAAGGGCCTGTTTGTCCAATGCGAAGAGCGGATGTCAGATTGACTCGCCTTCGCATTGGACACACTCGATTTACCCATAGACATCTTTTATTTGGGGAGGGTGCTCCCGAGTGTCCTTCCTGCTATGTCCCTTACACGATTCATCACATTTTAATTATGTGTCCGGTTTTTAATGATCATCGCCGTATTTTTTTTCCAGTCATCTGTTTTAAACCTATCTGACTTGGTGGAAGAAACCCCCCACCATAACTTATTTGCTTTTTTAAGACATATTGGCCTTTTACACCATATTTGATTTTTAACCTTTTATCTTTTATGTGTGTTTTTGTGTTGGTCTCTTGTTTTTAATGCCATTAATTTCTAATCAATTTTAACAAATGTTTGGCGCAGCATAGCCTACTTTGGCTCTTGCGCCATAAAACCTCACACTCACTCACTCACTCACATTCCTAAATTTCAGATCTTTTTTTGTTACATTGTAACAGGTGTGGTGTGAATTTTGCTAGATATGTTACCATACCCAGAAATCTTTGCAAATCTTCTTTGCAGTTTGGGGTTGCAAACTCTTCAATTGCTCTAATTTTCTTGGGATCTGGTTTAATTCCTTCATCCGACAAAACATGACCCAGATAGTTAACTGAAGTTTGTGATAGCTGCGTTTTCAATACGTTAAATTTTAAATTGGCCTTTCTTGCTTTCAAGAGTGTTCGACGTAATAATCTGCAGTGCTCTTCCCCAGTAGTTGAACCCAGTGCAATATTATCAAAGTAAGGATTTTTACATCTTCTTCGTAAATTTTATCTATTGCCTTTTGAAATTCTTCCGGAGCAGGGTTCAGGCCAAATGGAAATGCTAAGAATCTGTACCGCCCCCAGGGTGTAGAAAATGTGGTTAGATATGAAGATTCTTCATCTAATGGTAACTGCCCAAAACCATTTTTTGCATCTAGAACAGTAAACACTTTACCACCTTGCAGCTTTGTAACAAGTGTATCTATTTTAGGGATTGGGTAATGAGGTCTTTGAATAGCTTCATTCAGTGGCCTGGGATCAAGACAAATCCTTAATTTCTTAGGTGAGTCGATTACAACCATCTTGCTCACCCACTCAGTTGGCTCTTCAACTTTGGTTATTATGCCTGCTTCTATCATATTATTTAGTTCTTTTTTAACTTTGTTATGTATGGCAAGAGACACTTTACGAGGGGCTGCTACATGAGCAACAAAGTTTTCTTTTAATTTAATTTTTACAATTCTTTTAAGTCTTCCGGTACCAGTAAAAACATCAGCAAATTCTTTCAAAATTAATTCTGGAGTTTTAATAAGGCTTTTATAGATCATATTCAATCTCTGAATCAGCCCTAATGCTCAACAGGCTTCAAGGCCTAAAATTGGATATGAATTTAAACTTGTTACTAAAAATTTATAAGTTTTTCCATACTTTTTAGTATGACAGTTGAGGTAGCACTCACCTAGAATTGGAACTCTGTTATCACTGTAGTCAAGCACAGCAATTTTGCAATTTCTTACTGCTGGCTTTTCTTCCCATTTTAAGAGTTCTGACTTGGGAATTACATTCACTTGAGATCCAATATCCAGTTTAAAAATTACCGCATTTTTATTTACTAAAATTTTTTCATATCACACACAGTTGGTTTCTTTCGTGTCCAGTTCATTTACTGACTTCAGTTCCCCAATATAAATAGTCTCAGAATTCTCACAGTTTTCTTGAATAGCATTCACTCTTTGAGCAGCTACGTTTTTCTGTTTATTTTTGTGAGTTCTGCACATTTTTTCCCAGTGATTTCTTCCATCACAATTTCGGCATTTGTACCGTATGCCGGACATTTCTTCTTCTCATGAATTTTCCACATTGCTTGCAATTAACCTCATTTTTCTGATTATTCTTGCATTGATTCCGATAATTTTTAAAATTTTGTAAGGCATTCACTGAAAGTTTTTCATTCATAACTGATGCTTGCACCTTATTGTTCTCAGCGGTTTTGCATTTACTAACTCAGGGGTGGTGAACCTTTATGTATCAACGTGCCATTTTTTCTTAAAAAAATGTTTAATGAGGTCATAGACATGCCCTCAAATAATTTTGACTTCGTGATTATTGGGAAAATAATAATACTAAATACTAACAACTCAAAATTCTTTATTTACTACAAAAAAAATACATTTTGCAATGTCTCAGTTACGCGTAATTCAAATTACAGTAACATTATTGTGACTTCTGTTGTTGCAGATTAGATGACAAATAACTTATATTAGGATTGTAAGATGTTACTTTTAGCAGAACGCATGCTGAACTGGAGTCATCTGTTAAACGGTTTATAGACGAGTCTTTAATGTTATTCATCTCTGAAAATAATAACTCGCAGGCATAGGTAGATAAAAATAGGGTTAAAATAGAACAAGCCAGCTTCTTCAAACAGTTAAATGTGTCTGGTAATGAATTCCATGTTTCCAAAATTTTGTTATTGGCATTTTCACTTATATTGCTATATTATAAAATATTTGAATATATTATATTGAAAATATTTGTAGTTTCTTGTTATAATATCGTTTCTAAAAACATGCAATTTAGCGTCAAAAGCGCGAATGAAATCTATCATGACGATAAATATTTTATTTGTGCCTTGAAGCTTCACGTTCAATTCATTGAAATGTTGGCGTATGTCTGTAAAAAACATCAATTTTGAAAGCCACATAACATCCAACAACCGGGGGTATTGTTGAATTCCCCCCTCATTTTGCAGAAACAGTCTGATTTCTTCTAAGCAATCAAAAAATCTTTGAAGTACATTCCCGCGAACATTATTATACATCAGTAAGCCATTATACACCGAGGTGACTTCATTTAACAAAGCATCAAACTTTCGCTTATTTAAAGCCTGCGACGAAAAGAGATTGAGTATTTTTGTGACTACTGTCATTACAGTATCAAGAGATGTTAAACCCATCTTAGCATACAAGGCTTGTTGGTGAATGATGCTGGGGATTTCAAGAATCGAATGCCCTACGTCTGTCTGAAATAAACTTATGAAACCATTTTTTTTGCCCACCATACTTGGAGCACCATCAGTTGTTACAGAAACAATTTTTTTCAAATCAATTTCTTTCTCAGCAAGTGAATTTTTAACAGCTGTGCAAATATTTGTGCCCTTTGTAGTTGTTAGCAACGATGTTATCGCAATTAATTTTTCCTTAATGACGTTTCCCACGGAATATCGAGCAAAAATTAGCTAAACGTGCAGATTTAGTGACGTCAGTGCTTTCGTCAAGACAAAGCGATATACAAGCAGTGGAGTTAATGTCAATTTTTTGTTGATCTGCTACATTGCTGGCCAGTTTTAGATTCTTTCTTTTATTGTAAAGAGAGTATCTTTGATAGATAGAGGAGTATCTTTGATATCTTTAGATAGAGGAGTATCTTTGATGCGCTGAATTATCTTATCCTTATTATCGAAATCATAAAAAAGTGAGGGTGCGCATGCTAACCAGGCTTTCTTCAAAAACTCTCCCTCTTGAAAAGGTTTACTATGCCGAACAATGACATTCTCAGCCGAGTAACTTGCCGCGCTCGTATGACAATTTTTGCCAACATATTTAGTCATAGACGTCGATTGTTTATTTCTGTCTTTCATAGCACTTGCAATTAATTCCTTTTGCACTGGTTTGCTTTTTTGACTAACGAATTTGTGAATTGTTTCAAAATGCCGTTTTACAGACGATGTTTTACATACCAATGTTAAAGAACATAAAACACACACCGCTTTGTCGCCTTTACTAATCGTGCCATATTTCTCAGTCCACCGAGTTTGAAATTCTCTGATACACTTACTATCTTGCACTTTTTTTTTTTTTTTTTTTTGCTGAACTAGCTTTATTAAATAACACTTAAAAATCGTAAATACAGTTGTATCAACGAAATTGACTATTATGCTATGCGTAAATAAACTATCCGTGATTAGCAATTATAGTCCACGATGTAACAACAATAACAAAGAGTGTGCTTCCTGCCCGCGCTCGAACACTCCGTGTTATGAAACTCGATGTGTGAGGGCGCCAGGGTTCCGGCGCCAGACGGGGAGAAAAAAAAACATTTTTTTTTTTGTTTCTGTTGGGAGTGCTGTCGAAAGTTTTGTAATAGAATTATGCTTGTAATGAAAGTTTTGTAAGATAATGTAAATTCTGATAAGAATTATGCGTGTGTGTGATTTATTAAAATGTGAAAAAGACATTCATCTCGTCATTTCAAATTTTTTTATTTGTTACATCGATAAGATTGAAATACTCCGTAGCGTAGAATCACTCTCGTTCGTCCGTAATATGCTTCATAGTAAACTTTGTAATCGGTGGCGTGCCCAAAATATTGTGTCGCGTGCTATCAGTGGTACGCATGCCATTGGTTCGCCATCCCTGCACTAACTACTTCCTGCAGTGTTTTGGCCTTTTCACTGGTTTCTCTGATAAATCTTTCCTGAAGTGCTTTATCTAATAGTCCTTGAATTACTTTATCACATATCATGCGGTCCTGCGACTCGCCATAATTGCATTCAACAACAGCATTACAAAGCCTAGAGTAATAATCCGTAAATTTTTCTCCTTGTTCCTCTTTTATTTCCAAGAACTTAAAAGAAGCAAAAATTTCGTTTTAATACTCCAGAAAATATTTATCAAATACCTGAAGCACTTGTTGCAGAATCATCATCACAACCATCGTTAGGCTTAAGGTCGAAAGCTCGTAGCTGTTTTTTCAATTCTTCTCCGCATAAATGAAGGAATAGTGCAGTTTTTGTTTTCTCTGGCGTTTCACTATATCGAAGGGCTTCCAAATAATCTTCAAAATCTTCTTTCCAAAGCCTCCAGGATTCCAATGGATTCGTTCCCGCTTCAAATGCTGGAAACGTTGGCAAATTGTTTGCCATCTTTAGAACTATTTTCTAACAGTCTCTAAATTCGTAAATTAAATGTATTCTGAAGAAAATGCATGGATTCTTTCATCTGTCTGACTCCATATAATATAGTATACAGGACCATTGTATGCATTTAAGATAGTTATTTATTAAAGCAGCATAGGTTACGTGATCCTTCACGTACTACATCGGAATGGCGTCCTTTTACAAGTTTACATAATATCAATAAGGTTTTAGTACATGTGGCGCCATCTATTAGTTAAGTAGACTAAAAACTAATATTTAACAGCAAATGGTAGAAAATTTATACCTCGCATGGTTGGAACTTCTGTTAATTCTGGTAACATTAACCTAGTAGAAAATGATCTGGCTTCTAATTCTGCTGTAATGCAGGTACCTCAGTAAATAATAAAACCTATAAATCAGATGTTATCTGGGATGACTAATCATGTACACTGGAATGAGGAATCAGGAAAGTCAAGATAATTTTAATTTCACTTTGCAACCTTAGGATCTACAAACTATTCAATCAATTGGTCTATATCAACAATCTGACATTTTTGGAGTCCATGATATAAGAAATGCTGCTTAAAGTAATGTTGATACTGTAGAATTACTTTATTTTTGATCTAATTCAGGTATGTCAATAGCTATACATACTACTTCCAATAATTTGCGCCGTATTCAGAATTTATCTAAATTTTCACCAAAACAATATTATCTATCATCGCCAAAATCTAAATCATAGGTTCGGGCTAAATTAATAAAGCGAGAACTACTAAATATTAAGCATTAAATGAACAACGAACATGTTAAGGCTGCAGCAAGTTCAGACGCATAATCAGTCGTATTTCAACAATGTAGAATCAAGGAATGACTGAAAGTGCGAAGCAGAGAAAAATCTTGGATATGCAAATTTAGAAAATCAACCTTCTCTGCTTTATCTACCACAACCAGGAATAGATAGGAGCAAGGAATGAGAAAATGGGCAGTCAGAATAATTTTAATTTTAATCTAACTTTGTAATCCCAGGATCCACAAATTCTGAAGAAATATTAATAAGAAACTTGAAGAGCTTTTTTAAATAAATAGTAAATGTCCTTTCAGATCAAAAATTAGACCATTGCCGAATGTGGAATGACCAACTTATTGTTGTCCTGAGAGAAGCAAAGATTTCTCAGATCCAGTCATTGATTTGGTGATATTGTTCGTAGGACTCGTTGATGCTCAATTTTTGTTGATGTATGTGAGAATTGTATGAAAAATTATTGAATGTAATAAATTTTGTAATTTCATTTTTTTTTATATTTGAATAATTTAAGGAGATTATTCTCGAGATATTTTCATGCTCAAAGCAAAACTGAAAAGTACCAGTGGGAATGTAGCTCCAATAATATTGGACTTAACCCTCTCACTCACGAATTATGAAAAAAGCAAAGAAAAAATTTGTTCTGTGAATTAATATACTTAAATTCTTGTTTTAAATTCTGTACAAAAAAGTTTTTTGTTCAGCTAGATCCTATTAAGGAAAATTTGTGGAGCCTCATATGAAGCTTGTAAGTTTAAAAGGTTGCAAACATACCTATTCAGAGGAATGAAAGGAAACAGACAGGTGACAAATTTAAGCTAATTTTCATATTTCTTTTAATGTTCTAAAGGATATTTTAACAACCATTACTTAATAAATAGAATTACAGATATATTAGAAAAATTGTCTTGAGTGAAAAGCCTGGAAACACTCAAGACATAGTATGTCCTTGCAGGGATCACATATGTTATATATCTAGTTTTCCTAGGACAGCTGATAAGTGGCATTTGGCAGCATATTTCCCCACAGTTTTAGCTGGATGAGGCTCACCACCATCTCTTCTCAATTCAGAAGGAGCTTGCACTGTTAAGGCTCCCTTCGAGTGATTCCGAAAGTAAAAGTCGATGAAAGCTCCCTCTACTGGGAGGGGGAGGGGGCGTTACTTAGTGCGAACGAAGTACTCATACAATACTGGTCATATGGAGTAGAAGTAAATAGTTTTCTTATAAAAGAGAAATTACGAGCTTTATTTTTCTTAATTTTTATTATTTCGCTTGATTTCAAATTGGAAACTTCTTGGGTGCTTTTATTTTTTTTCAATTTTGCTCTAATTTTTTCCATTTTCTTATATTTTTATTTTGACAGCTATCAGGAAGTTTGACAATGACGTCGCAAGGTAATAAATATTTCCTTTTCACAGGCTGAAAGAAGCAAGAGTTGCGACTTTCTCCCCAGCCGCAATCGGCATACGATTCTAACCGTATCTTCCCTCTTTCAAAACGAGAGTAATTTGATCTGTGTCGTCCTTTTACTCGTCTCCAGTAGGGAAAAGGTGCGTGCGTGGGAGGGGGAATCTAGCTTATGGTTACTCCTCGCCCTCATAAAGCAACTCAATGGATTTCTTTCCCTCGCGAAACTAAATTGCCCTACCGTGTTGTTCAAGTAATTGAAAGCTATCCTAAACTAAGAAGAAACTGGCTTTTTCATTCCTTCAAAAATAGTCATTCTTCACGTTCGATAACTTTTCTTTACTCCTTTTTTCACACCTTCTAATTTCAAAAAATCCGTTTCTACTATTTCATGTTTTTAAAAATCGTATCACTTGGTTTATAAAAGATCGACAATGCCAGAGAAATATCTTCATCGTATACTGAATAGGAAATATTCCAAATTTTGTGCACACTGATTAATTACATAAAAATAAATAATTTTATATAATAAGTGCTTTGCAAAGTTTTACAAAGGACAGATTTTGCCATTCAAGTTGCGTTTTTTTTTTTTTTTTTTTTTGTAATTATTATTAAGGTATCCGTACACCTTCGGAGAAAATTTTTTGAAATACATTGATATTTGCTGTCAATACATTTTTTAATGCTAAAATATAACCTAAAACTGTGAAAAACACATTTAATAATCTGCTTTTAATTAAAAAAAAAAATTGAAGTGGAAAACATGGTGAAAATAGTACATACATTGATTATCAGAATAACGCTCATAACTCAAAAGTTAACGAAAATATCATTATTCTGTAAATTTTATCGTATTCATTATAACATTTTTTGGGGCTGGTATTACTTTCATGATGAAAATCATATTACAACAATTTGTATTGTGTTTCGAGTCAAATAACAATGAAAAATAAAAAATATATAATTTACACCTTTAAAATATATGATTAAAATATATGTTATAAAAATATATGATTTACACCTTTGTTACTAAAACCATATTAATTTTACAACCATGTAAGTAGTAGGGTTTCTTAAAAACTATATAAAGAAGATATTTGCAAAATGTTAATTAATTTGGTTCTTAATTTTTTCTGATATCTACGTTACCATTTGTGAATATGTCGAGAAAACTCATTTTGAGAAAAATTAAAAACAAACTTTCAAATGGAATTCAATATTAGCTACCGAGTAAAATTCAAATCCTTGTTACTTAAGTTCTAAATAAGATATAAGCAGAATTCAAACACTATTAGAAAAAAAACTAGTTTAAATTTTAAACTGACTTTAAAATTAGAAAATCGAAAATTTTGATAAAATTGACCTTTTAAAGGTACTTTACATTACTCAATTAAATATAAAAATTAAATAAAACGATGAAATATCGATAAATGGACATTAGTAAGCTTTTCCGATATTAAAATTAAAAGTAGCGATAAATTATTAAATTGAATATATTTAATCTAAATATAGTTAAATTTGAAGCAAGCGATTAAAAATTGAAAAGTGATCTGTACGCGAAAAGTGATCTGTTTTGCCACAGTTGATTCAGATATAATAAATTTCCTTTGGGTGGCTAAAAAGCTGATACCTGGTCAGAACAACTTGCTGTAATGTGTCAGTATGTGGTTGTATTAATTGAAATTATTAGAATTTTTTTGATAATTTTGCGCCCAAATCTAATTGCCCCAACAGGAAAGAAAATTTATATTAATCACTTGCTTTTATTAGGAAATTGATTTTTAGATAGTTATGTTTATTAATTATATATATACGAGGCATGTTTTTTAAGTAAGTACCGTTTTGCGATTCCGCCGCCGCAGCACTCCGGTCGGCGTTCCGCGCATGCTCGCTGGTTACCTACATCTCTTGTCTACGCACTGACGCCATTACAGTCTGATTCTTCATTGTATACGTTGTTTACTGAGTGTTTAAGATGCCTCCGACAATCGTGAGTCCCGCTGATTGTGAAGTACGGGCTGTTATACGATTTCTTAGTGCTAAAGGCGTAAAACCGATCGATATTCATCGTGAGACCTGTGAAGTTTACGGATAAAACATTATGAGTGATGGAATGGTAAGGAAATGGGTGAGAGCATTTAAAGATGGCCGCACAAATGTGCATGATGAAGAACGGAGTGGGCGTCCTTCGGTCGTTAATGAAGATTTGGTGCAGAAAGTGGACGAAAAGGTGAGAGAAAACAGACGCTTTACAATTTCATCATTATCCAACTGCTTTCCTCAATGTTCTCGTAGTGTTTTGTATCGCATTGTGACCGAGAACTTGAATTACCGGAAATTGTGTTCACGTTGGGTTCCAAAAATGTTGACGGATTTGCACAAAACCCAACGTTTAGGCAGTGCATTGACTTTTCTTGAGCGGTACCGCAATGAAGGTGAAGAATTTTTAGACCAAATTGTTACTGGTGACGAAACATGGGTGGCCTACGTCACACCAGAATCGAAACAACAATCCATGGAATGGCGACATTCATCATCACCCAAATGAGTGAAGTTTAAGCAAACAATTTCTGCCCGGAAAATCATGTGCACAGTTTTTTGGGACAGAAAAGGAGTATTGCTAGTGGAGTGTCTGCCTCGTAATGAGACAATCAATGCAGCGTCTTATTGTGAGACATTGAACAATCTGCGTCGTGCAATCCAGAACAAAAGACGTGGCAAGTTGAGTAAGGGTATCGTTTTGCTGCATGACAATGCCCTTCCCCATGTGGCTAATCGGACCAAATATCTCATCAAATCTTTTAAATGGGAAACTCTAGATCATCCTCCATACAGCCCTGATCTGGCGCCCAGCGACTACCATTTGTTCCTGCACTTGAAGAAACACCTGGGCGGTCAGTGTCTTCAAGACGATAACGAAGTCAAAACATTTGTGATACAGTGGTTAACAAGTCAGGCGGCAGAATTTTATGAGGAGGGTATTCAAAAACTGGTGCCACGTTATGACAAGTGCCTCAATATTCACGGAAATTATGTAGAAAAGTAGATTAAGGTACAGGCTTTCATGTAAAAATAAAATTATTGCGATATCTTTGCACGTCTTTTTTTAATTTCAAAACGGTACTTACTTAAAAAAACATGCCTCGTATATATATATATATATATATATATATATATACATACACTTTTCATTTACTTTTTTTTACAAGATTTTATTTGGATTACTCTCATATTGAAAACAAAAGTTTTAAAATCATTACCTTAACTCAATTTTTGTTCTTAGTGAAACAATTATCTATAACAGGGGTATTCAACCTTTTACACTTTGGGAACCATTTAAGCTTAACGTTTTCTTGAAGGAACCTCTGGATCAAAGTGCAGAAAAAATAGGATATCAAAACTTTATCTTACTCAAATTTACAAAATTATTACTGCATCTTTTTTTCCCATCACAACACAAACTTCTTAATAAGATAATGAATGGAAAGGTAGCTAATGGCGTTTTTTGTTTTTCTAAAATGTATTCTATCATTAAATAAAAGCAACAATATTATAAATTAAAATAAATTCATAAAAAAGAAAAATAATTAATGACTTGGCTGTGATTGTTTTTTTTTCTTCTTTCAAAGTATTTTAACATCTGGAATAATTGATGAAATCTACAATATAATGTCCTGTTCAGCAACCAATCTGTTTCTGCAGTTTGTTTTTGTTTCAGCGTACGATGAGAAAACGTTTTCGCAGGTTTAAATAAAACAAATAAAATCAGTTTTCATAAATCATATTTTTCTAAAACTATAGTGCTATTTAATAAGAAAAAAAAAAAAAAAAAAAAAAAGACAAAATATGGTAACTAATTTTATGATCTTTAAGCAATATTCTAAGATACTTCTTATAATCTTTATTTACATTTATTTTCAAAAAATAATTAAATCAACCTTGAATTATAAATTTATCTCAATCAAGAGACAATGCCCACACAATCTCCAATTAGTCAAACAAAGTGGATCCACATAAACCAATATCCCCTTTGCTGGCTAATAATAGTAAATCAATTTTAGAATCATTTGACCAAAAAACATTCTAAGGAAGCCAAAATTAAAAAAAAAAAAAACGTAGTTTGAAATTCTCGAAACAACAACAACAAAAAAAAAAAGATTGTCTCACAGCTTAAAATTCTGAATAATGTTATTTATTTTCAGTCATACCTTAATTTCAGTTTGCAAATGATTTAAGGTAATACATAAATAGATAAGTAAATAAAATACTTAATTTTTATATTTGTTTCCCATCAATCCAATAAAAAAATTGGGCAAAATTTATGACGATATATTTTTGAAAATTGAGTTCATTAGTGGCGAAAGCAGGTATCAAACATATATTGCATATATTTTATCTCAATCCAATAAAAAATTCAGGAGAAATTTATTATGACCTATTTTTGAAAATTAAGTTCGTTACTGGCGAAAGCAGACATAAAACATGTATGCAAAAAAAAGTTTATTTATGAAAAGTGGTCAGGTATGACATTTATAAGGTATAGAAAGCAATAACCCTTTGGGTGGATAATATTTATTAGCACAGCTTTATTAATATAATGTCTATTAAGTAATTTTCATTCTGCATTATTTATTAGACTAAAGAGAGGGGGAAGCTAATTCGAGGTCAAATTTTGAAAACAAAATTTGTAAGCATTGACTATTTAATAGCGTCGTAATTCAAAGGAACACGTGAGAGTTGTTTATTGTTTTTAAATTTGAAACAGGGTGGTGGTTCTAGGAAAATAGGACTCACGGCGAACACACGGCTCGACTAAAACATCGCTATCCACAAAATACCATTTGGCTACTCCATACACTGTTTCAATGCAGTTAGATAATGTTTCCATTCTTGAAAAATGTATTATTCATATAAAATTGCTCACATATCTGAGAATCAGAATAATTTCTTTCTCTCTATATTCTTCATTTAATCATATAAATCTGATCTATTTCTATCTGATTCCTACAAATTGAGTTTTGAAAAAATAGAAATAAATGGTCACGCAATCTTTCTACTTAAATATAGTTAAAATATTTTGTGGGTAATCTCTTGAATAAGTATTTACAGTTGTGTCAATTGAAATAAAATAGTTACTTTCGGGTTTTACTCGTGAATTTCAATTCTGGAGGTATAAACAAGGAATGTTGCACAACAGATTTACAATATCTTCACTGGTATATACAAAATATATCTAAAATATCTATTGTTCATTTTAATAATTAATAAAGTAATTTGGATAGCATATTTTTTTAAATACTGAGTAAAAATTGCATAAAAAACGAAGGATTACTTCTTTTTTTTTAAGAAATCGTGTATGAAGCTTACTTTTTAAACATTGTGAAATACCACATAGATATCTGTATAATAAGCTAGACAAACTTTCAACGGATATTAAGCTTCAAAGGAGGAATTCTCAGATCAACAACTACAAAATTCCTAGAAATCGGACGATTCCCCCCCCACCAAAGGATCGTAAATCTCCATTTGTCAACGTGTGTTTACCATGTTCCTTGCGCACTGAGGCGGGACTTTAAATTCCACTTTCCCCTCTTTCATGGTTTACTTTGCTGTCTCAACAAATTATAAGCAGAGAAATAAATTAATTTTTTTAAAAAAAATATGCATATATGCTCTTTCAAATAAGTGCATTAAAAAAGGAATGATTCTGTGGAATTACTTTTTTTGTCCGATTATTCAAAGTATTTTTATGATCAATTTGGTGAGCCGGATGCAAGTTTTCGTATTTTAATAAAAATTTAATAATACTTGCAAAAATCAGAAAGAAAAAGTAACTCCACAGAAGCCTCCCTTTTCTAATGCTCTTTAAAATGTACTTTATTCCATGCAGTTAAAAAAAATATTCTAGAAATGAGACTTAAAGTAACTCCATAGGCTTAACATTAGGTAGGGAAATTCGTGGTGGCGTGTCGACGGGAGCCTTAAGCGTTTCTTCGTTCAGGATCCCGCAATGGTACTTGGTCTGCCTTTCTTATTGCTCTTAGTCGAACTACCATTATAAATAAGGGAACTCGCAATGGACGATTTAAATTCTAATAAATCCATGCATTCAATTTTATGATCTAATTTCCTAAACATCCGACAATTTACGAAGCAAATATTTAGCATATGGTGAAAAATTCGGAAGTACCACCTTTTGTGTCGTAGCTTATGTCTTTTGTGTAATAATGAATCCGTGAAGACTACTCCACCCATACTTTTATTATACATTTCGATGGAAGCAGGTCTTGGAATTTCGACAACACGTTCTTCTTTCCTGCTCGAATGTTTCACCGATCCTATAGGACTTTCTTCAAGAAATGTTGAGGCTACATGAACAGCTGAGTTGTCAAATCGCCTTGTTATTGTTACGTTTTAATTACTTGGGATAATGGAAAATGTGTCTCTTGGTTCACGTTTCACTTCATTGATAGGTTTCAATTTATTTGTATCTTCTTATAAATCTATTTGTACGTATTGTTCCTATTGAAAATTTTTTCCATTCAACGAATTTCATCAAAAGAGGAATAGTTGTGAATAAATTGTCAAAAAATACTTAGTGGTTTTTATGCATTATAAGTTTACAAAGTCTCAATCAACCATCTAACTGCTCCAGATTCTGTACAATATTCCTGAAGTTCAGCATTTGCACCTTGATAAATTTCAAAGGTATAAACATAGCCAGAAATTCCAGCTAACGCCTAGGATTTTAATCCGCATAGATGGGGTTTACCTTTTAAATGCTTTCCAGGGTCGCAGAAGTTTGCAAACACTGTATAAAAGTTGTCTAAAATTGGTCTGATTTTACACAGCTTATCTTTACTGTTATGAAATGCATTACTTGGAACAAAATCAAAGTATTTTCTTATTTCAAAGAAGCGATTTTGCGTCGTATAATCAGCAATTATGCATAGTCTCGTGCCATGTTTTGGTGCCCAGTAAAGTTTTAATCTGGAAATACTGAAGGTATGTCTTAACAAATTGACATTAATTTAATTGAAATTAATTCTAAAAAATACCTTCAGTTCATGAAGAGTGAGGGCAAAGTTTTCTTTCCCTTTTAATGTGGCATACATGTTTGATTTATGCATTATTTCTTCTAAAAAAGCATCTGGTAGCATTTTAGAGGAATAATAAATAGGCCTTCTTTTCTTTCTTTTTTTTTCAGATACATAGGATTTCTGATTTGCTAAAAATGGAGGTATACTTGTTTGCAAGATCATTATCTTTTCCTATTTATTTATTTCAAAAAAATTATAATAGAAAACTATTTTGTAAGGAATTTTATTAAAAAAAAAATGTTTATTTTTATTAATTAAGTTGTGCCTTTTGCAACTATGAATTACTTTAAGCCTCATATGAGGCACTATGTTTTCCAATAGATATGAAGTTTATTTTTTAGAAGTAAACAATTTTAGTAGGGTTATATGACACATGTTTGTCTTGTAACAGGGGGGAAATTTTACTTACTTCATTTGGAAGTATATTACAGCAGCAAACAATTGATGTTTTTTCTACTTTCACAAAATTAAAGACTTCGGTTTTTCAAGACTGGTGCTGTCAGCTGTTATGATATACTAAAACAATTTGAGGCTTAAATGGATCAGAGGTGTCACTCAAGCGAAAAAATTGACAGAAAAAAGGTTTTAAATCACTGTTTCTTTGAATTATTGTAGGAGCTTCATATGAGGTCCAAGTGAGCGAGAGGGTTAAGCTTTTCAATGGATTACACATTATATATATATATATATATATATATATATATATATATATATATATAAAGAATGCCTAAAATGTGGAAGCTCACACATGACCCGGGAATGCGAAATAAAAGAAAGGATCAATAATCCAGAATGTATAAACTGCGACGAAACCGGATATAACACATCGATCAATAACTCCCGAGACTGACATTGAAAACAACATTTTTTTTGCAAAATTTTTTTTTTATTCATCAACATAACACCTTTTGTTAATCACCTTTTAGGGTGATACAATCGTTCCAACGCTTTTCCAAATCTTTTTCTTTTTTTTTTCCCGCAAGAAATCTTTTTTGTTGCGAGTAAATAGCGATAAGCAGCTTTCTGAATCATCGACTCGTTGCTGTTTTTGTTCCATCGAAAGCAATCGCGGCACCCACTTGGAAAAAACCTTTTTCACTTCACTTCAAAAAACCTTTTTCAGTAAATACACTTCCATCTGATATCTGTGTCATCTCAGCAATCTCACGGAGCTTCACTTTACGATCTTTCATTATAATTTTTGTCACTTCACTCACATTTTCCGGTGTAACGGCTTCCACAGGTCTACCCGAGCGTTCCGCGTCATTTGTGTCGGTACGACCACGTTTAAACTCGGCAAACCACCGACAAATCGTTGCTTTTGATGGACAAGAGTCCGGGTAACATTTTTCAATCCATTGTTTCGCTTGCACGGTGTTTTTACCCATTAAAAAACAATGTTTTATCAGAACACGAAACTCGGTTTTTTCCATTTTTTAAACAAACTATAAAACGACTTTACTCCAACCTCGATAACTCAGCTGTTTCTGGTCCGATCGACTTAAAATTTTGACACGTTTCAAGCAAAGGTTAGTACTCTAGAAAGACCTGGTTACTGGTTTACTACGAGCGCCATCTCTGGGTTAGTCTCGGGAGTTATTGATTGATGTGTTATATTTCTCCTAACTCTGCATTAAAGTAATAATAATTTATTGTAAGTCAAATTAGTATTATTATTTATGTCTTAAATTTTGCAAACAACTTCTGAACGATACTTATGATTAAAAAAAACTTTTACTAAAATAGAGTTGATAATTTTTTTTTACTTATTTTGCTGTTTGGAACATATGGCATATTTAGATGTTTATAATAAATAAATAATGCAAAGAAAATATTTTTAAATATTAGTGAGTAATGGCAATAAATATATTTTTTGTTAAAAATATCGTTCAAAATAAGAAATAACTACGCAGCTGCAACATATTAAAAAGAAAATGAAGAGATAATTTTAATACCAAAATTTGTTTTGAATATTGGGCATTAAAACTACAAGACAAGATAGTTAAAATTGAATCATCCGAAATCTTTTTTAAATGAATTAACAACTTTTAATTTCACAGAATGTTTTCCCTATATACGGATCGCAATTTTAAATATTTTCAACCTATGCACTGAGAATTTATTTCCTCATTTGCTTTTTTTTAAGTGCATATGCTTCGTAAGTCATGTAAACTCATGTCAATCATTTCTAAATCACACCCCGTTGCTATAGTAACGAATGGTTACCAACTGCAAATAACAATCGCCCGTGATGAAACAGAGTTGTAACCATCGCAATCTATTGGGAAAATGCAGTTTTTTATTTATTAGATGTTACCCTTCACTTCTCCTTTGTATCTTTAAAAACCTCTCAAAATCCCTTAGATCGCAGAAAAATTGAGTGTCAGATCATCTTGCTTTGACTCCAATCTGTGTTCCTGACCCCTTTAACGATCTGACCAATGCGGTGGTTGTTCCGTTAGCTTGCTTCTGTGATGTCCAATCGTCAACAACAATCAGATAGAATCGAGTGCCAGTCCTGTGGACTCTTTACTCAGTGTCATATTAAAGCCTTGAATTTTTACAACGTTTTTAAAACGTTTTTCTGAATTTCACTTGGTGTGTGTGTGTCATCAAATTTTCGATCGTTAATTTAACCAACTTCCCATCAAGCTAGAACTCTGAAACCTTGGGAATCGTTCTCACTCGCCTAACAATGCGATATTTAGACATTTGCGACAAGTTTTAGCTAGTATTTTCTTCAATAATGCAGTTTATCCCAACCACTTAGCGCGATTTCAAAAATTGGCACCAAATTTGGCAATTTTTTTGTTTGGCTGAACGTTAAGTCCGTAAAACGGACCAGGGTAGCCACATTTGGCAAAATACTGCCAAATAATTCTTGTCGCCAAGAGTGATTGGGTTAAACTGCATTTTAACCATTTAATTTACCGGATGAATTAATTAATTTTAGTTACTTTTAACGTTTTTATGTATTTCACTTGGTGTGTGTTTCTCTGTGTGTGTGTGTGTATCAGTGTGTAATCAAATTTTCTATCGTTAAATTAACCAACTTCCCATCAAGCTAGAGCTCTGAAATTAATAAACTTTGCCACTATATAAAAACGTTGTTTTTAAAAACGTTGGTTTTTATCTCGAATTATTATGTATTTCACTTGGTGTGAGTGTGCGTGTATCAGTGTGTCATCAAATTTTCGGTCGTTAATTTAAGCAACTTCCCATCAAGCTAGAGCTCTGAAACCTTGGGAATCGTTCTTACTCGCCAAACAATGCAATATTTTGACATTTGTGACAAGTTTTAACTAATATTTTTTATAATGCAATTTAACCTAACCACTTGGCACGATTTCAAAAATTGCCAAACTTGGCGATTTTTCTTTGGCTGAACGTTAAGTCCACGAAGTGGACCAGGGTAGCCACATTTGGCAAAATACCACCAAATAAATCCTTTCGCCAAGGGTGGTTGGGCTAAATTGCATTCCAACCTTTTAATTTACCGGATGAATTAATTAATTTTAGTTAGTTTAAACGTTTTTATTTATTTCACTTGGTGTGTGTATCAGTGTGTCATCAAATTTTCGGTCGTTAATTTAACCAACTTTCCATCAAGTTAGAAATCTGAAAGTTTGGGAATCGTTGTTACTCGTCTAACAATGCAATATTTAGACCTTTGCGACAAGTTTCAACTAATATTTCAATAATTTTTTAATAAACTTTGTTACCATATAAAAACTTTGGTTTTTATCTCGAATTATTTAATACTAAAATAAGCATATTAAAATGTGCTTAATGCACAAAGGAATTAAAAAAAATCATAAATAAAAGAAAAGGGAGTGGAAAGAGGATAGGAAAGTGAATGAATTACTTACAATGAGGATGAGATTTTTAATGGATTAAAAAAAATTTACTAATCTTATCGTAAGGTTAGATTATAAAAAAATTTTATATCATTTTTTTAACACCTCAACGCCTTCGATAGACTTCAGCAAGAGGAGAGTATTATTTTATGATTCTTTTTAAAAATTATTATTATTGTAAAATTACAATAGTAATAAATAAAATATTATAAATAAAAGAAATAGTAGTAATAAAT
>BMAW01030489.1:287285-320530 GCA_019974015.1 Nephila pilipes | reverse complement strand
ATATATATATATATATATATATATATATATATATATATATATATATATATATATCTTGCACTATCAGGTTCTTACTGTATGGTGCCTACACAAAAATCACCGTTTTCGTGAAAATTTTCGAAAGTTTCTTAATTACATTTTATTAAAGCCCTCATTAATACGATTTTAAAAATGGTTTGCATTTATTAATAGGATAAATTACCCAGATTTTAAATCGGGAGTTCAATTGAAGCGACCGGAAGTAGAATTTTTCGAGACCGAAACTAAGTCATAGAAATGTAAACACTGCATTTAAAGAGCTGTTTCTTCATATTTAAACGATGTGAATATACAGTTTACTTTTTAAAACGTTTTTCTGTATTTCACTTGGTGTGTGTGTCATCAAATTTTCGATCGTTAATTTAACCAACTTCCCATCAAGCTAGAGCTCTGAAATTTTGGGAATCGGTCTTACTCGCCTAACAATGCAATATTTAGACATTTGCGACAAGTTTTAACTAATATTTCAATAATTTTTTTTAGATAACGTAATTTGTGTTGTAATCTGGCGCCATCTATGGAAGATATATTGAGTTACGCAGAGAGAGTGATCTTAAAGACACGAGAGAGATATGAGGTTTTTTACAAAGCTTAAACTAATATTTCAATATTTTTTTTTATTAAACTTTGCCACCATTTAAAAACGTTGGTTTTTTTTTTATCTCTAATTATTATGTATTTCACTTGGTGTGTGTGTGTGTCATCAAATTTTCGATCGTTAATTTAACCAACTTCTCATCAAGCTAGAGCTAGCTCTGAAATTTTGGGAACTGTTCTTACTTGCCTAAAAATGCAATATTTAGATATTTGCGATCAGTTTTAACTAATATTTCAATAATTTTCTTTAATTAACTTTGCCACCATATAAAAACGTTGGTTTTTATCTTGAATTATTAAATATGGAATTTAATTTTATTTTTTTTATTTGTTTTTGTTGTAAGTATATATCTGGCAACTATTTATTCACTTAATTTTGGTTTATAAATTTGCATTTTCTGGAAAACTGCGATTTTAATGTGTTTTGATTGCTAAAAATATCATTTCTTAAAAAGTATTTTATATATTCAAATGAAATTTTACCACAATGCTCTGTGTACCTCTAGATATGTTATGAATCGCAAACATAGCTTTTAAATAACTATTTATTTTGGAGCTATTTTTTTATTTTAAAAAGTGATTTTTTTTTTGTTAAATCCTGTTGTGTTTATAAATTCTGGTGTAACTTTGTAAGTTTAAGAGATAACTACATTTTTCTGCTTTATAACACAGATATATGTATATTAAATATAATGTTGAAACAAAAAGCGAAATATATTAATTAGAATTTGCTATATGAACTTTAGGGTAAATGTCAATTTTTTCAAAATTTTAACCAAGTATGACCGAAATTCGAAAAATAAATAAAAAAAAAAAGTTCTTGAAAATATCTTTTGAATTTACCATTTTATAGACCAGTGTATCCAAAAACATAAATGTTTCACAATTTTTTTTTTTTTTTTTTTTTTTAAAAAAATTTATTTAAGGGTTGTCAAAAAAAAAATAAATTTTTTAAAATTTTTTTTTTTTTTTTTTTTTTGAAAAATATTGCTTTAAGGGTAGGCACATACTTTAACTATATCGTCATTGATCGATGATGGCCGTCCAGGTGGCTCCTAACCGTTCTATCCGAAACTGCATCTCCACCAGTGGTTGATCCAGAAAAAAAAAAAAAAAAAATCTACGGCGTCACAATAGTTTTTTCCTTTTAAAAAGAACATAACACTTAGCTGTGTTCAGTTCGTTCATTATTCATGCTTATTTAGACCTTAATCTAAAAATAAACCAAATATTAAATCGGGTATCTAATTTGAGTTAATTGCTATATGTAGCTCGTTCCTGTGATTGGACACTTCAAAAACTTTTGAAGTGAAACAACAAAGGGAAAGCTTTTAAATTTGGCAGAAATTTCCTGCTCAGGAATGTTATTTTGTGCGTGAAATTATGACGGAAGGAGGTGCGCGCCCCTCCTCTGATCTCCTCCAAATACTTTGATCAAATTTTGACGCGCTTATTTAGAATTGTTACAAAATTCAATGTCGTAAATGAGCTTTATTGATAGGCATGTTTATACAATCGCATTTCACTTAATATTGCCACGAGACACCTTTGTTTCAATTAATTTAGAAGAGCGGACCTTCAGGGGCCTTCCTTTTTCTGATGAATACGAGCACCACTCATCCGAGGAACCTTAGACTTCTTTTCTTATGGGGTTAACTGTCTTTGGTAAACACGGATGACGCGCCCCCGGGATACCTTAGCGTTCCTTCTATATTTTCCACACTCCTTCTAGCCTTAGTAATAATATTAAAACTACACACGAGGAAAGCCCAATTTTCGTAACATTTCTTAAAAAGACAATTATTTCCACATTATTTGCTCTTTATTTGTGCATAGAGGTTTTTAAAGATCATGAAGAGTTATTTATAAAATTTAAGTAAGCGTAATTTTATAGAAAAATTATAATAATAGAATATATAGCCCTATCATATTATACTTTCATAAGCATATATCATATTATACTTTCAATTGGAGTAAAATTGAGTTGGCTAGTTAATGTAATCAATAAAATAAACTATTGAATGCTGATAAATTCTGTTTTAAAATATTTACTAATTAAATATTTCTAGAAATGAATTTTTCATTATTGTCATTTCATATTAATATGTGGGCTGTTGACGACAGACTTCTTAATTTTGACTAACAGTCAAAGCTTGAGATAGAAAAATAGATGCCGGGAATCAGCTGAACAATCTGGAGATGAAGAGTAAAGCTTGAACTTTCATATTATACTGTTAGAGATCTCCGAGGAAAATATGGACGTAATCCAACAAATATGCTTGCAGAAGGGATCAACACGGAGTTGATGTATTCCAGAAAATTTAGAAGTCCAGCTACAAAACTTATATCTGCTGGCGGCCTAATCACCTAGTCATGGACTTTTTTATAGAAACAAGGGAGAAAAGAACTATATGCCAAACAACCGTAAACATAATAACAAGAATCGCGGTAATAGGGATTATTCTCCTAAAAAACCAAATACCAATTCAGCTTTCACCATTTTAGAAGAATCGTCAGAATAGCTGGATAATGCATGGACAGTGGGGCTTCTTGCTATAAATCAAAACATTGTATATGGTTTCACAATGTCAAACTAGGTTATAAGGAAGTACTACGAGCAGGTAAACATTCTAAAATAATTTCTGTACGTATAATCGATGTAATAGCCAAACCTGTAAGCAAGAAAAGAAAGAAAATTCTATAAATTTAACCATTACCAATGTTAGTCATGTATGATTTAAGATGTAATTTATCTCTTCCATGCTAAACGGATAAAGGTTATAAAATTAAATTTGATAGAAAAACATCAGATTTCATTTCCCTTATTTTTGTAGCGAATGTGTCAAATTTGTTTTATACCTTTCCCAATAATTAAGAGAACTTCTAAACACTCCAACAATCTCTCTCTTTATAAATTTTGCTTTTAATGTTCCACAACACATTCTTTTATTTTTCTTGACGATTCTCATAACCAATGTAATCTGCAAAAGGGACTGCCGTTTAAATCCTGTATTATTTTTGGAAAAATTTCTCTCCAAGTCTGTTTTCCGATCATTGTTCCCTGCATTACCGGAACAGACCAGTGATAAATCGAATGGAGCTGTAGTTTTATTAGAGATAGCACGCCACCGCTGGCAGTCAACGCCATTTGGATGTCACGCAGTCCCCAGAGCAGTCGAGTGCCTGTCACCCTTTGTGCTACCGTCTAAGTGATCGTAGTCTGCTCGCTAAGTGATGCATTGTACACATTAATTATTATAAAACGCTATGAACAGAAATATTTTGAAAGAGAAGTAAAAACAGAAAAAAGATTGCTATATACGCGATGTGAAATAAAAGGAAGGATGAACAGAGAATGTAAAATGATTCACGAGATGATGTTTTGCTGTGAAATACACGATGAAGGTGAGTCGAATTAAGATTCTTTTTACATTAAAACCACTAATTAAGATTACTTTTAAAGAGTAAAAAAATTTTATATTTGAAGCTTCTCATTTAAATCTGTATAGTGCACAGAACAAATTAGCTTTTGTTACATTTTATAATTTTAATATTATAAATAATGGGAAAAAATAAACCATTTCACGAAGATTGTATTTCTGCGATTTTGCATTTGACAATTATGTAAGTGCCTATTAAATTTTTTGAAATCAAAAGAATCGCTTTCATTAACTTAAAAAACAATATATATAACTACTGTGAGGGGAATCAGATTATTTTGTTTCATTTAAAATTTGGTGGAGATAAACATATTCAATAAAAAAAATATTGCTATTTTGTAAAAATTTATATACTTAAATTGAAATATTTGTACATATTTTTCTTAAAAATAACATCTGATTTTTTTTCCAATTTTAAATAGAAAATCTGATTAAAACTTAATTTTTCATACGTACACTACACTATTAAATTTTTCCTGTGTTTTTCTTATTTTCCGTTGTAATGAATACGGGTTTAAACTATTTATTCATTATGCTTTAAATCTGTGAGTATTTGCTCATAATATCTATATCCAGTTTTTAAAAATAAATATATATTCTTTCAGTTATTTAAAGATGTTAGATGTTTGAGTTGAATTTTAACAACTTTTACTTGTGTATTGCTTTTACTACCTAAAGGCAAATTCTAATTCTAATTTGTTATGGTTTATCGTAATCTTTCTAACTTTTTTTAAATATAGAATAAGACAAAACATTTACAAAGAATTTTTTATCATACATTCACATTTTCTTACCATATCTATATTTAAAAAATAATTATAATACTTTCATTGAAAATAACAGTATGAAGGTAACTCACAAATTATCACAATAATTAGATAAGGTTTATGATGCACACACACAAATGCTTGCTTTTGATAATATTTACGGCTCATTAAATATTTGATGCATACGTGTAATAAAAAAGTTCAATTTAACAATACAAGTATTTATTAAGAAGAACTGAGAAAAATTTCATTAAAAATAATTATAATTTATTTCTGTAATAACAGACAGGAATGAAAAAAATTACACTTCAATGCAGTGGTAATATTTTGATAAAATTAAGTTAATATATTATTAATGGCACGAGAAATACTTTATATACTTTTACCGTTACACAAGAAAATTAAATAACTGAATATGAGTGACATTTAACACAACTTTATTATCAGGAATATTTATTACATTTATATTTTATTTCGTCATTTCCAAGAAGAAATTCACTTTTTTGAAATTATATCAAGAATTTTTTTTTATTTCTCAAAGACATCCTTTTTCCAAATGCTGTGATTTAACCTAAGCCTCTTTGATTAACCTTTTTGCTTCATCCATTATTTCATGAATTAGAGAAATATTTCATAAAAGAATGTATTTTTCTGACAGTAGCATGTACACTTTTAAAAAGTTGAAATACGCTGTAGGTGAAATCATATCCGATACACAAAGAGTGAAATCACATTCATGTGACTTTGTAACGATGTGAAGCTTACTTATTTTCAGCTGTCTTTATGGATATTTCCTAGACTATTTAATTAAAACAACTCAACTTCCAGTTATGTAAAGTAAAGTTCATATATAAATCGAGGTGTAGTGATAATGAGGGAGGAGACTGATAGATGGCTAGAGATGTAAAAGATAAGAGATTATACTATGATGAGATTGATCCTATCTTGACTCTTGATCCCTGCAATACTGATCTGGTAAGTAAAACTTTTTAATATTCTTTTGTTGAGTATACTTGAGGAATGCTCCAACAGACATAGTAGATATAGTTAATATTGATTATTTTATTAAATATTCAGTTAAAGCTTTGTTCGTCTATTTATGTGATGTTTTACTTAATTTAAATTATTACTGACATTTATTAGTGATGGAACAAATGAATCTAAATAATGAACGAGAGGCGACGCATACGTTACTATTTGACCATCAAAATAAGTTCATGTGAATATTGTTGAACTTAAAAAAGAAACTGAATGAATATTGGTTCCAACAAGTGTAATTAACATTATGTTTCGAAGCAAGATGGAACAATACAGATACTGGCAGTAGCTTATGATCCAAAGCCTGTGACATCATTTTAATTACTTTATTTCCCTTTTCCTTATTTTACTTTGTTGTTTATTATGATTTTCATTCGCTTTTTCATATGTGTTAAGTGGCCACTTTTTTATTTCTCTCTCATATACCTCTCTTGGATACTTCATGTTTTATTTTAAAAGATTTTAATTTTTGCATTATATTTCTCCTTTTGTTTACAAATGGAATTTACCTATTATGATTTTGAATTTGATTTTACCCCCTCTTTAACACACACACACACACACACACACACACACACACATATATATATTAGTGAGACTTCAGGTAAAATAAGCAAATGTAATTAAATGGAAGCTGCCCATACATTACTTAAATTAAATAAAAAAAACATTATTAATATAATATTTTGACTTCACAATCCTGAAGAGGACCACATATTTTATAATGGTCATTTCTTTTTAAATTTGAGAATCTTTTTAGCATAAAATATATTCTCTATATTTCGTCTCCTGTTCTGCAATGTTAAGCAAGATTTAAGGTTTTGATTTCACACCTTTAAAGGACCAAAAAAGATTTTAATTTTACATTTTAAAAGGAAAAATGTCATATTTATAGCATTTTTCTAAGTTTTAAAAAGAACAGAATATTAAACGAATATAGTTCTTTTTTAATGTATGCAAGCTTATGTTTACATCGGAATGTTTTTTTTTACTAAAATACCCTCAAAGTTTGTGTCTTATTCTTTGATATCCATAGAATAATCATAGAATAAAATAAAGTAAGAAATTCTGTAATTTTCACGAAGCTGATTAGACCGAAGCTCGATAGAAATTAAAAACTTGTAGGTTTTGTTTTGTTTGGTATTCTGTGTAATATTAATTATGAAGGGCCTAAGTCTGTGCATGAACGAAATGTCTCATAATCTTAGATGATTCTAAATCTTAGTTCTGAAGTTAAGTAATTAAAATGGATATACTGTTTTAATAGTAAAATTTTAGCACTTAATTTTTTTTATACCGTAGTCTTAAGATCTTTTAAAGGTCTTATTGTTCCGTATGTTTAATTTTTTAGTAATTTCCATTCGACAACATTACGTTGCTTTATTTAAATTCATTTAGATTTTAAGCTATCTACATTTTTAATTTATTCCAAGGCGTTTACTTTGTTTTATTTTTTAATTTTTTGAGACTATTTTTCGTTTTTTCCGCATTTTTTGTCATGATAATTTTTTACCACTCCTACCTTGGCAAAGTTTTTTTTTTTTTTTTTGCTTTCTTTGTTATAACCATTTTTAAAGCCTATATCACCCCTCCCACCTTTCACTTTTATACAAGTATTACACATTTTTTTTATCTTTCATAGTAGTAATCCCAAACACATTTTGTTTCGAGATCACATATTATTTGACAGCCTTTTTCTTCTTTTCATTATCTACTTTCGATACCGGAAAATAACCCTCAGTTTTTCTCACTTTGATTTCAAGTCTCATTTTCAGATAGAGGAAAGAACAGAATAACAAGGCTCCTAAAATATGGTATTAAAATATTTATTTGAAACGTTACTAAAGTAATAAAAAGAATTCGAGTACATTCAACCTTTTTAAAAAATGAGACATATTCTGAAATAATATTATTATGTGGGTCTACAATGGATGAAATCAAACCATCATCATTTTTGTTTATAATCTGGATGTGGAACCCAAATATTATTTTTAATATATTAGATTCCGTAATATAATAAATATGTTTATTTATGCTTATTCTTACGCACTTTTTTTTATTACATTTTAAAAATTAGTTGATTAGTAATTTAATTAACATTTTTAATGTAATTGAATATATTTATTTCAATAAATGGTGTCTTACAAAAAGGAGAAATTTTTTCAGAATAAGTTGCATGCAATTTTTTGGAGCTTATTTTTCACTTTGTAAAGATGTGTTGCTACTTAGAAAAAGCTATACGTTTTTAGCATTCCTCTTGGGATACTTTTTTAAGTATCAATGGTTTGTTTGAATACTTTTGATCATTAGTTTTGAATTCTTGAAAACATTTTTCAAAACAAGACCATCACTTAAGAATAATTTTAGAATTTTAAATACTTTCTTTAGTGATTGAAACTATTAATACTGTTATTAGTGGCCGCGGTGATGTAGCGATTAGCATATCTGAATGCGAGTACTGCCAACCTAGGTTCGATTCCCGGTGGTGTCAGCTTCGGGAGCTAGTCATAGGCCAACTCAACTTTTCATTCCTCAGGGGTTGATAAATGAATATCAAATTTGCTTGGGAAGTTAACTAGGGGGTTCAGTGTCAGGCTAATCACTCAGCCTGGACAATAGCTAGTTATTCGCGCCCCAGGTCCAAAGGCTCAGGAAAGGAGACGGGCAACATCTGGTGGGACTCTTAAAGTTCGGGTAAACTTTAACTTAACTTTAAGTAATATAGTTATTAAAATAAGGTGATTCTCAGTAACTTGGGTATAAAAATATTGAGCTTTTCCTTACTAGAATTAATATCCAGGAACAAGAATATTTCGAATGAAAGAATTGAAACTTAGCGGCATGCAAAGAGTTTTCTGTGCTATAAAAATTCATTTTTCTGTATAATTCATTAGAAACTTTTCTACGTCATTAATCTGAAGATTTATGAAATTTGTATAATTAAAAAAAAAAAAGAAAAACCCATCCCCCTTAGAATATATCTACCCCGAGTAGATGTTAAAGTTAGATATGTTATTTATCGAGAGTTAACTTAATAAATTTTCGAAAATCGCTAACAGTAATTCAAGTGTTCGATTTTTTTTAGTTTTTCACACTTTTTCAGCAAAAAATATAATTATCTCAGATTTCTGACTTACTACACACTAGACCAAGAAGAGTCTGCTTACACCAAATGACCTCATGCATAAATTAGTTGAATTTGACTGTTCATTTTATTTTTAATCTAGTAATTTGTAATTTATCTCTTTATACGATTTCACATTTGTGTCAAAAATACTCCTGTTGTGAACTTATCCTTATAGTTATGCGTACTAGGAACGAGCTTAAGATTATTTTCACTTAAATCAGATTGATTTTCTTTTAGCATTATATCCATTATTTTTATGTAACCTCTCCTATTTCCTACGAGACCAACTTTGCCTTCTTAAGTTCTTTTGATGTCTACTTTTAATATCAATGTTGCGCAGCCTTGTGTATTTAATAAATATTGAAGAGTATAGTAACTATCAAATAAAGAGTAATAAAAAAAAAAGTTTTAGAATTACACATTCTCTGAGTATTTTACCTTTGAATATATGTACGGCAATTTTGTCAAATAAACATTGATTAATACTTTAACTCAAAATGATCAATTCAATATTATTTTTTTTCTTTCAGAAAAACTTCCTTAGTTAAATTCCATTATTACTTATAGTTTTGCTTAGTGTACAAATTAAATTGAATTTTAATAAGTTCGGTATTCTTTCTTTTCGCAAATATTTCAATGATTAAACATATTTTTCTAACAACAGATCAAGAGATTTGGAAAACAAAATTATAACGTAAAGGTTTTCTGAAGGGAGAGAAAGATCATTTCATAGTAAAAAACTTATATAATATATTTGTAAATTAAAATTAACAGTGCGCAATTGAAACCAACGAATATATCTTAGTTTGTGTTAAAAATTTGTCTGTTGTTTTTTGTTTGTGTCTGTGCTTTTAATAACAATTTATGAAAAGAGATGAATGAAAGAATTTCCAAAGCGAAGACTAATCTCTGTTCTTCACATCTTAATATGCAGATGCGTCTTTTTCACTAAAATTTTCGATTTTCGTATGATTATGCTGTAGATTTGTTTTATCCCATAAATAAATTACGACTGATTAAATGCAGTTAAAAATATTCTTTTCTATAGAATTTTTTTTATCTGTTTAGAACGCTCAAACTGGTCTTACGGCTCACAGAAATTAAATATCTAATATGGAAGAAGAGATTCAAAAACAAGAAACCATCATTGCCGATGAGGCCCTATCTGAGCTTGAAAATAATGAAAAAGATTCAAATGATGATTCAGAAGAACTTGAAAGTCCCTATGGATCTCAGACTAACACGCAAAATCCTGAATCAAACGAAGAGAATGAAGATGTGTCAGGATCAATTAAAGTTCTGGTATCTACTGTTGACAAAGAACTCGAAGATGAGACAGCAGACAAAGACATTGTATCCGCACCAATGGACAAAATACAGACTACAGAAGTAATTCTGAAGCCTCCTTTAAATGAATCACAACCATCAAACAGAACAAGCATTTTGAATCCATACCAGTGAGTTGTGATTCATTTCTTTTTTTTTTCTCCTTCAAATGAAAGCATATGTTTATAGATGCAAAAAAAAAAAGTTTCAGGTAATGAAATTTTTTGAACTTGGAACATGAAATAGGAAAATGTGCATTATATCTTCTCTCTTGACTAATATATATATATATATATAACAGGTCAATTGAAAAGTCCCTGGCCTACCATAGTGAAACACATTTTTTTGGCAAAATTATTTTTTTTTATTCAACATAATTCCCTTCAAGAGTGATACACTGATTATAGAAACCCTCCAACTTTTCGATACCATTTTTGTAGTACGATTTGTCCTTTGCTTCAAAATAGGCCTCTTCATTCGACGAACATTTCTTCCCAGCGAGTATTCTTTTGAGATCTGAGAATAGGAAATAGTCGCTGGATCTGGAGAATACGGTGGATGAGGAAGCAATTCGAAACCCAATTCATGGATTTTTGTCATCGTTTTCACTGACTTGTGACACGATGCATTGTCTTGGTGAAGCAGCACTTTCTTTTTCTTCAAATGCGGCCGTTTTTTGGTGATTTTGTCATTCAAATGGTCCAATAACGCTATGTAATAGTCGCTGTTGATGCTCCTTCTTTTTTCAAGGTAGTCAATGAAAATTATTCCATGCGCATCCCAAAATACAGACGCCATAACCTTGCCAGCCGACTGTTGCGTTTTCCCACGCTTTGGAGCGGGTTCATCGTGTTCAGTCCACACGGAGGACTGTCTATTGGACTTCGGAGTGAAATGATGGAGCCATGTTTCATCCATTGTCACATATCGACGCAAAAACTCGGGTTTATTACGCTTGATCCTCTTCAAACACTGTTCCGAATCATCAACTCGTCGTTGTTTTTGGTCAAAAGTGAGCTCGAGCGGCATCCACTTTGCACAGAGCTTTCTCATACCCAAATATTCGTGAATCATATGATGTACATTTTCAGTTGATATCTTTAGAGTGTCTGCTATTTCATTCAATTTCAATTGACGGTCATTCAAAATCATTTTGTGGATTTTTTTAATGTTTTCGTCGGTAACAACCTCTTTTGGGCGTCCACTGCGTTCACCGTCTTCGGTGCTCATTTCACCACGTCTAAACTTAGCATACCAATCCTTGATGGTTGATTTTCCTGGGGCAGTGTCCGGAAACACGGCATCAAGCCAAGTTTTTGCTTCAACTGTATTTTTTCCCTTCAAAAAGCAATATTTTATCAACACGCGAAATTCCTTTTTATCCATTTTTTTCACAATAATATATATATATATATAATGCTATCAAATTTTTTTTTATAAATTATAATGATTAAAAGTTATTTTTTATATTTTCTATTTCGCTATCACATAAAAGACGCAAACTATTAATTTATTTATAATAAGTGTAACATATTTTTTGTCTCATATATTCACACTCCCGCATTATTAATACGATGTATAGGACTATTCTGGACTCATGAACTTTGGAAACCTTGAACCATCTCATACGCAGTTTTTAAATTTAGTGCTGTTTCAGTGGTAGGTGACCCAGAATATGTATATCTTTCTCCCTACTATCTTAAGGTAGGTACGGGCATCATGACCCCGAAGCACCCTGGTGATCTAAACCTCATGATCTTTTGATCATGCTGTTTACTATCTGTGGTAAAAAAGTATATCGTGCTCCGCGGGATACCTCAGCGATCTTTCTTTATTTTCGACATTCCTTCTTGTCGGGCATTTTTAAATACCTTTCTTTCTTTTCTTTTTTATTTTTATTTTTTTCCAAACGTTAAGATCGCGATTACACCTTATTTGGAGTATTATGAATACATCTGGTTCTTGCATCCTTAAATCTTATTATCACTTCCTCACTCTCACCCTCGAATCGAAATTATATGCATATTAAGACAATGATTATCTTTAATTATTGCTTAATTTTTCTTGCTTTTTCTGTGTTACTAATTTAAAAATGTTAACAATTTAAAGGGCATAAAAATATGTTACATTTATTAATGAGTGGTAAAGTGTTATGATTCGAGTAAGTTTATATTGACATTTTATCTATTTATTGTTATTTAAAATAAATATTATGTTGAGCTGTATGAATGTTTTTAGCATCAATTTTATCTCGATTTTCTTTTTTCCTGGTGAATTAATTGCATAAGGAATCAAATATAGTTTTTCTGTGCTTAAATATGGACAGTTTGAATTTGCTTTTTATTGACATTAAACTGAGCAAAGTAAAATTGTAAGCGTTGGAAAACGTCTAAAAATATTGAAAATTCTAGTGAAAAATTATCTCATTTGATTTCAAAATTTGAATCGGGTATCGTTTTTCAGGATCAAAGGTATTAAATTTAAATTATTGTCATCATTTTCTTGGAAACAGTCAAGCTTCCGTCATATCCTGCTTAAGTGTATGAGCAGGATGTTAAGGAAGCTTCTCGTACAGGTGACAGGAGGTGAAAGAATAGTCCCAATGCAGCTCATACATGGCGTAAGAGACAACTAAAATGGACACCCAGTGTCTCGGTTTGTAGACGGGCATTCTGCCCTTATCAGGGGACTGGTTCCCTGGTCGAAGGATCTCGGGGCTTCTTTTTTTTTTTTTTAGGTAGGTACGGGCTTTATGACCCAGAGGATCCTAGTAATCTTTTTCTTTCCCATGGGGTTTATTGTTGTTAAACACGTACATTGTGCTCCCGAGATACCTCAGCGATCTTTCTCGATTTTCAAGCCTCCTTTTTATCAACCAATTTTTTAAAATCTGTTTTGAATTTTTTCGAACGTCTGGATCACAGCTTTAACTTGTTTGCGCAGCATGGTGACATCTGGCTCTTACGCAATTAAAATACTATCACTCACTCTCTCTCGTACAAGCCAAGAGATGGAAATGTCTTGCATACGCCTAGGTATTTTACTATTTTTACTTAAAAATTGACGCAGCACATTTATTTTGTAAGAATCTAGAAAATCAAAATTTCCTATTTTGTAATCAGATAACTAAATTTTCTGTAGACGTTAATTTAATTTCTCTCAGTTACCTATAAAAAAAACTATTACACCCACTTTCATAATAAGTGGCTCGGGACCCTTAAACCTCAAAATTTTTAATTTTTTGAAAAAAATACATATGTTAGAGCCTCATCTGTTCTGAACATTTAGGTACCAAAATTATAACAATGCTTCGAAAACTCCCAGAGTTATCGAGAAAAAACTGAACTTTGATTTGAATTCTTTTAACTACTGTTATTTTACAACGTTTTTACAACGTTTTTCTGAATTTCACTTGGTGTATGTGTGTGTGTGAGTGTGTGTGTGTCATCAAATTTTCGATCGTTAATTTAACCAACTTCCCATCAAGCTAGAGCTTTGAAATTTTGGGAATCGTTCTTACTCGCCTAACAATGCAATATTTACACGTTTGCGACAAGTTTTAACTAATATTTCAATAATTTTAATAAGTCAAAATATTCTTTCCTCTAGGCGCTTTTAGGGTTGAGGAAAAAACTTCTTTCCCCCTCTGGGAACACCGGGCACTCCCCACACCACATGAGGCCTCGTAAAACTATTGTACTCACAAAGGGGAGATACTATCTCCCCTTTACTATCTCCGAGATAGTAAGGGTTGCTGACTTTTAGTCAATAATCATGAGCAAGAAAGAAAGTTTCCAATATTTGGCACCATGTCTTATCACAATAATTTTTTCTGAATTCTGGTTCCCATTTTTTTTTTAATAGAATGGCTTACAAACTTTCAAATGCATGTTTTGATTTTATGAGTATTATAAATTTTTTAATACTCTCACAAATGTCTTTTTTTAAGTAAATTTTAAAGTTAAAAATAACTAACAGTTTTAACTAATATTTCAATAATTTTCTTTAATAAACTTTGCCACTATATAAAAACGTTGGTTTTTATATCGAATTATTACTAGGTAACATCATTTCTGTAAATTTTAACCAATAATATACTTCAGAATCCAGCGCGCAGCAAAATATAGATTTTCTTAATTTTGAAAAAGTGTCCAATTTATTTTTCATTATAACTTTTGAAAAAATTTCTTTAAATCTTATAAAAATACGAGAAAAAATGTAAATAAATGTGAATATTATTTGGTAAAAGTTTCAATTGCCTACTTTGTTTCATTGGTAAATTATATTGTTTTGAAAAATGATATTTTTTTCGATACATGGACAAGAGTTAAGAGTCCTAAGACCCCTTATGTGTCCTGTAATAAAAATATCCAAATTATAGAAATAACGAAAAGAGATCCCATCTACAGAAATATCCAAACCAATTAACTACATTTTTTGTAATTTAATCGATATATTTTAATGTTTGACAAAGAAACATGTCAAAAATATAAGGGTTTTTTTTTTCTATCTTTTATCCTATAAAACCCGTAATCTAATCAATTATTACAGTTTGAATCACGCTGTCATAAATATATCAGGCTAAAAGTAAGTGTTTTTTAAGATCGAATGTTTGCTCCGTTCTTAACTATGATTGCCCTGGCAGAAAATCGATTGTACCATAAGCTCATTATTTTATCGATGTCTTTTATGCTTGGTCTCCGATCGAAATTGTCCGTCCGCCTTTAATGTTGCTCAGCAAACATGTGATTATTCTTCGACAAGAAGAATATTGATCACGCTTTCCCAAAAGTTGTATTTTGAAAAGAAGGAGAGAGGGACGCAGATGTTCATTTTCCACGCAAATGTTGACTAAAGTATTGTCTCTTATGCATAATTTGGTCTAACGAGAGATTGCGTGAGGCAACGAATTTGAAATATATGTGTAACAATATATAAGCGCACAGATTTCGATTTTTCTGATCTTTTGTATTGGGTCTAAACATGGAATCCAAACTACTGCTGAACACAGAAAACCTTTTTAAATAGAATTATAGTAATGGATGGAGATTTAAGTGCTTGGTAAATGCAAATGCCTTGATTATTGATTGCTAATGGGCTGGTTTGGGTGCTGAATTGGACGAAACAAATTTTACCGAATTTCCTTTATTACTTTCAGAGTCCTACTTTTGTAAATAAATGCGATCGTCATGTTACCCAACGCATTATTCATAATTGGAGGGAGAAATTGCAAAATCATCCTCTAAAAGCTTTTTTAAGCTTTTAGTAATATAAATTCATTAATAAATCTACAATCGAGACATGTAAAATATGTTAAAGAATATCTTAATATTTTAAATTCTGTAATGTATATTGTACATTTATTTTCTATTTCTGTACAATTCTATAATGTTACAGCCTAATTGATTGAAACATGTAATTCATTCAATGTCGATGATAAAATTTGTGGTCGTAAAACTAGCGAATTAAGACGTTAACTCCTATAAAGTCATATTTATTTAGGAATCCTCTATTACATGCAAAATATCTTCGTTATCAAGTATTGATTGAAAGTATTATAATTTAATAAATATGTTGCATTAATAAGGGTCGTACCGTTTTGATTCGAACAAATGGTTTCCCAACATTTCGTTCTCAACATTGTACCGTTCTTAACAACATGATACCCAACATTTCGTTCTCTGCTTCCACAATATCGTCCGAATTTGTCCCCAGAGGAGCATACAAAACAGAGTCTCCTTTTTTCATTTAGATTGGCGCAAATAATATAAGCTACATGTAATTAAAATTAAAGCAAACGATAAATATTATTAAAGTGATTATATTTAAGCTAAATATCCTGAAAATTTAAGCGAAAGATAAATTATTAAATTGAATATTATGTAAGTTACTTGTAATTAAAATCAAAGCAAATGATAAATTGTTAAACTGAATATATTTCAAGCTAAATGTAATTAAAATTATATAGAATTGAATATAAGTTACATGTCAATAAAATTACATATAATTGAATATAATACAAGCTACATGCAATTAAAATTAAGGCAAATGATAAATGGTTAAACTGAATATATTTTAAGCTAAAGATAACTAAAATTAAAGGAAACGGTTAATTATTAAACTGAATGTATTTTAAGCTAAATATACTTAAAATGAAATGAAATGGTAAATTGTATAATTCAATATATAGGAGTATAGAAAAATTTAACGTTAAGCCTATGGATAGAACCGTATTGTTAAGATATTTGAATAATATCTTGATTAATAGTGAAAACTACCAAGTGTTTATATTTAACATAAGAGCAAAAACCATTGAGTATAATTTAAAAGTATATAGAAAAATTTAACATTAAGTCTATGGATAGAATAATGAAATCATGAAATAGAACATGGTTATAAAAAATCTAATTTACATATTAAAAAAATTGAAAAATGATCTGGCATGCCAATTTATAGCCTGTTGGAAATAAATTACTCGGATCCCGCCAGGAGGCGCCTTGTCTCCTGTGAGTGAGAGCGCACGGGTTCATGGATAATATTGTCAGAATGCTCTTGGATCTTAACCGCGTAAGGCGGGTTATTTCTCTTGACCGCGTAAAGCGGGTTATTTCTCCTGACCGCATAAGCGGGTTATTTCTCTTGACCGCAAAAGCGGGTTAAATTGTAATCTGGGCTATTTGGAAGCCTTGTGTAGTTGTAAATAATGTAAATATTTGTTTATGTGTGATTGGCACGTGGAGTCCTAAAATAAATGTGTATTTAAAATAACTGCTCTCTCTATACTTTTGGTTTGGTGGATAAGACAAATCTCCAACATAGCCTACCTAAAACAATAGCCTCTTAGGTGGCCAAGTAATTCTGAAAAATCTTGATATTGTGTGAACGGATTTTAAATTTCTTTGATTATTATCTGGTATTGTGAACAGAAATACCAGTTATTTGAGTCAGTAAATATAATATTTTTTAATCCCGTTGGAGAGATATGAAAGACTTAAGAGGCCTTAAGTAGATTTTATATACATGCAAGATAACATTAATATAGATATTTATAAATTATTATTTTTCTACTCGTTACTGACAATCAATTAAATATCATCTATTAGCAAATAAAAATTGATCTAAATGTACAGTGATAAGAATAAAGGAATATTAAAAACTTGAATTTAATCTGACACTTGCAAAATCGCAATTCTCCCCGTGATCTACGAATTTATTGCGCATAATTTATTTTAATTTTCAGGGATACTCAGCAGATGTATCCCCAAAAGAGTGAGCGAAGATTGCCTGTTCAGCGCACAAGACACATCTCCTGTACTTTTATTATTATCGCTATTTTACTCTGCTTGGTCTCTATTTCTTACTTGATTGGCGGAGCATGGCTCTTCCTGTACCTGGAGGAGTTGCAGGAATTAAGTTATATCAACGAAATTGCCAAACTGAAAAACGACACCGCAATATTGTTAGCGACCGAACTGCGCCAGGTGAAAGCCCACGAAGCCATTTGGTCCCAGTATGTCTTCAAGCACTTGGACATATATGAAGATGCTCTTTTGAGAAGCACCGGTCTTGGATATTGGAGACAAGATCATAGCGATGGAAAACAAAGATGGGCATATCCCAATACGATGTTTTACAGTTTGTCGCTTATGACCACAACAGGTATGACATTTTTGAATTATACCAGTATCTAACAATTTCTTAGTCGCAAATTGTATGCATTGCTAAATACAACCCGAATACTATTAAAATTATTGTCTCATATATGCAACTGCAATGCGATAAATTAAATTCCATTTTCGAGTATTACCGATGTTTTAATTTGACTACGATTTTAAAAAAAATAATGATGTTTATTATTCATATTCTGATAAAAAATAATAAACCTCTAAAGGAATACAATACTTCTAAAAGAATTTTAATTAGGAAACGAGTAATTGAATATACAGTATATTAACAAAAATACATAAAGCTTAGTGGACAAAATAAACTAAAATGTATTCCTTAAAACATATCGTAACCTTAAATGTATTTAAAGTAATGTTTTATTTTTAGCCTTACTGTATTATCATCGTTTGTTTAAAAACAAGAAAACGAAGTTTTCACTTAGATTTAACCTTCATAAAAATGAGTCGCACTGAATCACTAACGATGAAGGTTTTCTGAGTGAGTATGAGAAACTGTGATTCATTAACTAGTCTCCCATTTTGTTATACACAAACTGCCAGATTACCGAACCTGAAGAAATAGCCCGGATTTCACGATAAATCTTTGTGTATAACGAAGATTTGTGTTAACTTAGTGCGTTCACGATAGCCTTAAACATCGTTAACAAGACTTCTGAAATTCAATATGTTTTCATTTACAAAAGGAGACTCAGTTTCTTCAAATTTTTTGTAGCACTAGTTTTGAAGAAATTTTGCCAATTATCTCGATTTGCTTGATTGGTTTTATTAACGTCCCACTTAAAAGCAATACGAATGCAATTGCCAACTGACCTCGCAGTTTTGAGCCTTGGTCAAATGACTGAGACGACACCTGCACTGACACCCCACTCTTCAAACTTCCAGACCACGCCCCAGAAGGACTTGGATCTCCGACAAATTTAATGTACATTAGCCCCTCTAAACCATGATACTTTAGTGGCAACAGAACTTGAACAAACGCACGACTCGACGGAAGCAAAACCGGCTGCGAATTCGCGACCGTGACCTCCCTATTCTCACGATTACAATTTCTCTGTTATATGCCTCTTCCTTAACAAGAATGTAACATCCCCGAATTACTTCCTTCACGCATTTGATTCATCCGTATTGGATAAGGGAGAAATAAAATAAATAGTCACTAATTAATAAATTCAATCATTGTGGGAACTCAGTTTGGTTTTATTCGATTCTTAAGATAACCCAAACACAATATGCAAAGTATCACGATTGTGGATTTTGATCCGAGCCTTAAGGTTAACATAACTATTTACTTATCTTTCAATTACTAACTGGTTTCGAGCCAATATATATAATTATACTTTTAAAGTAGATCCGACTCACTGTCCGATGCAGTCCTCACTTTTTATTAACTACAGATCCTATATGTCTTTTCTCTTGTTAGACTAGACACAAGTCAAACTTCTTCGTTGTAAACTTCCTATTACTCTCTCTACCACAACTATTCTACTATTAAACTCTCCGCAGTTTATAAATCCTACCGCATCAATCCTATTCACTACACTTCAGTATTTCTATTCTAATTTACAAAAGTCACGCCTCATCTACGAGAAGAGGCTCTCTATTCAGTTTACGTCATACGAAAACCCAAAGTGTTAGTTGAAGTTAAATATGCGTGATAACTCCATTATAAGAGGATTTTCAGTTTTAGCAGCTGTAACGTATTTTTGTAATTTTACGATATACGTATCTTGTGAAATATATGGTATTTAAGAATTTTTGCATGTTGTTTTAGATTGCATATCGCTCAGAATTAATTATAATTATGCATCATTTCATGAAGAAACAGAATTAATCAGCTCCGTCTTTCTCTACCGTATGCAAACCCCCAAAGAATGCAGAGGAATATTCTTCGTTTTACTTGATCAGCGAAACTTGTATCCGTTTGTCAAAATGTAAAATTTTACTATTCAATCGTCCAAGAGACTCGGTCCCGACACCATCGTAGCTTTTTATATCGATGGGTTGGTGTTAGAAGTCTTCGTAAAGGGGCAAAGCCAATTTTAATAAATCGTCGTGAAACTGTTTTCTCAAATCTTGAAGCATCGAAAGTTTCTAGCACTTTTTTCTGAATATCATTAAGCAACTGAATTTGATGCCGCCACCGCATCCTTTCAACTGTGTTGATCCGTACTTCTAGGTACACCTGGTCTTTCGTGACGATTAACATTTTGTTTTTCAATTCATCTGGTCCAAACTCTATGCATGGTGGACACACAGCTGTGAACAACGGTAAGACCATCCAGGTGTACGTAAACCTACAATTTGATTTTATTTTTTTAAATTGTTCAATGATCAAATTACTTTCGGTATTTCTTCCGGGCCTTTTAACTCTACACAAGTTTCGAAGTTCAACTTCTTCTTGACAAGAGCTTCTTGAAATTTTCAATTATTTAGGTGACAGTAAGTGGTGATTGTTGATTCATCCGCCGTTATCTTCCCTTTTATTCCGCGCTAAAACCACGTAAACAATTTGCGTTTCAGGTTACGTTAATTATTTAGCTGCCTATCCCCCATAATTTGCATATTTAATCGTCTAAAACTTCATAGCGATGTATTTTCAATGATGGGCAGTGTTTATAGGAAGTAAGAGTATATAATTAACATGTATATAAATTAAAATCATATCTGATAAAAAGTAAAATTAATAAATATTAAAACTATTGAATTGCAAATGTTACAGAATTATAAAAAAAACATATTGTAAAATAAAATCAAAAATACAAAACATTAAAGTTAAAATTATATTACTTGTAATGATTTATAACTTAAACCAACAGAGTTATAATGTAAAAAAGTAATTCAATTGATGAGAGTATAATATTACATAATATTCAAGAATACATATCAAACTTGTAAATAGTCAAGAATTAAATTATAAATCCCATAATTTAAAAAATTTGCAACACACCACTCATACATACGTTATTTTTAAATGTTTATTTATACAATTAATAGGATAATTTACGTTATTGCTACTTGTGATTATTTAATTCTAGTAATTATTATTTTTAAAACAGAGCAACTTACTATATTATCATTTCAAGTAATAAAATTAAGTATATTGTTTCTAAAAATAGAAATATGTGAACAAGTACTTGAGAAAGGTACTTTAATGACATGAAATTTAAAGCCGTCTGTCTTGTCATAAGTATAACCAAAATCTTATAATCTGTATTTTTCAGTTTTTTGTCTAAATATTCTATTTCATGTTTACCGTTATTAATTTGAATTAGATTTGAATATGTAGGATAAAAAGATAAGTTAGGTTTATTTTCAGAAGGCTTATTATAATTCAAAACAACTGGAGCATCAATACATATTTGTAATTAATAAAATTATTCCTATCACTATAATTATGCTCATAATATAAGTACAAATTCGTCAATCTATTACTCGTAGGTTCTTCGTAAGGAAAATCTTTATTTTGTTTAAAAATTTTATCGTTATATTTAATAAAGTTTTATCTAAGAACAATATTAATTAAAAACTAAACTTATCATAAGAAATAAATACTTGATATATTATGATTCTCATAAATAATTAACAGTACTTTAATTAGATTACCTATGTCGATGAAATTAAAGAGATCTTCAAAATTATAATTATGTACAGGAAACAAACTTTTGTCTTTTATATTCTTAATAATATCTAAACTATTTTTAATGAAAGCAGTTTTATCAAATTTATTAATAGTATGTTGTAAAATTTTGCAATAATTTACCTGTTTTTGTAATGTAAGTACAAAATGGATATAAAATAGTATTTGTATATCCATTAGTAACTGTTCTAAATTTAAGGTGATTTTTGTGAAATTTTGGAGTAATAAAGATCTGAGTAAATTTAATTTTTTTTATTTGTAATCCCTTTTTTCATATAAAGAGATGTAATTATACTATTAATTTCTAGATCTCTAAAATTATTTGCTAATTAAGCATTATTCACTTTTGGATGTTTATTAATAATAAAATTATAGTAATATTTGCAAATAATAGCTTAATTACTTGGAACTTTGTCAACGTAGCAAATGATAGTCTTTTGGTAAATATGTGATTTTTTAAAAATTCTCATGTAGTTTTTAAACTTTCTTTAGTTTTAAAATGTATGTTATTAATATCTGTATAAATGTATGTTCTTAATTAAAAATAAATCTACTTTATAGTACTATATACTCATTTAAATGCAACGACAGGTAATCTACATTTCATAGTAAGACTGTTAATAAAAACTATTCACCTCATCAAAAATCCTTCTCTAAATGAAACGATTACTATAATTGATCATAAGTCTGTATGGTGTACCCATATCCATAATATATTCTTTTAGTAAACTTCTATTAAACATTTTTGGCTTAAGTACACAGTATCTCATCAATAGGTGAGATCTGTTACGTTTCTCATGGTTTCACGACTATTTCACCTAAATTGAATAAGAAATTCAGGCATCAATTGGTGATATTATACCTGGACACACATTTTATATTAAATATTATTAGAAGGGGGATATATATAATCTAACAAAGCTTTTATATCCAGGTCATCATGATACTATTTTCACGATCAATAATCAGCGAGAATTGCGTGACTTTTTGGACAAAATCAGCCATTGAGTTTGTTTTGTTTTTCCGCCAAGCATTAATAATGCGGAAGTGAAACTATGGAAAACAATATTACTCAGAATTAGTACTTCGATGCTAAAGCATTTTTAAGTAATTTTAGGTCACACGAGCTCCATTATTTTCACTTTGATATTTTAAATGCTAAATGAGTGTTACGAGGATGGGAAAAAGTTTGCATAGAGTTACAAAAAATACCTTAGTTACTTAATTTTTACTGTTAGAAACACATTTAGTTTAGAAATTTAAACGTAATATACATAATTATATAATTTATTTATTCCTCTTTGAAATTATATATATTTAATTATTTCATGGAATGTTGCATTGCTTTAAATTGAATTTGATATATGGTTACAATTGAGGCCTTTCTTATATAATTAAATATTACATTTACTAATTGTTCGACATCATTTTCGTTTTAAGGTTCCCGTTTACCAGCCATTTTGATATCGTGAATGTAATGTTAATCCTGTGGAATCTCTATTACCGTTCTCAAATATTTACTATTTTATTTAGTTGCATGCAGTAAAGTGCATCTGAAAGAGCAAACGATAATAATGAAGGCTTCTGTGGAATTACATATTTCATCCGATTTTTGAAAATATTTATACACTTACTTTAATGATTAGTTTGTGTGTTTTCTGAAAAAAATAATCTAAAATATTTTCAAAATCGGGGAGAAAATGTTATTCCACAGAAATTTCATTGTTTTTTGTTCTTTCGGATTCACTTTTTTGCATTCAAATAGATAAAATAGAATGAATTTTAGGACGACATTAGAAATTTCATGGGATTAACAATACACTCAAAAAATCAAAATGGCCAGTAGACGGGAGCTTTAAGTTGTCTTATTTATAGCTCTTGGTTTTCTGAAAGATTTTTTACGAAAAATATGTTACACAAATGTAATCAGTTTATTCAGTATCAAACAATGTTGAAGCCTAACATTATTTGTGATATACTCATTAATTTTATTATAAAGTAAAGCTTTACTATTGTGACAAAATCCCGAATTTGTAAGATTTGAATTACCAAAAGATTTGCTATTTACTTATTAAAAATAATGAGTTGTAATCCTATTTTAAAAAATATTTTTTTCATTCCCCCCCCCCCGTATGAATATGCTGTCGTCTATACTTCGCTTTTTATAACACAAATGATTAAATTTTCTAAAGAATGAACTTAAGAACAAAACTGTTGCATTATGAATAAAATTTATTTGCTCTAATTTTTATATTTTAAAACAATATTAACAATACTCCCTTTTAACAAATTTTATGAAAAAAGTAAGTCCCCATATTATTCATGCTGCAGCATGAAAAGCCCTAAAATATGTAATCAAAATTTAAAATCAAATGCTCAACAAAATTCGATATTGCTTAAAATGATAATCCTTGGATTTTTATTTTCTTATATAAACTAAAATAAACAACAATACATTTCAACATCTAACAGAGAAGTAATTAAAATTACTTCTCTAGATGCGAGTAATTGTTATAATAAAAATAATTCTCTTGAAAATTCAGAAAAAACACACTTATTGTACAAAATTTATATATCTTATGTACTTAATCTTCTTATTGTACTAAAATCTTCTGTACTAAATCCTTTTACATATTTGATAGAAAAGTTATGTAGAACATTCTATGAATGCAAGTTACCAAACAGCAAAATAATTGTAACGATGGCACAAAAACTTATTTTTCTTCGCCTTTAAAAGTTTCCATTTTTAAATTTTAGCTCGTTGACAATTCATTCTTCTCAACAGTAAACGTTTTTTTTTTTTTTTTTTTTAGGTTATGGCTCCATGACACCAAGATCAAAATGGGGTCGCACTGCAACAGTATGTTACAGCCTCTTCGGAATACCTTTGACGATTTCATGGATCATCTGTATGGGCCGGTTCTTAGCTTTCTACTGGTCTTGGATGTTTGACAATATATGTTGCCGTTTCTGCTGTCATAGCACAGACGGAAAAACGGTCACCAAACCAAAAAATCTAAGCAACAAAATAACTCGCAGGAGATCAAATGCTATTGGACCCTTGAAAGAACCTATACAACCTAGAGTTGCTAGTGCAATGAAAAATGCAGATCTGGAATTGCAACGAGATATTTATCGTGCTGATAGCAATCTTCAAAATAACCCAACCCGTGAAAAATCTAATCAAGTTTATGAAACCAATAATAATTATTTTGTAGCTAAATACCTAGAAGATCTGAGTGAAAACTTTTCAAATATCGATGACCAACTCAGTAGTCTGGACCATGTTGTTTCAATCGTGTTTGCGGTTATTTTCTTCCTCGTCTATTTTGTATTTGGATCGGCTTTATTTTCAGCGATTGAAGGCTTTGTAGTAACAGATATTCTGTATTTCAATTACTTGATGTTCGCGTCTGTAGGTCCAGGCAGTTATGAGCTCCAGGATGACATCGCAGAAAATAAAATCAAGGGAAATCTGTATTATATCATATATTTGATCTTTGGATATCTCATATTGTCCATGATTTGCAATCTCATTTATATGCATTTTCACCCCACTTCAAGACATTATCGGACTCTTAGAAGTAGGAAAACTTAACGAACGAGGGATACAGTGTTTTTATTCGATTGCGATGAGATCTGTTTATGTTGATTACCTCTTAAATTAAAAAAAATATAGGAAACTTTTATGACTATTTTAATATCAAGAATTTGATCTACTGTGAAAAATTTGAATGAACAAATAGACTTTCAATTTATTGGATTAGTTATGTTCGTAACATATGAAATAGTAAAACATTAATGAATATGTAAAATTTTATGCATTTTATAACTTCAAAGTATGTAACTTTAGTAAAAATTGGAAGAGAAGCTTCAATAAAACAGTATTAATGTAACAGTATTACCACTAGAATTTTAGTGCTTTATTTACAATAAAAATTATGTTGTACTTTTATTGTTGATTGAGAAAAGAAAATATGTATTACTTTTAAAATAATCTTTTAGAATAATTTAATAATAGATATTAATTTTTAATATTCCATTTCTTTAGCACGTTCATGGACAATTTTAAAATAGGGATAGAACTAGTTATGTCATATTTTTATTTTCGGGTCAAAGTGACTTTTCTTTCTAAATATGTATAGAACAACTATTGGGTGTGACAACTTAAAAACACACACAAGTTATTGATGGAATGATTTATTATATTTTTATTTATTTATTTTGTTTTATTTTATTTATAACCACCATTTATATTTATGGTGCGATTAAATTATATACATGTAAATGACAGTTATAACTGTAATGACAATTTAGAATTCTGTTACAAAAATATCCTAACCTGAACTACAAAACAAATGTAATACCTGAATATAAACTAAGAAAAAAGTAGTTTAAAAATAAACTAATAAAATGTTGCCATTAACTAAGTTCTGGAGGAAAATTTCAAAACCATTTGGATATAAAGGCGGCTAATTTCTGCACCCCTTGCATCTACACGGCGGTTTCTCCTAGTATTTTTTCTTCGATATTCTTTATAAAATTAAAAAAAAAAATGTTTTTTTTTTTATTATTCATGTTTGATTGCTATAACGGTAGTGTCCGTGAATGTGTTTAAATGAACTTAAGCTATGATTTAGCTTTTGTTCATCTACTAACTCTACACCAAATTGAAGCAATATATATTTACTTGTCTTAGTTCTTTCCAAATTGTTGGCAAAGGTGGAGTGTACACATGAAACATACTTAAATTTAAGTATTCAGTTGATACTAGATTTAGGGTCTTTTATATAATAAATGACATTTTTTTCCCTAGTGAAGAATGAACAGTATTTTCAAAGAATTAATTAAATCAAATTAACAAGTCATAATAACAGTTATTTTGATCTGTGTAATAGATCATTGAAGAATATAATAATTAGGTTTTTGTTTTAATAATTTGAAATTGATTTTTATATGTTGTTTGATAATAAAACTTAAATGTTTTAGTAGAGATTCTGGGTATTATTATTAAATTTTCTCTTTCTGTGGGAGATCTTTTGATGTAAGATATCAAAAGATCGAAATGTTATTAATTACAAAATCAAGTTGGAAGACATTAAAAAGTCTTGGTTCTGTGATTGACAATTATTCATTAGTATAATATTGAATTCAGTTTTTGTGGAGCTTCTCGTTTCATTGAGATTTTTTTTTTTCCTTAGGAAGAGGTTTTTCAGAGTCAAATGCTTCAATTTTCCAGGTAATTAATTTCGAGAATAGATTCTTCAGATAACTTAGAATGACGAAGGTGCTAATCCTGTTATGAAATCAAGTTGGACTTCACAATTCAAAACTGGGGTGCGGCAAAAGTTTGAAAATTGAGACACCACATCAAAAATCTATTTCTATCTCCATCTGATTGTTAATAAAAATATATGTGACCAACGATTTTTATGTAACTTTAATGAAACACTAATTTAACAGAATATCACACACATATATGAATATATATGATTTGCATGTGTGTGTGAGAGAGATTTTTTCGTAGTTGATTCTGGACCATCACTATATAAAGCTTCATAATGAATCGGGAATGATGAAAACTTAACAAAGTAATGACATTAGAATTTGTTTTAAATAACAACTGTAAATTTAATCATGACAAAAATGAATAACTTTTTGTTGGAATGAATTCATTGTTATTTCGGGGGGAAATGTAATGTTCTAATCCTGGACATTTCTCAAATGCATTCATTGTCACAAAGATGAGGAAGAAATATATATTGGATGGTAGTTCAAAAAATGAAAATGGTGTAACTCAGAATGAGAATGTTACGGAAAAAAGAATGGTGTAATGAGAATAGTGTAACTCACTAAGAATAATGTAATTCACTGCAGTATTTTCCAGTGATCGTTTTCATTTCCCCCAGAATTCCATGAGCATGACGTCCTTCGCATCCCAACGTCGCAGTAACTTTTCTGACTGATGAGACTACCATGCATTTTTTGGAGGTTTCACCGAAGGCAACCTATTGTTTTGATTGTGTGGTTTCTGGTTTATAATGAGGAATCCAGGTCTCACAGAATGTGAAAATACGACAACACGACGTGGCAAGTTTTAATTTAACTCCGAATGAATCAGTGTCAAATGAATTTTAGCATCGTTTAACAGATGCAGAGCCCAATGATAACATCAACTTGACTTAGTAACGCCATTTGTGGTAAAAAGGTACTTTTATATACATCCTTTTAAATTGCCAAAACGTGGTGGGTCCCCCCCCCACTCCTATGGTTCTATTTATAAAATCATAAAAAAACACCTTAGAATTAAAATCCCGCCTCACCATCATTATTAATCAGAACTCATACGATACTGAATGTACTACTGTAATAGTTAGAATTTAAGGCAATACTTTTTGACTGATCCTTTTCTTTTAAAATGATGATTCGCGTTAAATTCGAGAGTTATGTGATGTAGTGTAACAACTCTTTTTATTAATTTATAATAAATAATAATAACAATAATTAGTTATTATTTTAAATAAATGCTTATCTGACTGAATTATATTTTCTTTTATAAATGAATGAACATGGATCGTATTAAATTCGTTATTTTTTCTATCTTTATAAAAAAATTTCGGTGTCGAGTGACATTCAGACTAATACGGTAATTTAAACTGATGGATGCTCATTCTAGTCATTAATTATTTAACTGCCTTCGAATGGCTTGTATTGAAATTTTCCTGGTTTTCTAATTGTGTCCTGCAAAAATTTGATAAGTTTTCTTGGTGAAAATATCTCAGTTCTTCCTTTTTGTCTTCTATTTCCTTAAGACTATCCCCGAATCTTTGCGAATATCAAGCATATCGTTACAAAAGTTCATTTCTTGAATGTTAGTAATGGGCAAACAAGTGTGAAAACATTCAATTCAATTATGCGAAGAACATAATTTGAAAAGGTAGACATGGGTTATTTTGATGGAGGTTTTATTCATTTTCTAATATGATTTTTTTAGAAAAAATTGCAGCTTATACGAACCAACAAGATGGGTTGATATTTTTATAAAATAACGGCTTGTCCGTTTAGATCAGAAAATTGGTTTTCGATTACACTAAGTAAATTATATTTATTTTCTTATATGCTTTTATCAGTGGCGGTCGGAAAAGGCTTCTTGAGATTATTATTCTTTTTTAAAAAATACTATCTACATATTCTTTTACACATTTCGGTTTTTATATCTATAACTACATAATATTATTGAATTGTTTAATTGGACGTTTCTAGAATACTCTTCGAATATTTGTTTTCATCAAAAACATTGAATGTACAGAAACTTCTGTAATTTTTCTTATTATACAAAGTTCTTTACGAAAAAAAAATCGAAATGCATAATTGATATTTAGTAATTTTCCGATTGACTGCTTTTAATTAAAACTCAGAAAATCTCTCCGAAGATGCAACAACTTTATTTACTGTTTCAAGCATTATAAAATAACTATTTTAAATGCTTTTTAATGACAAGTTTAAAAACATCTAGAACTGTTTCTTCGTTTCCATTGTCATTTTTCTTATATTTAAGAAATAATATTGAAAATTATTTTTTTTGAGTTGAAGTGAAATTTGATTATTATCAGTTCAAACGTAATGATCGCCATTTGTGCATTTTAAATTTCTTTAAAAAAAAAAAAAAAAAGCAGTAATGACTGAAAGATTTATAGATAATGAAGAAGATGCGTTAAATTTATCCTACAAATTAAATTTATGTTGGATAAAATTTATTGACACTAAATCTCCACATTCTATTTTGCATATATACATTTCCTTTTGCACATATTCATAAAATTTCATTTTTGCAACTATAAGAATAAATGAATGGTAAATGTTACGAGCGATTGTATGTGTATTCTATTTGAGTACGACAACTACTGTTAATGGATACGCTAAAGAACAAAAGATAATAAGAAATTCGATTTAAAAACCAACGTTTTTATATGGTGGCAAAGTTTATTAGAGAAAATTATTGAAATATTGGTTAAAACTGTGAGTTATTTTTAACTTTAAAATTTACTTAAAAAGAGACATTTGTGAGCGTATTAAAAAATTCATAATACTCATAAAATCAAAAAATGCATTTGAAAGTTTGTAAGTAATTCTATTAAAAAAAAATGGGAACCAGAATTAATTCAGAAAAAATTATTGTGATAAGACATGGCGCCAAATATTGGAAACTTTCTTTCTTGCGAATGATTACTGACTAAAAGTCAGCAACCCTTACTATCTCGGAGATAGTAAAGGGGAGATAGTATCTCCCCTTTGTGAGTACAAAAGGTTTACGATACCTCATGCGGCGTGGTGAGTGCCCGGTGTTCCCAGAGGGGGAAAGAAATTTTTTCCTCAATCCTAAAAGCGCTTACTAGAGGACCTGTATCAGCAAAAGAAAACCTGCCAAGCGGAACTGGACAAAATTCTAGGTGAGATGAACTTAATTTCTCCTTGCCCTTTAAAGAATTGCGAGAAACATAGCAAATCTGCTATTAAAAATCTTAGGAAACGCATGGCTGAGTCATGCAGTTTAACTGGAAACAAAGCCGCATCACCTTCTGCAGTTAGCCAAACTAGAGCTCCCAAAGCTCAACGCGTCATTGACGCAAATGGTTTTCAAAAAACTGCAAAAAAGGCAGTCACTAATGAAAATAATAATGTAAACTTAACCACGAGCAATAGCTTCAATGCGTTGGGGGCAATTGATCTCAATATGGAGGACGCTGACATCCCCCCCCCACCTCCAAAGATTCAACCGGTAATGCTTAGGCTTACCCAGAACTACAACATCATCATCCAGGCCATAAACAGGGAATTCCCGAATTCAGCTTGCAAGCTATCGGGACAGTATATAAAAGTCTCACCCAACTCAGAAGATGATCACCGTGGAATTACCACTCTCCTGACCAATCTAAAGGCTGAATACTACGTGATTCAACCCCTAAATAATCGTCCTTTTAAAATTTGTGTAAAAGAACTTCCAGTGCACGCTGATGTGGAGGACATCAAAGAAGACCTTATCTCTAAAGGCATCAAGGTAGAGAAGGTCGTTCAACTCGAGCAATTAAAAACAAAATTCGAACTCCCGATTTTTATGGTAGAAATCCGTAGGGGAGATGACGCCCTGGAAATCTATAAAGTACAATCCATCATGCACATCATTGTCAAGATAGTACCTTTTAAAAAGAAGCAAGGAACTACGCAGTGTTACAACTGCAATTATTTCCACCATTCTTCACATAATTGCGGAATGAATGCCAGATGCCTCAAGTGCGGTGAAAATCACCGCACTGGGGAATGCACTATTAAAGAAAGGTTAGAAAACCCTTTATGCATTAATTGCAACTATAACCATATGGCCTCTTGGCAGGGATGCCCGCTGTTCCCTAAAAAGAAACCAGCAAAAGGTCAGTCTACTCAGAAAACGGAAAACAGGAACCTCCCTCCCACCCGACCCGTAACTGCAGGCGTTACTTTTTCGAACATTTGCAGTAACGAAACCACCCAAGAGATGGCGCCACAAATAGCCAAATGTCAGCCGAAGCCAAACACCAGTTTGAACCGGCTACTGCCCCTATTACCACCCCACAACCAGGAAACTTTAATTTCATTACAGCCATTGCAGAACTACAAAACCTATTTAATAAATTCTCGAAAATATTCGAAGCCCTAAACAACATGTCGAAAGTCACCAGCGATTTCGACAAGCTCAACATTTTCATATCGGGTGTAGTCGCGACACCACCCACTTCCAATAATTAAAATTCACCCTTCTCGGACTCAAACTGATGTTTTAGAATGCCCAAGGTATAAAGTTCCACGAAGTAGAATTAAGGAACTTCATAGATAAGCACAACCCTGACTTAATACTAATCCAAGAAACACATCTCGGACCAGGAATGAAATTTTCAATTCCAAACTACACCACATATAGAAATGACAGACCCACCACAAACAATCGCCCGTTTGGCGAAACTGCAATTCTTATTAAGAAACCTATCCACACTACAATATCCCAACACCCACATTAAACGGTGCAGAAGCAACTATCGTTGCCCTCACCCCAACGGATGGAAACCAAATACTCATTACCTCGATGTATATACCCCCATCTGTCAGAGTCACTCACGTTCCAACAGACATAAATACTATTCTAAATCTAGGACCGACTTCACTAATATGCGGAGATTTAAATGCTAAGCATACTACCTGGGGCTGCACATACAACTCATCGAGAGGTAATGCACTTAAAAACTTTGCCGATCAGAACGGCATAGATATCTTAGCCCCGCCCACTCCAACACGATTCGGACATAACGCCGCCACCACCATCGACATTGCTCTTACGGCAAACTTTGATTGGCCCTTCCAGATACACTCGCTACCGGAGTTAAGTAGCGATCACAACCCAGTTCTCATTCACTTTGCTTCTCAAGAGAAGTTTAAGCTTCCTTCGCCGAAGCTCCACACCAACTGGGAATTGTTTAGAAAAACACTCCTTGACACAACCATCAACACTTTTACACTCCCCAAAGCGCACAGAGGAGAGGATATTGAAATTGAAGTACCCAAACTAACACACAACATTTTAAGTGCACACCAAAACGCCTCAAAACCAATCCAAACAAACAAACAGACATTTATCGGCAGAGAGCTCAGAAACCTTTTTCGAGAAAGGAACAAAGCCAAAAAACTTTGGCAGTTCACAAGATTCCCTGTTGATAAACAAAATTTAAACAAGATTCAAAACGAAATAAGGCGTAAAGTGCACTTACACAAACAAAAAGATTGGGAAGAAACTCTTGAAAACCTGAATGCTGAAAACGGCACTCTTTGGAGTATGTCCAAAGCACTTAGGAAGAGAAGAACCCCTGTTACCGCCTAAGCGGCCCAACTGGTATCGCCCTGAGTGACGCAGACAAATCTGAAACACTCGCTGACTTACTTCAGAGTCAGTTTAAACTAAACGATCTAAATTCACCAACACATGATAGCACAGTGAAACACGTCGTTCACGAATTCTTCATGAATAAAGAAAACTTCGAAAACTCCCCCCCACTCCACCACTTGCTTCAGAAATCGCAAATTACATCAAAATCCTAAAAATTAATAAAGCACCAGGTAAGGATGGTATCACAAACAAAATGATTAAAAATCTTCCATATCTCTGCATCTACCAACTCAGAAATATCATCCAAAATATGCTAGACATCGGTCACTTTCCGGATTCCTGGAAAACTGCCACAATCATACCGATCCGGAAACCTGGAAAAGATCCAACTAAACCTGAAAACTACAGCCCTATATCCCTCCTCTCAGTGTTAAGCAAAATCGCAGAAAAAATTATCCACAATAGACTGAGCAAATTCAATAGTGAAAATGACATCCTGATCCACGAACAGCATGGATTCGTTCCAGAGCTCTCCACATCACACCAACTACTCAGAGTGGTAGAACTAGTTAAAACTGGATTCTACAAAGGACAACTCACAGGTGCAGTTTTCCTTGATATTCAGAAAGCATTCGACCGGGTCTGGCATACTGGTCTACTTTATAAACTAATAAAAA
>BMAW01030489.1:235292-272285 GCA_019974015.1 Nephila pilipes | reverse complement strand
AAAAAAAAATTATCTGAGGTAAAAAAAAATTCATTTTTAAAAGAAAATATCGGCCTTACTTTGGTCATTGAGTAAACGAATCCGTCTGGGTTCATTACGGGTAGCAAAACAAAGTCATACATGGTAGTAATTTGTTTTACTTTATTCTTTTTTTGCCTCAGCAACTAAAAAGGAAAAATACATCAAGTTTAGTCACAGTCTTTTGGGGGGGAGGAATACTAAATACAAAGGAAAAAGGATAGAGTTCGTAAAAAAATAAATTTCCAAGTAGTTAAAGTCAATACAAATGCTGTAATAAATTTTAATCACTGAATTTGGTTGGAATATGAATTTTACAGAGCACACCAAGACTTTAATGAAGCATTCGACGGTGATATTCTATCATTTCCCTCTGAAACTGACTCACGATCTTTCACCTCAAATTTATTTCGAATAGTAATATAGATACTAATCTGCACAATTGATGATATTATTCACCAAATACATATGTCGAAATTTCTTTAATATTGCATTTACATCATACAAGAGCCGCTTGAAAGTTAGATAGGGAAAAACTTTTTAATTTTGAGCCATCATCTGCCATATTCTTTCCTTCAAAATTATTATCATTCCAAGCCAAATATATAAAATCTAGTTAAGTAAAAAAAAAACTTAGAAATTTACTCAGTGTTGTTTGATGCAATTGAGTCTCGAATTTGTATTTACCTAGATAATGAAAAAATTATATAATCCTATTTAAATAAATTACATCGCCCAGATTGTAACAGGTCGCATCAATGTTGGACAATTGTTGAAAATATTGCCAAAATCGTATATTTTAAAGTATTTTGCTATCCGAACTAGCAGCATCCTTGATTTTTACTTTACAGCATTGCGCCAGATGCAAAAAGGTTCTAAGGCACAATTTATGTAAATAGTCAAATTTTGAATCTTCTAAATAAAGACTCTTAGCGCTGAAAATGTATTTTTGACTTTCCGTATGACAGTCCGCATATTTTAAACGGTTATACTTTATATTGATAATATTTTAAGCCAATTAAATTACATTGTTTTCTTGTCAGTATGGTAGAGTAGGGCGTAATTAAACTGAATATAAATTTTTAAAAAAGTAACACGTTTTTAACAAAATGCTGTTTATAACATTAACAAAACCATCTAATCCAATCAAATTTCTTTATTAAGGTTGACAGTGATATTTTTGTCATGGAACGTTTTTTCCCCCTAGATTGAATTGAAATATATACTTGGGGAAACCTATCCGATAAAATGTATAATTATTTGCTGTAATATTCCGCTTGTATTTAAAAAAGATTCATTTTTAAATTGAGGTGAATTTAATATAAAACCTATAATGATGTATAATTAACGTAAGAAATAAATACTCTTTTAATTTGAGTATTGGTATATTATTTTAACTTGGATATTAAAACTAAAAACAATTTATTGATCGAAAATAAGGCCAAAAACTGTACAATTTTTTTTCTTCGAATAATTGGAATTTGCATTTTTCTCTCGAAGTTGTTCGCTCCCGAGTGTTGCCATATTCCATAAATCGTTTATCACACTTTAATTATATGTTTGGTATTTCATCATGATCGCCGTATTTTTTTAAATTATATGCGCTACAATTATCTGATTCAGAGTGGACCCCCTCCTCCACAATTTATTTGAATTTTAATACAAAACTAGATTTTCGAACCATATTTAAGTTTTTAACCCTTTAACTTTTAGCAGTGATCAAACTAATTTTTCCCAATCTATTTTTCAACTACCAATTATTTTTAAAAATCGAATACTCATCAATTTTTATCTAAATATCTATTTTTGATTTTGGGGGGAAAGTTATAATTTGTGGTCTTTTCTACAATTGTTTGGCACAAATTAGCTAGATTTGACTCTTGCGCCGTGGCTGCAGTAGCCTAGCGGTTAAGGTATCGGTATAAGGCGGTTTTCGCTGAGTCGGGGGTTCGAGCCTTTATGCCCCAAAAGAACTGCAGTGTAACCGGGGCTGATGCACGTTAATTTTGTTGGGGCCTAAAGTCCTCCCGTTGGTGCGATGTGGAAATTTGGAGAGGGAGATGCCAATTCAGGTGTCGTCCTCATCACTTGACTGAGGTTCAAAACTACGAGGTCCGTCGCCAATAACCCTTGTGTTGCTTCTAGTGCGATGTTAATAAAACCAAACTTGACTCTTACGCCATAAATACATAATTCAATGAAGAAATTTCATTTCTTCCTAACTTGGCGTCTTCCTTGTCATACTAATGAGTATGGTCATGAATTAGCATCATTTTGCATTTATAAACATTATGGAATATTCTTTCCAATTCGTTGCTAAATCCTTGCGCGACACAAAATTTACAGACGGCCGAGAAGAAATTTATTGAAGTTCGTAAACCTCCCGGGCTTTGATTTTCTACCAAGCACAATAATTTTTGACTAAATCTAAGAATCTACACTTGCTAAGGGGTGTTAAGATTTATAAGTTAAGTAATTTAAAAGTTATAGTTGTTTCGATAATAACACTAACAACATAGAAAATGTTTTATATTGACAATACAATCCAAGGAAATCGTTTTATTTTTTTACGAGGTTATTATGAAACTATGAGTGATTTTTAAGGTTAAAAATCGAGGGAAATAATTCTCGATTTTAAGAAACAACTTTTAGGATTTTAACATTCCTAATTCAAATACAAATAAAAACAATTTATCAGAGCCAAATATTTCTATGTGCTTTCGTAAGACCTATCTATATTTGCTAAGAAAATTCAAAGAGCTAATATATAACATTTATTCAAAGATTTTATATTTTTTTCTCATCTCGTCGATCCCTCTCCCCCAAATTATAATAAGTTCATACTCAGTTTCATATAAATTTATATATTTAATAAAAAATATCACCTTATCATTATGAAGATATCTATCCTGTTTCTGAAGATATCTATCTTGTACTTTTAATTTGTTAGTAAATTATTCTTCATGATTAAAGTTTTACTAAAAATCTATCGCTCGCCTTCATCGCCTTTAACATTCTCAACTTTTTTATAAATAGAACATCTATTTTAGTTTGAATGAATTATTTGCATGTTTATTCATATAAGCATTAATATTTAGGGTTTTGTTTCAAATTTTTATGTTAAGAATATAGTTTCAAAACATACTTCGTTTATAAAATACACACAAACTTCTATGGAAGACCATTCTCTGGCATGTATTCCACATTCGATCATTATGACGGGCTTGAAGTTCCTCCTATTTTTACCTTTGGATATCTGAAATAATGTTTAATGCGTTAAATAGAATAATACTAAGATAATATTGTTAATACATTTGCTTAGTGTATTATCATTCTAAGGAATTCGTACTTCATTTTTTAGAAATTTGTCAAATTTTCTAATCTGATACTCATTTATTGGGAACGAAAAGTATTTAATCTTCCATTTAATGAGTACAAAATAATATAAGAAAAAAAATGAATGTTGTACTTTTGAAAGTTATAGCTGATTGTGTTTTTATTGTAATCATTCATTTTTTAAGATTATTTTTTAACATGATGGCGGAATAACTCGGAAACTTGGTCTTTTAATTAAAAACGATGAATAAAAATTGCAGTTTTTGAAAGAAAAGTTCTCAGAAATCTTTTCGGTGTTGTCAAACAAAATAGCTTTGGGTGAAAACGTTTCAAAATTCTGAAATTTATAGAATTTTGAATGAACCTGATATCCTTAAATGAAAAAAATGAAATGAATGAACTGAGCTTCTTATATTTTTATAATGGATGAGATAAATCTAATAAAGATGTTTGTCGCAAAACCTTTTACTGATCGGAAAAGAGAAAGATCAAAACTACATGGCTTAGCTACTAAGGCAGACTAAGGCAAAGGGCAAACTATCTGGGAGGAATTTTCAAAATAAAGCTTTGATCCACTTTGGACTTTTAAGTCAAATATGAGGTTGATACATTTTTGATTATTAGCTTTTGAAATATTTTTAGATGTTTTCAAATCACCCATTTCAATATATTATAAAGACAATAAAGGGTAAAAAAAAGAAAGATGTATAAATAAAGTTTTGAGATAAATAAACAGAAAACAAACTTATGAATAATATTTATACGCCACTTTAATATTTTATATTTTGTTTGTTCCCTAAGATGCAAATACGATTATGTACGAGCTAGATTATTAAAAAAAATTTCCAAAAACTGCGTCAAAAAGTAGATGATGTAGAGAAAATGTGTAAAATACTTCTTTAAATTTCGGGAAAATTGCATATAAAGTGTGATAAAATAATATTTCATAAAAAAAAGTTTTTTTCTAAGACGAAATAAACCTCATCGGAATATTCAAGTAAGAGTAAGACAATTATTTCATTTTTAGTATTCATACAACTGTAATGAAATATAGAAGCAATTGCAAAGTAACATGTAATAATTACGTTATTCATTTCAAGGACAAACCCTAAATTACAAATCTAATCATGCTACATTACATTGAAAAATAAAGCCAAAACAATTAATGTTTTTATGCTGTATTTAAATTATGTAATTCAAAATATAAAAAAAAATTATATATAAAAAATAATTCACAAAATGAAGTATTAAAAAGGTAATTCTAAAAAGTAACACTAAAAAAATACTGTTATTAAGTAAAATATAAATTTCCCGTTATATAGTAATCACACAATCAAAAACGAAGAATTTAACTAAAGCAAATAAATTCTTTACTATTTTAGACTGAAAATTTTGTAGTAATATGATATTTACAGGTTTTTATCGAAGTAATGAAAACACTTATTGCTATGAATAGAGTTTATGAACAGACTTAATGTTAATTGCCAAACAATTTGGTCAATCATATTTATTATTTGAAAATAGTAAATATATTGTTCTAATGACTGTAATTTATTATGAGGTCATTTCTTTCTTATTTTTTCTTAGTCGTGTAAGAAGTAGGACCTTACAGAATTTCAGAGAGGAGCTCGCTTTGTAGGAGCATTTTTAACCGCAACTGCTGATGTTGTGGATGTTTTTTAAGGTACATTCTTGACAAGGATGACAGTATGCCACATACAGGAGAAAACAACATCCGCCAGACACTACTATGGAAGAAAGTGAAAGAAGACTGAGAGAGGGACTGCTGGATATTTTGAAGCGGATTATGTCATCCGAAAAGAAGACAATTGCGGCCAAGGTGATTGAAGAACTAAATGTTTATCAACAGATTTCTATATCAATGATTAATGTTAGAAGAGAGTTGCACGAACAACAAATTTAAGGCATAGTAACTATTCCCTAACTCTTGTTATAACACATCGATCAATAACTCCCAAGATTAACCCAGAAATGGCGCTCGTAGTAAACCAGTAATTAGGTCTTTCTAGAGTACTAACCTTTGCTTGAAACGTGTCAAAATTTTAAGTCGATCGGACCAGGAAAAAGGTTTTTGAAGTGAAGTGAAAAAGGTTTTTTCCAAGTGGGCGCCGCGATTGCTTTCGATGGAACAAAAACAGCAACGAGTCGATGATTCAGAACACTATTTACTCTCAACAAAAAAGATTTCTTGCGAAAAATTGAAAGACATTGAAGATTGTATCACCCTAAAAGGTGATTAACAAAAGGTGTTATGTTGATGAATAAAAAAAAATTTTGCAAAAAAAAATGTTATTTTCAATTTTAGACTCGGGAGTTATTGATCGATGTGTTATATATGAATGCAAAGCGTCGTCTCAAACAGTGTCACTAATATAAAGACTGTTTAAGAGATGAATGGAAGAAAGTAATAAGATCAGATGAATCATCATTTACATTGTTCCCACAGCTGTACGGGGTTACTTCTGGTGAACGTCTGCAAAAATGTATCATCCACATTGTCTTGTTCCAACTATGAAGTATGGAGGCGACTCTGATATGATTTGGACAGCGATCTCGTAATTTTCTATGGGTTCTACCACAATCTTAGAAATCAGAGTAATTGCAATGAAGTATGTGGATATTATAACCAAATAGGTGCACCCCATGGTGAAAATATTATTTCCATCAGGAAATTCAGTTTTCTTGGAGGATAATTGTGCAATCTAAAGAGCTAGACCTGTTTAGACATCGCTTGTGAAACATGAAGATGAAATCATATAACCCTTGGTCGTTTCAATTCCCAAACTACAATATCACTGAAACACTCTGGTCTGCTTTATAAAGTAGAATCCACAGCCATTTTCCACGCCATCCTCTCATTGAACTTTCGTGGCCGCGGTAGTCTAGTGGTCCTGTCGTGGACTCAGGGACAGCGGTTTTCGTTGAGTCACAGGTTCGATATCACTAAAGACCCTCCGTGTTGTCGAGGCTGATGCACGTTAAATTCGTCGATGTTGAAAGTCCTCCCGTTAGTAGGGTGTAGAAGTTAGGAGAGGAGGTGCCAGTACAGGTGTCGTCCTCGTCACTTGACCGAGGTTCAAAATTACGAGGTCCGTCAACAATAGCCCTGGTGGCTTCTAATGCGACGTTAATTCAACCAACCAATCAACCTCTTTAAACTTTCCCGATATTTTCATGATGAGAATTTTGAAATATTCTTTTAATCATCATACATCATTTGTGCAACTCTATTTCCTGACGCATTCAGGCCGTTATACATGCCAAAGATGTTCTTACGCCTTATTAATAAATAATTTTTATTCTTTTGTAGTACTTCTATTATTTTGATACCCTCCTGTATATTTAAATATATACTGTAATACTCATAATTTTGAAAGATTGTGTAAAAAGGAACATTTTTTATACTCTCTTTAAAATATTTACGAACTATATAGGAAAAAGAAAAATGTATTCTTTTTAATAAATGGAAGAATTCGAATGAATGATTTAAAGAAACAGGTGCGAGCTTACAATGATAGAAATCCATCAAGTGCGTGCCTTTACCTTTTTAAATCCTATTTCAAGATTTAAAATAACATATTTAATAAAATTTTATAAAATTATATAAAAGTCTGTACATTAACAGCATAAAGAGGTCTCTTTTCATGGGTGTTTCCGATAACTTCTAATCTCGATATATTGTCATACTTTTTTGTGATTTTCTGGAGAAAATTTTCAATCTGAAACAGAAGAGAAATTAATTTAAACATAAGCGCAATTCAAGTATTAAACTAAATAAATGTTAATAAAAAATTAATGTTACATGATGAAATAGCATATTCTTTAGTTAACCTTCGTAGCATGAACTACACGTGTCGTCAAAACGTGCGCAGTTAGTAGTGATTCAAACACATATCTGCTTTTAATTCATTAACTATTTTTTCCTTTTTACAGAACATATAATATAGCTTCGCTGATTTCCTATGCTTTGTTAATTTGTACCATTTTCTAAGTTTTCTCTCAATAATTTGAGGCATTCAAAACATTGATAAGGCCTCAAAAAAGCGATAACATCGTTGAGATTACCTTGAATAGTATCTTAAAGTATCTTTCAAGTATCTTGAAATTTTTTTTGTTATGAAGGAAAAAGCAAGGAATGAAGTACATAAACTAGTGTTCAAAATTAAGAGAATTTGCATATTTAGCAGAATTTCTCAAAAAGCACTAAAGCTAATGTTTTCAGAAAAAGATGCGCATTTTTAATTATATAAAAGTAAGCCTGCGTGTGGGCTGTTCATTTAGAGGAGTAAGCATTCTATGCGAACGTGTCAATTTCTAATCTCCGTTCATTCGCAGACCTTGGAAAATATCCTAGCGTTTTTTGCAACATTGAATTAAATCCAAAACCCTCAGTTGAAATGAATAACTCTTGACGTTAGTGGAATGAGGTGGAAAATCGTCGAAAGACTTGAAGCAGTAAAGTCACAAGCGCAGATCCCTAGAGACTTTAATGTATTGCCCAGAATTGAGTGCAAGCTATTGAAACAGTTTAATGAAACTGGATCAAGTAGAAAGAAGCAAGATAAACCGACAGCCCTGACGATCAACGCAAATAGATATTTGTCCATTACATAGATTTGTTACGGGACAGCAATGGCTTCTCAGCTGCCTCCTGAGCTTCCTACGTCCAGAAAGCAACATGAGAGATGTATATTTGCAAGAAAACTACTTTTTATGACTCTTTTCCGTTTCCTCACTGAAGAACCTGCTTAGTATAATGCAGAGACTATCGACATTGTAGATGGCATCAGTGGTAAATCTCTGTAATCATTGATTAGTTCAGATCCACCCAAAACATTGATTCTTCCTATACCTTCATATAGATGAAACCCAGAGACCCTCTACGTGTCCTCCAACATCCGAGAAAGAGACAAATACGGCAACAGAGGTTTGATAATGTTGTCAGACACTATGGTAAATGGAAGCACAAACTTTCATGTCTATGATAAAGGCTTTGCGACAGCTGTGAAGTTCAAGGATTAAATCTTAGAGCCCCATATTATTCTCCTTTTCAGGGGCATTTGGTTATGGTTTTACTTTTGTGGATAACAATGTTTTTCCAATAGAGCTCAATGGTTCTATGGATTTCTGCAAAGTGAGGGTATTTCTCGAATAGACTACAGCTAAGTCTCCAGATCTAAACCCTCTAATGCATATTTGAGATGATGCTGTTGGAGAGGGGCGGCAATCGCAAATCTTCTTCCTCCTCTCAGAATTTTCCAGGGTCTGAAAACAGAATTACTGAGGGAGTTGGATCGACTGCCAAAGGATTCATAATCTGTCACATTCTCAGAACGAATTCACGTTGTAAAAGCTATACAATCCTGCGCTTATGACAGTACACGATCATACGAGTGTACCAGAATAGTTCTACTGTACTCTTTTGGTATTTCAACTTATGTTCATACCAAATTGCATTGAAATTTGTCCACAACTTTTGGAGATATCAAAGCTACAGTGAAAAATCTTTTATTATTGAACTTTGGAGTAATATCGTCAATTTAGACAATGCAAAAAGTAGCTTTTGTTTAATTTATTTTTATTTTCATGAAACTTAATTTAAATTATGTATTAGCAATTCATAAGGGCAACATGTTGGAATTAAAATGTGCTTAAAAATCTTGTTTTGTTATCTTTCTTGGTATATGTAACACATTACTTACTGCGATTAAATTGATTTCATAACAGTATCACTTTAATGTTGCTTACCTCTTTAAAGTTGTTATGTTTTGCAAAACTGAATACGGATTCGGCATTTTCATCCAGTCTTTGGGAGCCCCTTTCTGCTTTTATTAATCTAATAGAAAACATTAAATTTTTAATGAAAAATTAATTCAATTTTTCTTACTTAATTTTCATACTTAAAAAAAAAAAAGTTCTTAAGTACATACGAAAGTACAATATATCAATTGTAATCAAAATTCCTTTTTGGAACAGTAATCTACACAGATCTATTTATAGGAATATTTTATTAAACTTTTTATTACGTAATAACAAATTAACCACACATAAAATAGACAAGTTTAATAACATTAAAAAATTCTTCAACAACTGTTTAGATCATGATTATCCAATAAATTTCTTAAATACTTATATACATCACAAATATATTAAACATCTTTGCGAATCGTGATCCATTTTCAAATCCACCACACAACCATAGGTCCACAAAGTCGGCTTGTTAGTGGTCTAGCCGTGAAGAATTTATTTATTTATTTACATTTACACAGCTTACATTTTTACTCACTCTCTGGACCATTATACTCCTTTACCATACAATTTATTACCAACCAATAGTTTGCATCCTTTTACACTTTATTTCCTATCAAACAATGTTTTAAATCTTTTTTCAATTTATATGGTGATGACGTGTTATATTTTTTTTCATTTTGAGTATGTGATATCCATCTTGAAGCTTAAAGAAATTCCGTCTTACTACTCACATATTTGAATCTTCATTTCTTTGAATTTTTGTAAGTAATTTTTATATTTTGATTTGTCGATAATTTTTAGAATTATAGATTTTATTTTCGTAGATTTTATCGCTGAACTTTTTTGCATCTTTTAATCATTGAACTCTTTTGTAATTTGGATTTCCCAATTCAGCCTACCAAATCGCAAAGGGGGAAGGTTGGTACCATTAAACTGGTTTAACCCCGCTTATTCGGTCCTCAGCCCGAAATTGCTTTTTGACTTGCTGGGTTCTATATTTTCATTTATTTTTCCTTTCATTTTTACATTTCTTTCTGGATTTTTGTCTTTTTAAATATTTGAAATTATTCTTTCATAAATTTTCAGTATATATATATATATATATATATATATATATATATATATATATATTTACAAACATAATTTAAAGTTTGTGGTAAAAATTTCTTAGAAAACTTAAAATGTTCTTAAGAACAAAGCTACAAATATATGGACATTTAGAGAACAGGAAAAAGTAAATGAAATTTATTAGTAAACACTAAAAATAGTAAAACCCTCTCAGCTATTACTTTATAATTAAATAAATTAATTTTTAATCTAAAGAAAAACAAGACAAAATTAATAGCAGAAGTGGAAATTATAATGATACCAGAAAGGAATTTAAAAAAGCAATTAATAAAGGTAAACATCTGACGTCATAACTCATAGAATTCAAAAACCTGAATACAGCTATAAAATATATAAAAAAATGGATTAAGATCATACTTAAAGAAACACATAATACTCTAGCAAAAAAAAAAATTTATTACAAATGACGTCAAATATATATTTTCCACACTTTAAACAAAATTTGTAACACCATCTACCTCCAAAAGTTAGAATTACAATTTTTTGTTAGAAATGAAATTAATAAGAAATATATAAATTAATTATTTATTAATAATTAAATATCGTAAGGAATGGGAAATTTTTCAAAAAAAATTTAATATAAATAATTCAAAATGAAATAAACTACATATAAAATTTAAAAACAATTTAAAGTGAAGTGCGACAAATATAAAAATTAAAAAAATAATTAAATATTTTCTGAAAAATTTCAAAAATTAGTATCAAATAATTGTTTACTTTTTATAATTTTTATATTTTGAATTGGTTTTTAGAAAGTTCACAGAGAAATTATTTTGAAGGCAAAATTTTTGAAATTTAATTAAATTATCAAATATATCTAATGAATATGTACCTAATTTTTTTTTTTTTGCTACGTAAAATAATACTATATAAAATATACCTAGAAAATTAGTTGCTAATATTACTTTTCGAGTATTCACTAAATATTGATATTTTCCTGGCTATGAAAAATATTACTATAAATTGTATCATTCAGTCTATGGGAGCCCCTTTCTGCTAATTACAAAAAATAAAACTATAAATATACTTTTTGAATTTAATATCTTAGTACTCAGTTTCAAAAATATTAATAGTAGTACGTATTAAATTTAAATAAGGACAAAGAGAGAAAATTATGTTTACCATCTGGGTTATAATTCATTAGAACATTTAAATTAATCTATATATCTAGGCAGTGTAAAATGACTAGGATCTATATCAGTTGTTTCCAAACTTTTTGGACTCCTGGGGTCCTTTTTGAATTAATAATTTCCTACGGCGTTCTAGCCTATGTCAAAGTCTGACTCATCATGTGAAAATGGAATAAAAATAAAAAAAAAAATATCACCAGTTAAAAATTGTAATAGCCATATAATAAATCTCTCAAATAGGTGTATCATTGAACAAATTTTTTTTTGAGAAATGATATTGAAAGTGTTCGCAATATTCGGTGGCGACCCTATGAAGACGCCTTGCTCACATTTTTAGGACCACTGACCTATTAAATTTTTTGTTCATGGAAGAGTAAATATATATTAGTTAGACTATTGTTAAGTGAGTCACCTTGTGGCATTTCTTTCATTTGTTTGCATTTTTCATCCTTAATTTTTTTTTCCTTTAGAAAACTAAGTTTTCTAAGTTATTAAAATTTTCTTTCGAAATAAATATATTAAATTTGTTTTTTTTTAAAAAAAAAAAATAACCAGCACTTTTATGAGGTTCTCAATAGCTATTGATTATATAGATCTTCAAAATCATAACTATAGAGAGAATATGTTTCTCTATTTTTTTACAGACTTCCAATTGCTTGCAAATAACAGAGTAATATTTTTCATCGGAACTTAATCAATATATCCAATAATAAAATCATTTTGGAGATTTTTAATTAAATTTTTAAGATTTTGATCATAAATTCTCTCTTGAGTCTTTAAATCCAATTGTTTAATATATTTACTCATACGGTACTTAAATTCACAAAATCTTCAATTGGTAGACCATATTTAGTAGCTAATAATAGTAATAATTTATTAAAATCTTCATTGATTTATTTTTTGTTATTGTTAGAAATGATGAGTATCTTAATCCTTTACTCTTATTCCTAATTAGTCTTTAATTTTATTTTATGTTTAACAATTTTCTAATTACCTGTAATTACCTACTGGTTTCCGTCATTTATAACTTCTTCATAATTGTTACTGTTACAAATATCATTTACCAGCAAATTTTTAGTATTGTTATAATTAAAAAGAAAACGTCTCATTTTTTAAAACTAAATATATATTTTTTATAGTAATATCTTTAACTAATTTTTTTATGTTTATTAAGTATATTATTAAAATTTATTTTATCATAAATTTTATTCATGTACTTAACTGTAAAAAATTTAATTTTTTGATGTTTTATTTTATGTTCTCTGATATCACATTTATTTATCAAATAGTTTGTAATATCCTGAATTATATGGAGGCAAATACTTTTTTAATTTATTTTCATTATATGTATGTAAAGTTTCTTAAAATACAAATGTATCTTTTCTTAATACTCAAAAGGAAATAATTCTTTTAATATTGCAAACTTCTTTAAATTTAATTCAGTAATCTTTTTCTTAGTTTCATCTTCACACACAACTATTCTTTTTCTTTTATCATTTCTTCTTCTAGTAGTTCCTTGGTTATTAACATTATTATAATATTTGTGCGTATAACAACTACTATCCTTCTTTTAAAAATATGCTTTATTGTAATTTTACTTAAAAATTTATGGGAATTTCTATTAATTAGTAAATCATTAAGACCATTAGGAAAACTCTGTAAAGATGCTAATAAAATGGTTTATCCCACCAGATTTTTTTAGTATCTGGAACTACACAATATGTTCTCAAAATAAGGGTAAAATTGTTATAGTTTCTGTTAATAGTTTTAAATAGGTATAACTACAGAACAAAGCATTGTATTAAGATGAATTTTCGTTAAATTGAAAATAAACTCTCCACATTTCTTATTTGATCAATAAACTTTGATATGTGCTCACTCGGTTGCCCTTCAGACATCAAAACGATATTCAGTCTCTTCCCATACACGACAAAGAATATCCCGCTTTATGGATGAAACAACTTAAGCGATTCTTACCTTTAAAAGGTTACATTTCATGTGGAAAATCCCACGTGATTGTGGCTAAACGAGAAGGAGTTTTAGCAAACTAGAGAAAGAAATTCTCCGCGGTATTTGGCGATATATATCAATCGCCAAATACCGGATAATTTCATTCTCCATATATATATATATTGTTTGTGAAATTTTATACGTGTGCGTGGAGAGTTTCCTGATAATATTCTGAGACACCAAGCAGAGTTGTGCAGAAGGAACGTAGTATAAAAGAAGAGGAGCTCACTTTCGGATCATTGAGGTCAAAGCAGGTGAACTAGAAAATTGATGAACGAAAAGCTCCGTTCAGCGCAAGGGTGCTGGATCATTATTGTTAGTGTGATTGATCAATCGCTAAGCTTTTGTGCTGTATTTAGCTTATATTTGTATTTGTCCTTTGTCTCATTAAACGTTAAGATTTGTCAAGAATTACTTGCCTTATATATATATATATCTGTGTGTGTGTGTGTGTGAGAGAGAGAGAGAGAGAGAGAGAGAGAGAGGTTTCTAGCCAAGCACGGCATCTTAGTGTTTCGAACAATGGAAGATTCGCACTCGCACTGAGCGTAGGAGAAGAGGAGGAGGTGCATATTGAAGATGATAACAAGTAAATATGTATGAAATCAAAATTAAAGGCTTTACAGCGTCTATCAATTTATTTAATAGCCACACTTTGCAGGTATTGTTATATATATATATATATAAACACAAAGGTATTCACCCCTAAAACGTGCAGTTCAAACCATCACATGAAAAACACGTAACCATTTAAAAGATAGAATAGCTGAAACGTTTCGGTCTAACTAATACGATCGTTTTGCTGCGTATCGGAAAATGCTTAATTTCGTGTTGATATCTATAGGGCGATTAAAAGAATTCACAGCACATCTTCACATCGCAACCATTCAGAAACAGTTTTAATTAAAATGGTTCAAATGAAGTAATTCTCAGCTGAGATTAAGTGTTTTAAACAAAGAAGTGTTCTTCCAATAAAGTAAGTTAAAATCACTAAATCCGAATTTATATTATGGTGGAGTAAAGAAAGTTGGAGGACACTTAGATAACTCAGGTTATAATTTTTCTAAAGCTGATCCAATTATTTCACCTCAAACAGTGGCTGACTTGTCTAGAGATTAAGATCAAATGTTTTATTTAACTGTGTGTGTGTGGACATTTGTGATTTGTTTTTCATAAAGTATAAAAACCATCGTAAGAGTATTTTACACAAGATTTATGTTTGTACTTTTGTATATTTTATTTCCAAAGCTGTGTGAGTACCTTAGATATTGTATCAGACCTTAGTTCAGGGGTTTTTATAGCCACGTTAAAGAGATTCATTGCCCACCGCTGCAAAAGTGCTAAATTGTATTCTGATAAAGTCAAAAAATTTCAAGGTGTGAATTGGGAAATTATGAGACTTCATAAAATGGTTCAGAATCCTGACAAAGAATTGGCTGGTTTTTTTAGTTACTGAAGATGTTGACTGGAAATTCCTCCCACCTAGATCCCCAAATTTTGACGGGCTTTGTTAAGCCGCATTAGAAGCCTTTAAATATCATTTTAAAGAGTTGTTAGTGGTTCTAATTTCAATTATGAGGATCTTTTAACTGCAGGCACGCAGATTGAAGAAATTTTAAATCAGAGACCCATCGGTCTTTAGTCTGCTAATGAAGGTGATTTTGAAGCTTTAATCCCAACGCATTTTCTGCAAGGACGAATATAACTGCTATTCCTGAACCAGATTTTTCTATTGCAAATGAAAATAGACTTAAAAATGGGCAAAAGCTTACAAAACTATTACAGTTAATTCGGAAAGAGTGGCATGGTAATTATTTAAATGAGCTTCAGCAACGAAATAAGTGGAGATTTGTAAAGAATAATGTCCAAATTGACGATTTAGTGTTACTAGACATACTTTAGTGTTATATGACAACATACAAATGGCTACTAGGATACTATAAAATTACTTATATTACTGCACTTTGGATACTATAAAAATTCGAGTAGTTCAAATAAAAAATCCTTTTGGTGCATTTAATAGATCTGTCTCTAAACTTAGTGTTTTACCTATGCCTGAATTCTCTCTCTCTCTCTCTATATATATATATATATATATACTGAAAATTTAAGAAAGAATAATTTAAAATAATTAAAAAGACAAAAAACCAGAAAGAAATGTAACAATGAAAGAAAAATAAAAGAAAATATGGAACCCAGCAAGTCAAAAAGCAATATCGGGCTGAGGACCGATTAAGCGGGGTTAAACTAGTTTAATGGTACCAACCTTCCCCCTTTGCGACTTGGTAGGCTGAATTAGGAAATCCAAATTGCAAAAAAGTTCATGATTAAAAGATGCAAACAAATTCAGCGATAAAATCTACAAAAATAAAATCTATAATTCCTGGTAGGCTGAATTGGGAAATCCAAATTACAAAATAGTTCAATGATTAAAAAATGCAAAAAATTTCAACGATAAAATTTACAAAATAAAATCTATCATTCTAAAAATTATCAACAGATCAAAATATAAAAATTACTTACAAAATTCAAAGAAATGAAGATTCAAATATGTGAGTAGTAAGACGGAATTTTCTTTAAACTTCAAGATGTATATCACATACTCAAAATGAAAAAATATAACACATCATCACCATATAAATTGAAAAAAGATTTAAATCATTGTTTGATTGGTAATAAAATGTAAAAGGATGCAAACAATTGGTTGGTAATAAGTTGTATGGTAAAGGAGTATAACGGTCCAGAGAGTGAGTAAAAATGTAAGCTGTGTAAATGTAAATAAATAGATTCTTCACGGCTAGACCACTAACAAGCCGACTTTGTGGACCTATTGTTGTGTGGTGGATTTGAAATTGGATCACGATTCGCAAAGATGTTTAATATATTTGTGATGAATATAAGTATTTAAGAAATTTATTGGATAATCATGATCCAAACAGTTGTTGAAGAATTTTTTAATGTTATTAAATTTGTCTATTTTATGTGTGGTTAATTTGTTATTACGTAATAAAAAGCCCAATAAAATATTCCTATAAATGGATCTGTGTAGATTACTGTTCCAAAAAGGTATTTTAATTACATTGAATTTGAATCTCTCTCTTTTATCAAAAATATTACTAATAAGTCTATTGTCAACTATTTGCAAATCGAGATCTAAAAATTCTACTGTATTTGAATTAAGATTAGTTTTTAATAATTTGAGGTAATTAGGGTAAAATGAAATATTTGGTTTGAAATCCTCAGTTTTACCTAAAATAATTAGATCATCTATGTTATATCTATGTTATATGTTATCTATCTATGTTATATGTTATCTATCTATCTATATATATATATATAGATAGATAGATAGATATGATTTTTCAGCTAATTATTAAAGAATTAATTTTATTTTCCAATGTACTGTAAAACCAGTTCCTCCGATACTCGATAGATGGCACCACGAATCAGCGTCATGTAATAGCTCATGTAGCGCCACCTATTCTTCGTTCTCGTTCTCCCCCCCACATTCCGCTTCTCTTCTCCTTCCCATTACCCGCGTCGGAAGTAAACTCCGAATGCCAAAGCGCGTTCCAGCGCCCTTCGCCTATATGGGTTAAATGAGGCAGCCATCTATTTTGCTCCGATGAACTGGTTAATTCGTTATCGTCTATTGTAAATACTTTTCACTCTTCTTCATCTCTTCTAATAAACGAAGTACACCAAGCTAAGCCTCATCATTGGATTTCTACAAAAACAACATGATGGAATCCGGGAATGGAATTACCGCCCCCTTTGAGTAAGAGCAAACCATTGTAGATTTGGGATGAACAATCTCATCACCCCACCTGTGGCGCATGTGCGCCAACGTCATGCGAGCTAATGCATATATTCCGTTTTTCAGCGCTGTACCGGCAGATGAGAACTTTCTGTGGAATAAGCGAGACGAGAATTTTCTCTGTAATACGATGACTTGAGCAATAATGGAACTCAAATATTTTGAAGCTCACGATTATAAAATGAATAAAATTTGCTGCGTTTGTAAATAGTTTATAGATGTGTGGTCAAATAAAAAGTAAAAAGGAAACAAGCGTAGCTGGTCCGTCTTAAAAATAAAAACAACTAAAATAAACATTTGGTCCGTCGAGCCGGAGCGATCAGTGAACTATGGAAATACTAAATAGATCAAAAGGTACCTTGAAAGGTAAAATTAGCAGAATTGAAACCTTTCTTAAAAGTGCCAATGAAGAAACCGATTCGGTTGAAACGAAAGTAAAGCTCAAAAATGTTATTGCACTGCAAAGAAATATTGAAGAACTGCGCAACAAATATTACTCCATTCCGAATGTAAAGGATGCAAAATTGGCTTCTATCGACGAAGAGCTCAATCTTCTTGAAGAACGCTTCGAGAAATTAGATGTGAGAATTAAAATTATTCTTAATTCTTCTAAGAAATCAAGTTCTGGGGCAGTAATGAAACCAAATGATAATTTTGAAATCAAAACTAAAATATCCCCTTTACTTTTACCCGAGTTCTCGGGAAAATATGAAGAATTTAGTTCCTTTAAAGTCCAATTTGACGATCTGATCACAAATAATACGCAACTGAGTCAGTCTCAGAAGCTGTAATACCTCAGATCTTGTTTAACTCATGAAGTAAATTATTTGTGTAGTAATTTTGATAATTTTGATTCCTGATATGAATTTTTAGAAAATAGATACGAGAATGAACGTTTGATAATCAATATTCATATTCAAAACATTTTGAAATTTGACAAAATACAAAATGAAAATTCCACAGAAATTAGAAATATGATTGATTGCGTTCAAAAAAATATACGTGCATTAAAAGTGCTTAAATATGAGCAAAATAAATTATCTGATGTTTTACTTATTAATATTCTTGTTGAGAGACTTGATAGAGAATCGAGAAGAAATTTTGAATTATCTCATAAATCCAAAAATGTTCCAACATTTGAAGATTTTATTGCATTCTTGGAACAGCGGGAATCCGTTTTATTGTCTTTTGATAGAAATCCTAAAGTTAACACAAATACATTTTGTGCTAACAATTCTAAGCCAAAGGCTTTCATAGTAAATAAAAATAAAAACTGTATAGTGTGTAAGTCACAACATCCGATATATCGATGCCCTACTTTTTTAAAATTTAGTGTTGTTGAAAGACTTAAATTCATTCCTAAACACAAACTTTGTAATTTGTGCTTGAAATCCAACCATATTCAAATTAATTGCTTGTGTAAATATAAATGTATATGTGGTGGTTTACATAGCCATTTGATTTGTTCTCAAAACTATACTAAATCGAAAATGAAAAACCCTTTAGTCATCAATAACTGAAAAGAAAAAGAATATTGCGAAACTGTTAATAAAAATTCTAATGCAAATTCGACTGCGTCAGTGTTTAGTAATAACATATGGCTCGAAAACACAAACAAAAAAAATGTTCTGTTTTCAACTGCTGAGATTTATGTTTCCAGAGCAGATAATCTAAGAATAAAAATACGAGCTATACTTGATTCCGCGAGTAATATTTGTGTACTAACAGAAAGAATGAGTAATTGCTTAGGAATAAAAAAAAGCAAAAAATAAAGATACCGGTATCCGGTTTAAATGGATTAATGCAGAACATAAAATGGAAATTAAATACAATTATTTCAAACGAAGATAGCAATTTTGCTGAACCAGTTAATTTCTTGATTGTAGACAAATTAACTGAATTTACACCCTCTTCGTGTTTAGATATTTCTAATGTAGAAATTCCACAGTTTTTAACTTTAGCTGACAAATCGTTTTATGAAGCAAAAGAAGTACACGTTTTAATTAGTGCTGATATATTTTTTAAAGTTTTAAAACAGAATACGTATAAAGTAAATGAAGAGTTCTTTTTCAAAGAAAGCGAATTTGGGTGGATTGCGTGTGGTAAACTTAAAATAAGACAAATTTATAAACAAGGACAGTGTTTTTTGTTAAATAATGACTCTGTTCAAGATACTTTAAAATTATTTTTTGATTTGGAGGGTTTGGAGATACGAGATGATCCAGTTCTTCATGAAAGGGATCAAGCTATGGAAATTTTTAAAGAAACAGTTGAATTCGAAAATGGCCGTTATATCATACAACTTCCCTTTAGAATATCTTATAAGGAATTGTCCGATAATTATTCCTTAGCTAAACAACTTTTTCAAAATTTATGGAGAATATTTGGTCATGATTCGGAATTATATCAACAATACCGTGAAATCATTCTCGATTACACAGAACAGGGTATTATAGAAGAAGTTAAAACCGAAACTACAGATAACGAGTTAAAGAGACCTGTATATTTTTTACCTCACCAGGCCGAAAGAAAGGAAGGTCGCTTAACATCGAAAACAAGAATTGTATTTGACGCTGGAAGTCATCAAAATAAAGAACTCTCATTAAATGATTGTTTATGGCCAGGAATTAATTTAAATCCAAAAATCTTAAACATATTAATTAATTTTAGATTGAATGCAATAGCCTTTTATTCTGATATTAAAGAAGCTTTCTTACAAATCTGTCTCGCTAACGAACACAAAGATGCCGTTCGATTTCTCTGAAGTGATGACGAACCGTGTGTTCATAAAAAGCCCAAACTACAGGTATACCGTTTTAATTGAGTAAATTTTGGTGTCAGTTCAAGTCCATTTCTTCTCGCAGCCACGATTAGGCATCATATTGAGAAGTATAAACATGAATTCCCTGACACTGTAGAACTTTTAGATAGAAGCTTCTACGTTGACGATCTTATTTCCGGTGGTAACGAATTCGAAGAAGAGCTTCAAACTTCATGAAGAGCAAAATATATTATGGAAACTGCTGGAATGGATCTCAGAAAATGGAATATTAATGATGCTAATTTAATGGAGCAATGGAAAAATGAAAAATTTCATGTACACCCTGTACATGAAACTGTAAGTTTAGGCACAAATGAAACAAAAGTCCTAGGACTGTCATGGAACACTCATGAAGATTACTTGACTACGGATACTAAAAGTCTATTGGAATTTGTTTCCTTAGATAAAAATACGAAACGCTTCATACTGCAAGCAGTTGGTAAGATCTTTGACCCATTAAGGTTAATTTCTCCTTTCACCGTTAGAATGAAATGCCTCCTTGAAGATCTCTGGAGAGAGGAAATTCAGTGGAATGACCCTTTGCCAACACATATTGAAAAGGAGTGGAAAAAATGGTGTGAGGAACTTCCCCACTTAGCAAGTCTAAAAATACCCAGATTAGTTCTGGATTCTATTTTGCTAGAAGATGATGTTGAGTTGCATAGCTTTTGTGACGCCAGCAAAAAGGCATAAGGCGCAGCCATATATTTGAGAACTAAGTCGGGGTATGGAATTTCTGTTAAACTTGTGACTTCAAAAAGCCGTGTAGCACCATTAAACTGGGTAACGCTGCCCAGATTAGAATTGCTCGGAGCTCTAGTCGCTACTCGCCTAGCATCTAAGGTGAAAAAGATCGTGAATCTTAAAAGATCCTGTTTACAATATCATTGGACTGATTCCAAAATAGTTCTGTTTTGGATACAAGGAAAAAACCCGATGGAAACAATTCGTTGCTAACCGAGTAAACGAAATAATCTGTTTAACGGATCCCCACTCATGGTACCATTGTGCTGGTAAAGAAAACCCTTTTTTGCAGAATTTTTGACAGATCCTGAATTTCCTAAAAACTTTCAACAAATGGCTCATAAGTTAGACTACCTCACAGAAAATGAGAAAGAGACTGTAGTTCAAGAAAGAAAAAAATTGCCTGAAGCTGAGAGGAGTGAAGAGACTGACTTGCTGAATAGCGATTCCTCTAGCATCTTTGACGAACTTTTAGAACTTTCTAATAATTATTTCAAAGTTATTAGTAATTTGTCTTGCATTTTCAGATTCATCTACGATTGTAGAAATAAGTCTAAGAAGGTTGGGCCTCTAACTGTAGCCGAATTCAAGGAGTCAGAAGTAAAATTTATCAAGCATGCCCAAAGACCCTTGTTTGATAAAAAAAAAAAAAAGAAATTCCAAGTAATATTTCTAGTTTATTTCCATCTGTAGATGGGGAAGGAATAGTTCGCGTAGGCGGAAGATTAGAAAATGCTTTGGTGACATATTTTCTTAAGCATCCTGCGATTTTACCAAAAGGTTCAAAATTAAGTAAACTTTACTTTAACAGCTTGCATAGAAGACTCTTTCATGTTGGTCCACAGGGATTGTTAAATGCAGTACGACAAAAAGTTTGGCCTTTGAGCGGCCGTAGCATCGCACGTAAAATCGTTCATCAATGTGTGACATGCTTTAAAAGCAGACCCATTCTTTCTTCACAAATTATGGGAAATTTGTCCAGTGAAAGAGTAAATGTATCCAGCCCATTTACTATTGCTGGACTTGATTTATGCGATCCCTTTTTAGTCAAATATAAAAATCAGAGAAAGGGAACTCTAAATAAAGTGTACATTTGTGTTTGCATATGCTTTTCTACGAAGGCCATCAATCTCGAGTTATTATCGGATCTCACTTCCGATGCTTTGATAGCAACACTTAAACGTTTTACTAGTAGACGGGGCAAATGCTCCAAAATTTACACAGATAACGCTACTAACTTAGTGGGAGCGAACTCAATATTAAAGAAATTTCATAAAGTAATTAATTTTCCCGATGAAAATTTAGCTAAATATTTCGTGCCAGAAAGTATAGATAGGAAATTTATACCTCCCGGGTCCCATTACTTTGGAGGACTTTGGGAGGCAGGTGTAAAATCTGTGAAGCACCATCTTAAAAGAGCGATAGGAAATCCTCACTTTACTTTTGAAGAATTTAAAACTATTATGATTCAGGTAGAGGGAATAGTAAATTCACGTCCACTGACTCCCCTTAGTAATGACGCAGATAACTTCGATGTTTTGACCCCTGGTCACTTTTTGATAGGGAGACCTATAACATCAATACCTGAGCCAAATTTAATAGATGTAAATGAAAATCGTCTCATTCGGTGGGAAAAGATTACCAAGGTTGTACAACACACATGGAAAAAATAGAAATCTGATCATTTGAATACATTGCAAGCTAGATCAAAATGGATAACTGAAAAAAATGATCTAATGATAGGTCAAATGGTTTTAATCAAAGAGGATTTCTTACCCATAAATACTTGGCCTTTAGGTCGAATCCTAGAAGTATATCATGGGTCTGACGGAAAAGTGAGAGTTGTCAAGGTTAAAACTCAATCAGGTGAATTTAAAAGAGCTATTAGTAAAATAGCTGTTCTACCAATTGATACTAAGTGAATTGTGTGTATTTGTATTGTATTTAATATTTCATTTGTGTTAAAATTGTAGATTTAAATTTTATTTTTGCATTTAAATTGTACTTCAATTATGTGCTAATTTTACTATGCTAATTATGTTATTTGTAAGTTCTTGCATGTGAACATGGCAAGTCCGGGCGGGATGTTGGCGCATGTGCGCCAACGTCATGCGAGCTAATGCATATATTCAGCTCTTCAGCGCTGTACCGGCAGATGAGAACTTTCTGTGGAATAAGCGAGACGAGAATTTTCTCTGTAATACGATGACGTGAGCAATAATGGAACTCTAATATTTTGAGGCTCACAATTATAAAATGATTAAAATTCGCTGCGTTTGTAAATAGTTTATAGATGTGTGGTCAAATAAAAAGTGTAAAGGAAACAAGCGTAGCTGGTCCGTCTTTAAAATAAAAGCAACTAAAATAAACACCGTCTATATATATATATATATATATATATGTGTGTGTGTGTGTGTGTGTGTGTGTGTGAATTTTTCTTTTTAGAACTGCAAATATTATTAGAGTATTCAATTGTAAATATTTTTTGTCACTTTTTTTTTTTTTTTTTTTTCAATTTTGAGTCATTTGTATGTTGAGTTAAATTGAGAATTTTATGTAATTGAATAGCGTTCTTTTTGTTATATTTATGATTGATGAATATGTTTCTTCAGTTTTTGAGCATTAAGTGAAGTAGTGTTATGCATACAACGATTGAATGTTTAAACATGTTAATAGGGGCCGATATGTTAACGCCTGCATGTGCGATCACCGCGCCACGTATATTGTAAGAACTTAATTATTCATTTCTAGTGTAACCATTGTGAAGAACGGTAAGCTCCCGCCGTGTTTGTGAGTGTAATGGGAAATATAAACCCACACAAACATGCGTGAAGGCACCATAAACAAGCGTCTCATAAGTGATTAAGGTATTTTTCTACAGTCCACTGAGAAGCAGACTGAAATTTTTTTTTAAAGTGTGCTTCACGATTATGAAGTAGCATTTCTCATTATGTTCTTTATTCAAAAGTGATGAGATAAGGAAACTTTGATAATAATTTATGGACATCCTTATAGACTGATTACACATCAGATTTAATCCAGACTAAGTTTCGCATTATATTCCCTATTAAGCCCGCAGGCTCTCACAAATGTATAGTTGAACTGTATCAACTACACTTTTACAGTTTGTCGTCTACAATGACCTTGAGCTCCCATTCTCAGGTTTCGGCACTTCTATGCTCTTTATATGTTTATTTCCGAATTCTCTGAAATTTTACCTGAGACGTATACGGCTCGAACCCAACACAATTTAGATTTTGGTAATGTGTTAACTAGGAGAGATTTTGTGAACAAAATGTATTTCTTAGAATTCTTTCATCACAATGAAAATTGCTTGAATGAGGCTTTAATTTGTGTTGTTTAGTAGTTATTTAAAATTGTTGAGTGAGATGTACACCTCCAATTAGTATATAATTTACCCAATGGAAGATAGAGTTAACTTTTCTAATAAAGAGAGTTTTTCTCAAATTTAATTTCTAAGAATTCTTAATTTCTTCAACTGACAATTGCGATATATATATATATATATTAAAGTTCCGGAATCACGATTTAGCTCTAATGCTTCTAAATTTTATATCTCAATTCATATTGTTTACTGCTGTATTTCGAACAAAATCAAATAGTATTGACCATATTTTTTATCAATAGTTTTCAGAGACGTAAATCTTTCAAACTCTAATTAATTTTTTCAAATACTTTCATTGATATGAGAAAGTCTATTCTGATCTTCGTATTAGAATTAACACATTTGAACGGTAATCTTTAAGATTTTGACACAAAATCAAATAAGATAAAAGTAAAAGATTTTATTTTGAAAAATTAGGATCCATCCCTGAAATCAACTTAATGGTCCGAGAACCCACATGACCAATGATTTCCGTTTACAATGTGTTTTCCTGTACTTCATTTAAGTCACGTCATACATAGCGCAAAAAATGTGCTATTTTTACAAATAAAAACAAACAGTAACGAAACTGTTTTCAACAAAGTTCATTAATTAATTGACTTGAAATCAATAATTTTGTTTGATTTGCTGAAGAAATAAAACGTTTGCATTTCTCGTCGAAATATCTGTGATTCATTTCAGAAGAGCTTCAACATATAGCGAGCATTCTATTTATATTATATTTATTTAGATAATTTTAAATGTTTTAATGAGGAGTTCTTTAGAAAAATTGAGAGTAATATTTCATTTTAAATATTGCTTTGAAAAAGTTAAAGGTGAGGGAAAATGTGCAACACATTTGTACTTACTTATTTAGATCATTCTGTATTATGTTATATGTCAGGTGTTTCTTCGTGAGCGCTGCCTTCACCTTTTTAAATGAAGCCTGACTCACATGGAGAAGGACAAACATATCTTTCCAAAGGTGTTCTGTCCAACGATATACACTATTCTTAAAAGAAAAAAAAATGCCTTTTCAAAATAAATTTTTCAAACGTTGATGAAATTAAACAAAATAATGAAATATGGGTTAGTATAATATTTTTGACTTGTGTGTGATTGAAAACATACTTGAAATGCAATAAACTAAAGCAGCCTGTACCGGACGCACCAAAAAATCCCTTTACAATTTGAAATGTGAATACATTTTGTGAAAATTAATTTTGCTTCGGTTTGTTTCCAGAGCCTGGAAATAAAGTATTGGTATTTTAACTGTGTAAAAAACACACGTAAGTAACGTGGGAAAATGTTCAATATAATTATGTAAATAAGGGTTCTCTGTTCTCCTACAGGCAGCGTCATTCCATTTAAGGAGGCCTCCATCTAGGTCTATGACATTAGGCTTGGTTAGACATTTTGAAACAGAAATGTTTCTCAAAGATACTACAAGAACTGGAAGACCCCGTTCGGCTCATAGGTAGGCCAACTTGAATTGGTTGAGGAAAGCATTTCTGAAAAATCAGTTGATCATCAACTCGGTCTCAAGAAGGAATCAGTTCTCCCGTTCTCTTTGTAACAGATTCTTTTCTACGGGGAGTACTTGAATTCTCTGGGGTATTCTTTCTTGCGGTGGTACCTTGTGGATAAACCTTTGTTATTACTTAAAATCCGAGCCTACGTTGTTTAATTCGAGACCATTGAGAAATTCAGAGAATACAGCAAGAAATGCTGAAAGCTATTAAGAACTTTTGGCCTATCTTGTATTAAAGATTTCAAACCATTACAGATTAGTCATTAAAGAAAAGTTTGCATCCAAATAAGGGATGGATAATCCATTCTTCCAATAAATATATGGAATGTTAATGATTGTGAAATTCAAAAGAGAATTGTCTTTCTTAAAAGAATTAGACGAGAATGCAATCCTATTTAACAAAGAATATGTTTAAAGAAATTGCTTTAAAAGCTCTCTTTTCAAAGATTTTTGAGTTGCATTTTAAAATCATGAGTAAATTGTATATTTCATAGTCATTGGCATTTTTGTTTCGAAACAGTTAAGATTTGTGAAAATGCATAATTTAACAAAAATAAATTTTCATATTTATTTTTATTGAATTATTATTTCATTTTATTATATATTTATCAAGGGGTATTAATCCATTTAAAACATTTTTATGAGTTTCAAAAATTGGAGTATATTTTTAATATTTTTACCCCCCCCCCAGAGGGTTGTTGTAACATAATTTAAGAGATTTTTTTTGAAAGAAGATTTTATGAATTGTAACAATTGATCATCGTAAGAACAAATTTTAAAATCGAATTCGTTCTAACTCATACAAAACAACTATTTTTTTCACTTGCTTAATTCCGCGAATTCCTTTTTCTTCTGCACAAGAAGGTGTATTGTTTTTAGAATTCAAATCCTGTAACTAAAATGAATGCTAACTTTACGAGCTAAATGGATGTAGTAAATTCAGCTCTTATCGGGATTTTTTACATTGGGGTAAAAAAACAATAAGAGCTAAATGTTGATTTTTCATAATTTTAATAAGTAATTTTTATTTATGCAAAATACAATACGTTTTCGTTTTTTCTGATTATTGGCCTTATAATTTCCTTATAAAGGATGGAAAAAAAACCTTTTTTACCCTAAATGTATATGATATCGTTTGTTTTTTTTTCCTTAATCCATACAATAGAGCATTTAAAATTACAATTAGAACACTTAGAATTGCATTTTGAATCAAATTAAATTCAAATTTATATATATTAAAATAGAATCAAATATATAAATTATTAAACATTTCCTGAACTTGTTTGGATTCTAATTCCCAAAGTATAATTTTAAAAACTATAATCAGATAATAAGGGACATAAACAAGTTTAATTATAAAAAGTTAAATTATTATCTTTTGATGTTTCAAACTCTTATGAAATTATAATTCCGTTTTGTAAATTAAAACTTTTATAGCACTTACTTTATATTTCTTCTGGATTCTTTCCAATGCCCTAGCATCTTTATTAGAATTGATATACACCTCTATGACTTTATACCTTTAAAAGAGATATGTATCAACTATAAGAATACAAATTATGTTTTTTTAGTATTTTGTGTTCTGATTTCAAAATGAGTATTAAAATACAATTAAGGTCAGAGTTGATTATTAGAATCCCAAATTCCAAAGAAAAAAAAAACACCCTTTAAATGAAAAAATACACTATTTTCAATAATAGCAGAATTTTTCAGGCTACACAACGCTTATGTTTTGTAACAAAGCATAGTTTTACAGTACACCTTTTTAGGAGCTGTTTTACGATTGTAGCAACGCATTATTTAGAAGGTATATACGTATTATTCGTCATTTTAAAATTATACTGAGGAAGGTGGACTATAGAATTTTCTTTGCTTCCTGTTTAATTAATAGCATTCGATAAAGGATGTTTGTATACATACAGTTCGGCCAATTTAAAATAACGTAATTATGTTCTTACGTAACTATGTTCATTTTTCAATTATTTTACCTTACTGACATTTTTTTTTCTCTCTTTGTTTTCCCGAGTTTCACAATTATTATTAACATTTTTACTAAGAGAATGTATACTAAAATAATATGTACACCTGTTCACATAACTGATTAGGTGAATCGAAAAGTTACAAATAGATTGCAAATTCTGTCGCAAAGGGTTAAAAAGATTCTCATATTATATAAAAAGAAAGAGTTTAGTGAGTCTTTACTTACATACAGAGAGAGATTGAGATCTGCAGCTGAATTTTATCAAGATACAATCCAAAAATAAATAATTATTTATTATATGAGACACGCAAATTCTTATATGGTCATTACTTATTTAATTTCTTCAAAATATGCTTTTAATTACTCAGTTTATGTTAGTACCTTCCAATAAGATACACATACTGGGCCAGACAGTTTGTCTTTTAAATAGAAATGTCTCTTTCAAGAGGCTCTGCTGTTCTTGTTTGTGCTTGTAAACATTGTGCTTTTATTATCCTTATCCATTCTAAAGACGAAGTTTTTTAATCGTTGAAGAAAATTGAAAAAAGTAATATTAATATAAAGAATATGAATTATTCAATATATTTACGAAAAAATTAAATTGTAACACTTCAAAATGTTCCAAGTGATGCTAGATCACTAGCGAAACATGTCGCCATAAGAATAAAATCTGTGGAAATGTACAAAGTGTTCTCTCTTCATTTTACAGCTACAAAATGTTTTCGTCGCTGCCAATGCCGACAAATGCCTCTGTTCATTAAGTCCAAACATTGGTGGTCGTATTCTAGCAACTGATCAAGGCGAACTTTGATAAGCAGTTCCTGATAATCAGTTCTAAGCAATTATTTTTATTATTAAAGTTTAACATCATAAAATTTACAAAAATAATATAAAACTCATATCCTGGTTAAATAGCTAGCCGAAAACCATATTTCCATCTCATTCTCCTTCCGTTCCCTAGCCTGTCATTCTTTCTTTCTAAAAGTCGGAACTTTCTTAAAACCCCTTCGGACGCGGGATAAATTGTTAAAAAGCGGGACGTCTGGTCATCTTAGTTTAACTAAAGAAAAAAAAAAAAAAAAAAAGCAGGATGTGTGAAAAATGAACACTTGCAAAAAGTATGAAATTTTGACGAGTACGGTATCAATAATTTTAGAATTCGCTTTTCGGTTATTAAATCTATGAAAGAGTTGGATAATATCGAAAATGATTTAAAGTCTTAAAATTTAGGAAGATTCATGAAGCAGTATTGAAATTATTATAAAGATACATGACAAAAATTCAAGGTGTTGCTATTAAACAACGAGACTGACGCTGTAAAACATTTTATTTTGAATTCTTACATATTTACTTATTGCCACCTTCAATATACACCCCATCTCTATCCCAATAACACTTCATGCGAATCTCCCATGGTTCGAAACAATACTTGAAGTGTTTTGTCAGCTCCTCCAGGGAGCCTTTCACAGATTCAGCGGACTCAAATCTTGATTCTTTTAATGCAGATTTTACCTTTGAAAATAGATAGAAGTCGCATGGTACTAGATAAGTGAATAAAGGGGATGATCTAACACTGGAATGCTGTGGTTAGCTATAGAAACCTCTTGACAGACAAGGTCAAGATGGAAAATTCATGTCCTTTCACATTTGGGTTTTTTCCCCCCTCATTCTTTCACGGAGCTCAGCAAGAACATGATGTTGATAAAAAGTTTGTAATGTTGATAAAAGGTTTGACCTTCAGAAACCTAGTAAAAATACATAATCCCATGAATATCCAAAAAAAAAAAAAAAAACCTTATCATCATTGCTCAGAATTTTTGTGTGCATTCGAGCTTATTTGGCTCTTGGTGAAGATGAGCTCTTCCTTTCAAAATCATAAGTAAAAAACCATGATTCGTTACACTTTATTATCCTTTCCATTTAGTATGAATTACTTTCAAGGGCATTAAAAGGGTCAGTGGCAATATTTTGCGAGCTTCTTGTTGTTCAAACGTGAGAATTTTAGGCATCATTTTGCCACACACTTTTTGCATGTTAAAATTGTTATGTAAAATTTGCCGAACGGATTCTTTATCAATTCCTACAGTCTCAACAATTACACAAATACTAAACCTACTGTCAGAACGAACGAGAATATCAATTTCTTCGATATTGTTATCCGTTTTTGAAGTGAAAGTACAACCCAGATGTAGATCATCATCAACATCTTCTCGGAAACCTCGAAAGCGACTAAAACACTCAAAAACATGAGCACGGGATAAAACTTCATTGCCATACACTTCTTTCAATTAATTATAAGTTACAGAAGTGGTTTTTACAACTCCTTGTCGTCGTCAAAGCGCTGTGTTGCTAGCCAGTTCTTCATTATTGGAAACAAGTGAAAATCACTAGGCCTCAAGAAATGTCAAAGCTGCCCCCCTTCGCTGTCCTTTATAATGGTCTGTAAGCAATTTCGGCACCCATCTTGCACAAAATTTGCGGTAGCCTAGCTTTTGTGTGACAATTTCAAACAACAAAGTCCGTGAAACTTGTGGAAAGCTAAGCGAAAGCTCCGTTATTGTGAAATGGCAGTTTTCACGAATCTTTTCATCAATTTTAGCGACCAGTTCGTCAATCACAATGTTAGGGCATCCACTCTTCTCTTCATCGTGAACGTTAGTTCGGCCATTTTTAAACTGAATGCACCATTTCCGGATTGAACTTTCATTCATTACGTTGTTTCCGTACACTTCACACATTTGCCGATAAAGTTCCATAGGTTTTAGGTTTTTTGCCAACAAAAACCGAACCTCACAGACGTACAACACAGACCGCACTTCACAACTGGAGGGATTTTCAATTGCAGCGCACATTTTAAATTTGAATATCGAAAAAACGGGCAGAGAGGTAATGTTCCCGTTGTGATGACTGAGATGCGAATCACTCAGACACCAAAATATACGTGATCGGTGCGCTCCTAGCGACGTCAGACGGAAACGTTTCTTACTTTCTGAATATTCTTCGTATTACCCTACCGATCAAGATGAACCCAAAAATGATAATGATAAAGAATATTAATTAATTAAAACACTTTTCAAGAAAATGTTTAATGAAATCATTCTAAATTGTTCAATATTGTTTGAAATTTATTCCTAATGTTTCTGAAAAAAAAAAAAAAAAAAAAAAAAAAAAAAAAAAAAAAAAAAAAAAATCGATCGAGCCGGGCACCACCGTAATCTGCCTGACAGTGTGCAGGCGGGAGGCAGTGGTGCGCAGCAGCAGTGAGCGTAGATTCCGCTTTATCAGCCAGTTCACAATGGCGGTGGATACCGTGCGGGTCGCACATCTGATGGTTGATAACGATGACCAGGGCGCCGTGACAGCTCATCTGACAATCACTCGGTTCTCCGACTGTTGTACAAGGTTGACCGTTACTATCATGACACTGAAATCTGCTATTGCCCACCCATTCTGCCAGCACTTAATGCCGTATCGCTTCTCGACCCATATGACGAACTATTCTCCGATATGCTCAACCTGCCTTCTTTCAATCCAATGACTTCTTCAAACTCCGGCAGTTGTTCGTACGAGCTCCCAATCTCTGAGACTCAGGCATTTTTCAGTCGTTGAAAGGTATCCAAATCGCAATGCAACAGAAAAATTTAACCATCAGATTGAGAATCGCTTCTTATATACACTTGCTGAGTACGCAGTTCCACCCGCGCTGTAGCTTGCGCTATTCGTTCCTATGAAATTCTAATCATTTGCATGTTCGGTCCAAAATGTCTTGCATACGAAATATCCTTACAATCGGCAACCCTTTTTTCTTTGTTATATATATATATATATATATATATATACATATATATATATATATATATATATATATATATGCATGTATTAAAAAGCTATTAAACCTTACTTATTAACATTTGAATTTTCAAAAATATGTTTTAATTCAGTCGTAGTACGATGAAGCAATTCTAACTGTTTGAATTAGGAATTTATTCATGCACATCGAGAGAAGAGGGAAATACATTGGGATAGCTATGACGTTACCCAGACAATCATTCAAGAATGCACTGACCAAAATAGTTCTGTTTGGAAAATTAAAGCAAGGAATATTCAAATAACGTGGTCCCAAATGCAGGGATCTTTAGGTATTTGTATCAAGACGAAGAGTCTATTAGATTATCCCTCTCTGCTTCTAAAGAGTGAGAATAATCTTCTAAGCAGAGTTCAAGAGTGAGATTAAAACCAAAAGCGGAATGGTATCAGGAAATAAATATGAACTCCTGCATTAAAAGCATTAAAGTAAAAGAAAAAAATTAGAAAATAAGATTAAATGCGAGTGAAATTATATATATATATATATATATACATATATATATATATATATATATATATATATGAGTTCGTATGGTTTTATTATCGTCGCACTAGAAGCAACACACGAGGGCTATTGGCGACGACCCTACTCTTAAAACCGGTCAAGTGGCGAGTGACAACACTTGAGTTGAACTCTCCCTCCTAATTTCCACAACGCCAAGGGGAGGACTTTTGGGGTTCTGACTGATTTAACGCGCTTCCAGTTCCAGCTACACAGAGTGGTCTTCAGTGGCATCAAGGTCTGAAACTGTATATTAATAGGAGTTTTCGGATAAAACAGTAATGTAAGATTATTGTTATATACCAGGGTTTCAATTTCAACAATTTCTTTTGAAAATATCATCAAGATCTGAAACAGATCTTTCTTAATTTTTATATGGAATTTTACAGTAGTGCTTGGATTTTTTTTTCCTGAAACTGTCTTTTTTTGAAAAAAAAAAAAAAAAACTGATAGTAATTTTTTTTTAAAATTTAGAGTATTTCATACAGGATTTAAAAATTTAACAATGCGCTTAGTTGATAATGCAAGTATATAACATAAATTCGACGATGTTATTTCCCAAAAATTAAAAAAATTAGAATCTCCTTTAGCTAATGGATATTCTTTCATTGGAAAAAAACCTTATCTGATATTTTCATGTTGAATCATGCTATGTATTTTATACGACGTGAGTAGGTTGACTTATTTTTTTTTCCCACTCGCGTTTTGCTCTACAGCTAAAAAAAAAAAAAAAAAAAAAAAAATTATTCCATGTCTTCTATCCATTTTACTAAATTTATAATGAAAAATTTGTAAAATTTGTCGTTGTTATCTCTATAATCCCCTCTAAAAAACATATTAGAAAAGTTAATTTTCGATGTTGGTTTCTCGCAGTCTTTCCTTACCAACCTTGGAGACTTTGTAATTCGAATAAAATACAACTCTTTGCCAAATGAAAATGAAATGTGATTTGGGTAAATTAGACGAAGATAAGGAAGTGTATTAATTTAAATTAGAACAGTGATTAATATATAAGCGAAAAGTGAAAAAATATGAGAAGGGGAGACATTTTGATGATAACTACAGGTTGATAGATGTAGAGTGAATTATTGTGATGAATAGTCGAAAGTAAAAAGGGTGAAGTAAGAAGTGACTGTCGGGTTTAAATAACAGAGTTGAATTTTCTATATTCAAGAAGTGTCTAATGGTGCAAGTGACTTGGTAAGCCAAGACTTTATTATTTAATTATAAGGAGGGTAAAAGTAAAAGTTGTTCGATACAGATCGAAGTTACATATTTTGTAAAATAGTTAATACTGACATTTATTATTCTTCTTCTGATATCTCTTCAATTGATTTGAGAAGACGTGAACAGTTAAAACGAAATTATGTTTTTCGTGTCTTTTCCCATTCTTTTACTAAATTTAAATGTATGAAAACTTGCTAATTTTTTGTTTAGTATACTTTAAAAATCTCCTCTGATATTGCAACAGTTATTTATATTTTGCGCATTCAATGATTCTGACGCCCCCCCCCCAAAAGAGGGGTTCATTCAGATTACACTAAGAAAAGGAAAGATCTCAGAGTAAAAATCAGCAGTGATGTTAAAAATCTCATTTCTGTAGTAGAATATTTCTTTTTGAACATTGTGAGGATACTTCATGAATTCAACTCAAAAAAAGAACCAGAGTATGGTAGTGCCTGAAAGCCAATTATGATCATTTTTCATAATTTTCTATGAGCACTGAATAGATTACTAAAAATTTCGTGATAAGACAACGAAAATTATTGAAACGCTTATATGAATGTTTACTAGTAGATTCTACTCGGAATGGCTAACCACTCTAAAATAAAAATACCCATCAGTTCTTACTCTCTTTTTCAGATGCAACTATAAAATAAATATACAATCTCTAAATCTGCGTAACACAGCTCTTAAACTTGAAGCAATAGAGATACAGCGAGTGATAAGATATTTTCTTCTTTTATAAATAATCTTTAAACATCCATTGAGCAGCTCAATAAGTCACAATCCTAATGATTGGTGAATCTGAAAATATCACAAGGTTTCTCAGATGTGGTTGGGTTTTACATTACCTCCTGATTACTGATTTATTAGAATTGGTTATTGTTTATTTTTTTTAAAAGTATTCTATTAGTTTTTAACACTATTCCTGTTTGTGTATTAATGAAATTGATTCGAATGTTATCAGTCACATATTTAGAACTATTATTTTAGCCTCACATCACAACATCGAATCACGTAATGATGAATTCCTTTATGGTGCTATACATTTGTTGTATTTCTGAAATAAGTTTTCTGCTAGCAAGTCTCAAGAAATCTGAACAACTTCCAAAAGCTACAAAGTAAGCATGCTAAGCACTTTTAAAGAGCCTATAATTTTGTAGAAACGACTCATCTTATTTGAAATCCTCTACATTGTTCTTCCCCGATTAATTATTTTTTTTCTTCGTGTAAAATATTTCATTTTTAAACGTATGTTAACAAATAAAATACAAATTTTATAAAAAGTAATTTTTAGGAAAAGATATACATCGAATCTTAAAATGAGTTTATGGTTCTGGGAAAAATTAGATGATAGAAATATCGATATCACAGAAAACATAAAGCCATTCAGATTCTTACTTAAACAATTTTGTACAGTTTATTTTAAGGTTACAAAAGATTTAAAACATTAGTTATCAAAGAAATTCATTTGTAAATGTATACTTATAAATACAACTTGAGTTTGTCTTTTAGTTACCTGCAATACATCCTGCTGACTGTATCACGTCAATTTTCTGAGAGCTTTGCTAATATTTCTGAAGGACCAAAGTTACATTCTTCTCCAACAAACATCTAAATTTATTTTTGGGTGAATTCTTTTCTAAAAACCTACTTTTCACACTTTTTTACTATCGACAAAGGGAATGGACAAATGGAATTTCTTTTGAATTTATTCTTGAAATGAATTATTTCTTTTAAACATTTTTCATATTTAGTAAGCAATATTTTTTTATATTTAAAGGACTAGCCTCGAAACAAATTATTGAAATATTGATGATTCTTGATCCATTCGCTGTTTTAAGCCAGTTTAATGTAGGCTGGGGCTGAATTTTGAATATAGTATTGAATAATTGCTTGAACAATATCCACCAAGCCAAATAAAGAGCAGTTATTCGAGACACATTTATTTACAGTCTCCACATGCGCCAATCACATACAAACAAATAATTATACCTTTACTAAACTATACAAGCTTCCTAAACAGCCCATATTATAACTTAACCCGCTTTTGGTCAGAGAAATTACATCAAAAATAAGGAAAATAACCTGGCCTCGCGGTCAAGCTTTAAGAGTACTCTAAATATTACCCATGAACCGCGACTCTCACCTTACACGAGACAAGTTGCTCTCCTGGCGGGATCCGAGTAATCATTTCCAACAAAAAGTGTCAATCAGGATTTTACTTTAAATCACCTTTCATTAAATAATCTACCGATATAAATGGAAACTCTACCGTATACGGAAATGGAAAACATTTAGGTCTTTAAAAAGAAAATGGAGTAGCTCACTAATTTCTGAAAAGCAATTGCGGTCGTTCCATAAAATTACTTAAAAATATATCATTTAAAAGCTGGCTCTTCATTTAAAGAATTGAGATAAAAACCTAACGTTTTAAAACACTTTATATGGGACAAAGTTTGTTTAAGAAAATTATTGAAATATTAGATAATGGGCAAACTTGTCCAAATATGTACTGTATTAGGGCCAGAATCTACGACATAACGGCCATTTCAGAGTCTATTGATGGGAAGTTGTTAAATTAACGGAAGAAAATTTGATGACACACTGATAAGGCCACAGACACACCAAGGAAATTTATAAAAACGTTTTAAACTAACTAAAATTAATTAATCTCATCCGGTAAATTAAATGATGTTGAAATGCAGTTTAACCTAATCACTTTGACGATAAGAATTATTTGGTGGTATTTTGCCAAATGTGGCTTCCCTGGTCTGTTTGTTATCGTTGACTTAACGATTCAGCAAAAATCGCCTAAGTTTGTCGCCAATTTTGAAATCGCGCCATGTGATTTGGACTAAACTTGCATTATTAAAGAAAATAGGAAGTTAAACTAATGTCGCAACGTCTAAATATTGCAATTGTTAGCGGAGTACGAATCGATTCCAAATTCAAAGCTCTAGTTTGATGGGAAGGGTTAAATTAATATGAAAAATTTGATGACACATACACTCATCACACACACACACCAAGTGAAACGAAAACGTTTAAAATGCTGTTTTGAGCTGGATAATACATCAGATCAATCAACTCCTCGAGTCTAAAATTGAACACGATTTGGTAATCTTTTTTATTCATCAACATATACCTTTTGTTAATCACCTTTAGGGTGATACAACCGTCTCCAACGCTCTTCCAAATTAAAAAAAAAAAAAAAATTCTTTTTTTTTTCTTTTTCGCAAGAAATCTTTTTGTTGCGAGTAAATAGCGATAACAGCTTCTGAATCATACTCCGTTGTTGTTTTGTTCCATCGAAAGCAATTCAGCACCCACTTGAAAACACTTTCCTTAACTTCACTTCAAAAACCTTTTCCTGGTCGCTATCGACTTAAAATTTTGATCGACTAAGCGTTGCTAGTACCGGAAAGATCCCATTTACTGGTTCATTACGAGCGCCATCTCTGGCGTAGTCTCGAGCTATTGATCGAGTGTTATTACATTTTTCCGATCATCCGTGTGAAGAAACGGTATTAAAGGTATTACGTACATATTTTACAAATTTTATAAAATTGAATGTTTCTAAACAAGCAAAGAAAAAAAAGTGAAAGTAATCCTTTATTATTATTTTCAGACAAAAGGTTTCTAATGTCTCTTTTAAACATACACTCTTCAATCGAAGTCGTTTCAAAGAAGTTAGTGTTTAATTCTAATTCAAAGATGTTAGAGG
>BMAW01030489.1:215440-235267 GCA_019974015.1 Nephila pilipes | reverse complement strand
ACATCTCTGAGTAGAAGTAAACACTAACTACTTTGAAACGACTTCGATGAAAGATTATGTTTAAAAGACATTAGAAACTATTTTGTCTGAAAATAAGTAAAAAGTTACTTTCACTTTTTTTCTTTTGCTTGTTTAGAAACATTCAATTTTTAGCAAATTTGTAAAATATGTACGTAATACCTTTAATACCCGTTTCTTCACACGGATGAATCGGAAAAATGTAATAATCCAGCTCAAAACATGATTTTTTTTTAAATGAAGACCAGCTTTTAAATGATATTTTATGTGAACCGCAATTGCTTTTCAGAGGTAATTAGAGCTACTCCATTTTCTTTTTTAAAGACCAAAATGTTCTTTCCATTCCGTATACCGGTACAGTTTAATTTATATCGGTAGGTTATTTAATGAAAGGATTTAAAATTTTAAAAAAATCCTGAATTGACACTTTTGTTGGAAATAAATTACTCGGATCCCGCCAGGAGGCGCCTTGTCTCGTGTAAGTGAGAGAGTACGGGTTCATGGGTAATATTTCAGAGTGCTCTTAGAGCTTGACCGCGTAAGGCGGGTTATTTTCTTGTTTTTGATGTAATTTCTCCTGACCGCAAAAGCGGGTTAAGTTATAATATGGGCTGTTTGGAAGCTTGTATAGTTTGTAAATAGTATAATTATTTGTTTGTATGTGATTGGCGCGTAGAGACTGTAAATAAATGTGTGATCAAACTAACTGCTCTCCCTATTTTGGCTTGGTGGATATTGTTCTTCAACAACTTTTCAATGCTATATTCAAAAATTCGAACCCCCCCCCGGCCTCATTTAACTAGCTTAAAACACCGAATGGTGCAAGAATCGTAATATTTCAATAATTTGTTCGAGAGCTAGTCCTTTAAATATAAAAAAAAAATATTGCTTATAAATGTAGAAGAAAATTATTTAAGAAATAATTCATTTCAAGAAAATAAATTCAAAAAGAAATTCCATTTGTCCATTCCTTTTGTCGATGGTAAAAAGTGGTGAAAAAGTAGGTTTTTAGAAAAGAATTCACCAAAAATAAATTTGAAATGTTTGTTGGAGAGAAGAATATGCCTTTGGCTACCTTCGAAATATTGGCAAAGCTCCCTGAAAAAATGTGGAGCGATACAGTCAACGGAGTGTATTTGCATAACGCATAAAAACACAAACTTTCAAGTTTATATTTATAAGTTATACATTTTTTTTAAAATGAATTTCTTTGATAACCTAATGTTTTAAATCTTTTTTAACCTTAAAAATAAACTGTACAAAATTGTTTAGTAAGAATCTGATGAAAAATTTTATGTTTTTCTGTGAGTATCGATATTTCTATGCATCTAATTTTTTCCCAAGAACCTATAAGCTCGCCATTTCAAGTGTTTGGCGCAGCATAGCTTACTTTGGCTCTTGCGCCATTAAACCCTACAGTCACTCACTCACTCACTATAAGCTCGCCATTTTTAGATTCGATTGTATATCTTTTTCCTAAAAATTACTTTTTATAAAATTTGTATTTTATTTGTTATTCGTTTTAAAAATAAGTATTTTACGCGAGAAGAAAAAAAAATCAATTAATGGGGGAAGAAACTTCAATGTAAAGGATTTTAAATAAAGATGATCGTTTTCTAAAATTATAGGCTCTTTAAAAATTCTTATGCATGCTTACCTTTTGTAGCTTTTAGGAAATTCTTCAGAGTTTCTTGAACTTGCTGCAGAAAAACTTATTGTCAGAAATACAACAAATGTATAGCACCATAAGGAATTCATCATTCGTGACGTGTTCGATTGTTGTGGGAGCTAAAATAATAGTTCTAAATATGTGACTGATAACATTCGAATCCAATTTTCAGTAATTCATACAACAGGAATATGTAGTTAAAAACTAATAAGAATACTTTTTTTTTAAAAAAAATAAACAATACAATTCTAATAAATAAGTAATAAGGAGGTAAAGTTAAAACCCAACCACATCTGGAATAGCTTGTTTTGGAGTATTTTCGAGACACCAAATTCATTAGGATTCTTATTTGGGGGCGGCAATGGATGGTTTAAAGATTATTTATAAAAGGAAAAATATCTTATGTTATCTCTATTACTTCAAGTTTAAGAAGATTGTGTTGCAGATTTAGAGAGATTTTATATTTATTTTTATAGTTGCACTCTGAAAAAGAAAGTAGTGTGTAGAACATTTTTATTTTTAAGAGTGGATATAAATTTTCCGAGTATGAATCTACTAGATACAAACACTTCATAATAAGCGATTTCAATAATTTTCGTTGATATTATCACCGAAATTTTTAGCAATTTATTCAGTGCTCATAGAGAACAGTAAAATGATTCAAATAGTGGCTTTCAGGCACTACCCATAATTATATAGATTATTTTTTGATTGAATTCACGAAGTATCGCAAATGTTCCAAAAGGAAATATTCTACGCAAAATGAGATTTTTAACATCACTGCTGATTTTTACTCATGAGAAATGCTTTTCCTTTTCTTAGTGTAATCTGAATGAACCCCCCCTTTTTGGGGGGGGGCATTCAGTCATTTAGGATGCGCAAAATATAAATAACTTGTTGCAATATCTTTCGAGGAGATTTTTAAAGTTATACTAAGCAAAAAATTAGCAAGTTTTCATACATTTAAATTTAGTAAAATGGGGAAAAGACACGAAAAAACATAATTTCTTTTTAATATTTTGTTCACGTCTTCTCAAATACAATTGAAGAGATATCAGAAAAGAATAATAAATATTATTAACTATTTTACAAAATATGTAAGTTCGATCTGTATCGAATCTCTCTTAACTTACTTTTATCCTCGCTTATAATTAAATAATAAAGTCTTAGCTTACCAAGTCACTTGCACCGATCTAGACACTTCTTGAATATAGCAAATTCAACTCCTGTTATTTAAACCCGTTGTTACTTCTTACTTCACCCTTTTACTAAAACTATTCATCACAATAATTCACTCTACATCTATCAACCTGTAGTTATCATCTGTCTCCCTTCTCATATTTTTCACTTTTATTTCGCTTATATATTAATCACTGTCCCTAATTTAAATTAATACACTTCTTATCTTCGTCTAATTTACCCAATCACATTTCATTTTGTTGGCAAGAAGTTGTAATTTTATTCCATTCAAATTACAAAAAGTCTCCAAGGTTGGTAAAGGAAAGACTGCGAGAAACCCAACGTCGAAAATTAACTTTTTCTAATATGTTTTTAGGGGATTATAGAGATAACAACGACCAAATTTTACAAATTTTTCAGTATAAATTTAGTAAAAATAGATGAAGACTTGGAATAATTTTTTTTTTTTTTGCTGTAGAGCAAAACGCGAGTGGAAAAAAAATAAGTCAACTGCTCACGTCGTATAAAATACATAGTATGATTCAACATGAAAATATCGAATAAGGTTTTTTTTTTTCAATGAAAAGGTGTAGAATATCCATTAGCTAAAGGATATTCTAATTTTTTTTTAATTTTGGGAAATAACATCGTCGAATTTATGTTATATACTTGCATTATCAACTAGCGCATTGTTAAGAATTTTTAAATCCTGTATGAAATACTCTAAATTTAAAAAAAAAAAATTACTATCAGTTTTTTTTAAAAAAAAGACAGTTTCGAAGGGGAAAAAAATCAAGCATTACTGTAAAAATTCCCTTATAAAAATTGAAAAGATCTGTTTCAGATCTTGATGATGTTTTTTAAAAGAAAAAAAATTGTTGAGAAATTAGAAAACCTATTCATGCATATAACAATAATCTCACATTACTATGTTTTATCCGAAAACTCCTATTAATATACAGTTCGAACCTTGATGCCACTGAAGACCCTCTGTGTAGCTGGAGCTGAAGCGCGTTAAATCAGTCGGGGCCCAAAGTCCTCCCCTTGGCGTTGTGTGGAAATTAGGAGAGGAGGGGGCCAACTCAAGTGTTGTCCTCGCCACTTGACCGTGGTTTAAAATTACGAGGTCCGTCGCCAATAACCCTCGTGTTGCTTCTAGTGCGACGATAATAAAACCATACGAACTCATATATATATATATATATATATATATATATATATATATATATATATAATTTCACTCGCATTTAATCTTATTTTCTAATTTTTCTTTACTTTAATGCTTTTAATACGGAGTTCATATTTATTTCCTGATACCATTCCGCTTTAGTTTTAATCTCACTCTTGAACTCTGCTTAGTAGATTATTCTCACTCTTCAAAGCAGAAGGGATAATCCCTAATAGACTCTTCGTCTTGATACAAAATACCTAAAGATCCCTGCATTTAGGACCACGTTATTTGAATATTCCTTGCTTTAATTTTCCAAACAGGGAACTATTTTGGTCAATTCATTCTTGAATGATTGTCTGGGTAACGCCCATAGCTATCCCAATGTATTTCCCTCTTCTCTCGTGTGCATGAATAAATTCCTAATTCAAACAGTTAAATTGCTTCATCGTACTACGACTGAATTAAAACATATTTTGAAATTCAAATGTTAATAAGTAAGGTTTAATAGCTTTTAATACATGCATATATATATATATATATATACACTCTATAACAAAAGAAAAGGAGTTGTCCGATTGTAATGAAATTTCGTATACAAAGAAATTTGGACCGAACATGCAAATGATTAAAATTTCGTGCCCGAGGAACGAATAGCGCAAGCTACAGCACGTCGGAACTGGGTACTCAGCAAGTGTATATAAGAAGCGATTCTCAATCTGATGGTAAAATTTTCTGTTGCATTGCGATTTAGGATACCTTTCAACGACTGAAAAATGTCTAGCCTCAGAGATTAGAGCTCATTACGAATAACTGCCGGAGTTTGAAAGAGATCGTATCATTGGATTGAAAGAGGCAGGTTGGGAAAATCGGAGAATCGCTCGTGAAGCGGCGATTAGAAGATGCTGGAAAAAATGGGTGGAGAATGAAAGATTTCAGCGTCATGTTGATAGCGGTCAACCTAGGGCCACAGCAGATCAGGAGGTCCGAGTGATTTTCAGATCAGCTGTCACAGCACTTGATTCATCGCTACCAACCATCAGACGTGCGCTCCTTACAGGAGTATCCACCAGGACCATTCACAGACGGCTAATAGAGCGAAATCTACGCTCGTACCAAACTCTACGCCACCTGCCACTCACGCCTGCACACTGTCAAGCCAGATTACAGAGGTGCTTGACTCCTTCAGGTTGGAATGAGGCTGACTGTATAGTGACGAATCCCGCTTCCAACTGTGTCCTGACGATCATTGAAGAAGTGTCTGGAGACGCCCAGGGCAGCTTGCCGATCCTGCTTTTTCTATTGCACGCCACACAGACTCTCAACCAGGAGTTATTGTCTCGGGTACTATTTCCCTTAATAGCCGGATTCCTTTGGTTGTCATTAGAGGTACACTTATACCACAGCGGTACATTAACGACATTCTGAGACCTCTTTGCTACCGTTCCTAATGTTATTTTTCAGCAAGACAATGCCAGACCACATGCGGTAAGTGTTGCTATGAGCTGTCTTACAGCTTGTCAAACACTTCCTTGGCCAGCCATATCTCTCTCCAATCGAGCATGTCTGGGATATGATGGGAAGGCGAATGCATCTACCCGGGAATGTTGATGATTTCGCCCGACAGTTGAAGCAAATTTGGTAAGAAATACCACAGGAGACCATCGGGGAGCTTTATCACTCTACCACATCGTGTGGTAGCTTACATCCAGGTTAGAGGTGGGTCAACACCTTATTGAGCTCGTTACTTTGTAACTATGTAACTCTGAAATAAATCATTCAATTTTTCTGTTCTGTACATAATTTTCCTATCCGCCAATTTTTGCCTCCATCGGTCAACTCCTTTTTAGTGCGTCAATTTTTTTGCTATAGAATGTGTGTACATATATATATATATATATATATATATATATATATATAATTTTCTGAGATTTTATTAGCATTAATAACGGGTAAAAACATAATTCGTTTAAATTTTATCGAATGTCTAAGATAATTGTCAATGAAGAGTAATCTGAGAAAAAATATCATGGAGTTACTAGAGCTTGTTAATTAAAAGTAATATACATTGCAAAATATTTCTAAGAGATATTTAGGGTCAGATAGGGGGGATTGTAAACAAATTTTGTAGAATTCATTTACATTCCCATTTTTCAAGCTAATAATTTTAAAAAAGAAATTATATTGCTAATAGAAAGAACTGGTTACTATCCTACTTCAGTATTTCCTTGTAACGAAAATTTAAAAAAGAAAAAAGAAAATATCTACCCTGACTTGTCCTGAGAAAATATCTGACCCTGATCTCTACTCTGACTTACAATTATCCCAGGTTCTAGAGGGGTAATTGTAAACAATGGTTTACGTTTTATACTGTAGAATTCCGAAAGGATAACAATATGAGGATTGATATGACGGTTGGAGGAACACCTTTTGGTGTTTACGTTTATTCTATTTTCTCATATCTTACTCGAATTATTTGCGAAAAATATTACCTGTATAAAACATTAATGGATTAATTGATCATAAGGAATATGGAAAAAGTGCAATTTATCTTTAGTAAACGAGATGTATATTTTGTTGAGTAGGTATAAAAATTGTCAATTATAAGTTAAAATAGAGAAGATATACAAGTATGATAACTGTATAGGAAAAACATTGTACTTATTTTACATTGAATATTTGATAATTGTTTGGTTTTATGACAAAAAAAGCAAAAAAGGTTATTATCCGCTTTTTAATATTCCATGCCTTACACATATTTCTTTATTTTTACAATCACAACATTTCTTAAATTCATCTAATATACCTAGATCACGTTTCATTAGGTTGGAAAGTAATTGAAAATTTAAGATATAATCAGAAAGTAAATCTCAACGTAAGTAATAGCCCACGAAAACTTTTGTTGGTTTATAAGTTATCAGAACCAGAAATTAATGGTTTTCTATGATATTCGTGTATCGTATAATAATGGTAATTAATTAAAACAACGTACCTTTTACTAGGAGGGGCGTAGTAGCCTAGTGGTCATAATCACTGATTCGCAGCGGGCATTTATTTTCATCGAGACGTGGGTTCGAGCCCTGTTGCCAATAAAGACCCACCATCTGGAGGGGCTAATGCACGTTAAATATGGTTGAGATTCCAAGTCCTCCCGTTGGCAAGTGTGAAAGTTTGGAGAGAGAGGTACCAGCGTAGGTGTCGTCCTCTTCACTTGATTGAGAATCAAAATTATGAGGTTCGTTTCCAATAGCCCTCGCGTTGATTCTTAATGAGAAGTTAATAAACAATCACAATCGCCTTTCACTAGGATTTTGATCCCAGCATTATAAATGCAGAACTCAAAACCTGTGTAGTACTAGCTCATCATTATCTGTTAATTTTCTTAACTAGATTTGAACTTTCAGCTATTTTACTACCAAATCTGCTTGATCTCAATTTTTCTTTCTCAAATATTCCCTACTTTAATTTTTCGTCTACATTTAATATTTAAATCCCGGAGGAAGGCCCAAATATAGTTTGTTTACAATTACCCCTTGTTTGCGTGTACCATGCCCTATCTAATTATAATTATTTCCCTTCTCTTTCACATTCAATATTCCTTTCAATATTTTCCTCTCAATACGTGGTGCCTAATATGTTTTTAAAATGTTTTACAACCATTTTTTTGCACGTAATCTTAAACTCTGATTTTTGAAGAGCTCAAAACCGGAAAAGAAATTAACAATGAGCTAACTTTCCATAACAATTCAGTTGAAATGCAAATTATCTTTTAATTTTTTTTTATCAGATTAAAAAAAAAAAATAAAAATTGTGTTTGTTTTAATACATTGAATACTTATAAAAATTAATTATTATAAAATTTTAAAAATAAGATAAAATTCGTAATTTTTAGATATATTTCATATTTGTGACCATTTGCATACATTTACACAAGTTTTTGTATTTGTGAAATAAACTAATTTTTCAATTTAATTTTTATGAAGATAATAAGTTTTCAAATCCATTTTTCTAAAAAAAGAATTCCTTAAAAAACTTGGACGGAAAATTTCAGTTCTCAAGAATCTATAACAATTGTCGAAACAAGCTCGTTTCTTCTGGAAGCACTTGTATATATGTGTTTATTCTAATTAATACATTAATAATTAAATTAAATTTCTAATACAATTATCGCATGTAAGACAAATCTATATATATTTTTTTTGTTTCAAATGATTTAAGAATATAAGATATAAAAGGAATAATTTTATTTACTTTTTAGGCGTTTTTATCATAGTCATGCCTAATAATTATACTTTAACTTCTATTTCAAATCAATTGTAAGTTTGACAAGCTTTCTAAAAAATACTAATCCTTGGAATGAAATAAACAATTGATTAAAAATGTTGAATTTGTTTTTTTTTTAATGATTGAGTAGTATAATATTGATAAAGTATCAGAATTCTGATAATAAAATTCGAAATGTTTTAACTTCAAAATGCAATAAGGTATAATACTGAAAAAGTTGGATTCTATTTTATTTTTTTTTTTTTATTAAAAATTATTGAACGATCGGAATATATTTTAATTTAAAAGAAAAGGTTGTATAAAAATATTCTGAAAATTATTAAAAAAATTAATTTTTGATTAGTAAGTTTCTAACATTTGAATTTGTAATATTGTTCAGGTGCTCCATAAAAACCTGAATAATTATGAATATTATAGTTCTGTTCAGTTTATAAAGAATATCAGAAAAAATATGTACTCACTTGATATACCTAAAAGGGCAGAAATCTAATTTTCTGTTAGTTCAAATGAGACATTTTACGGCTGATCAGTTTTAAAATTTAATCCTTATCAACGTGATGTTTTTTGAGAAAATTATGAGTTTCAAAAAATTAAAAAAAAAAAAAAAAAAAAAGTATAAAATGGAGGAAATATACATATTTATTTTTCATACCAACTAAAATTTCGCAACATTTAATAGAAAATCGTCAGCTGTATGAGTTATTTACTGTTCATTAAAACTATTACACATCATTCCGCTTAATGGTGAAAGAAATGCATATTCAGAGAATAAATTTCAAAATTTATAAATTGTGAAATTTAAATAAATAAGAACATTTTTGCTCATTGCACTTAAATTACAATTCAAACCTACCTTTTGGTTATTTGCATTTGCTGAGAATTGCTTTTAATTGTAAATAATATTTTATTTCATTTTTTATTGGACTAAAACACTACTAAAGAATTTATACTGAATGTATTGTGATGTGATTGATCCTCGACCTCACACTGAGAAACAACACGAGGGCTACTCGTAATTTTGAAACTTGGTCGAATGACAAGGACGGCAAATTAAGTGGCACTTCTCTCCCCAAACTACCACACCATGTTAAGAGAGTACTCAGGACCTCCCCTATTCTCTCTCTTTCTCTCACACACAGAATATATATATATATATATATATATATATGTGTGTGTGTGTGTTTGTCACCAAAGGGCATTGAATTTCGTTCTCCTTAGATTATAAAGCAGATAAACAGAGCTTGTTTGCGTGTATTTAATCGGTTGCAGAAGGAACGCTTTTTAACTAGAGATGCCGTTACGCCGCCGTCGGAGACAACATCAGCAGCTGTCAGAGTTAGAGGGGGGGAAGAATCACAGGGATGATGGAAACTGGATAGTCAGCTCTGAAAGTAGCTCACTTTGTAAGCAGTTCTAACTTTACTGTGAGAAGGTGTTGAGACCAATTGACAAGAAAGAGGTTTGTTACATGGCGACCAGGCTCAGGATGCCCCCCGACAGATTAATAGTCAAGATGACCGTTACATCATACGACACGCACGCCTAACGCCAACTGTCTCATTGTCCACCATCCATACACAGGCAGCTCCTTCGCTAAGGGCCTCTGTGTTAGTCCGTACCATCGCAAGGCGCCTAGCTAAAGGACAGTTGCTATCGCGGGGTCCATTACGTGTACTATCATCAACACCCACTCTCACCGTCGCCTCCGTTTGGAGTGATGTTGCTCTCGAAGGGATTGGACTACAACCGAATGGAATCAGGACGTCTTTAGTGACGAATCCGGATTCAATTTGGGCAGTGATGACAATTATGTACGTGTGTAGAGGTCCGTGATGGAAGTCTCAATACTGCATTCGCTATACAGCTTCACACCACTCTCACAACTTGAGTGATGGAACAGGTGCCAACGCATACGACACACGGTCCCCCCTAATATTGATCCACGGCACCATGGCAGCCCAGAGGTACGTTCGTGGTATTCTCCAGGCACATGTGTTGTCACTCGTGCCATTTTTCAACAGAACAATGCTTGCCTACACTCAGCAAGAGTTTCACAGGACTGCTTTCACTACATTTCCACCCTGCTTTGGCTTGCTCGATCCTCAGATTTGTCATCGATTGATCAATTGAGCATATATATATATGCTGAAGATGACGCTTTTTAATATATACTTTCACCTGTTTTTGTCAATAATTGACAGTTCGGAGAGTTCTTTGACAGTAGGGCCAGATAGAGGGACGGTTATCCGCTGGGTAGTGGGGGTGTTGGAGGTTCAGGTAGTAGTCCTAATAACCAGTAAAACTTGGCATTGTATAATTTTGAGATTATAAAATGCCTGGGGCTTTTCTTTCTCAGTATAAGCGAAAGATATGAAGGTGAAAAAAAATAGTTCGAAATAAATGTCACCGAAGGTGACGGAACATTGATTGGTCGAGCGAGAAGAGCAAAAGATAAGGTGGTGGGGTTCCATTTGGCGACCAGCTAATGAAGTTGTGTTCTATCAGCTTTCAGAGTTGGAGCAGGTAGAGAAACTTTTAAGAAAGCTTCAGAGAAGAGCGGGCTGGAGAGATCGCTTTCTGATTAGATGATGAGATGGATGCATTGGAAAAGGTCGTCAGTTGGAAAGTTCTTTGGTTTTGTGGAAGAAGTTTTGAAGAAGAATGAAAAGTTTAAAATAAAAAGAGTCACTTCAAAACGTTGGATGCTTTAAATGAATAAATATGGATCCAGTCATGTGTTTTAGAATTGATGTTGGCTATTGGTTGTAGGATTATTATGATCAATGATTCCGATTTAGAGCTAACAACAATGATTCTCCCTTTCTGAGAAGAAGTTCTTTCTGGAAGCCGATTTTTAATTATTTGTCCCGTTTCAGTTCAAGAATTTACAGAAATGTGTTCTAAGAATAGGACTAGGATCTTTTATTCAGTTTCTTACATTACCTTTAATAATCTAGTTAGAATTTTCTTGCAGTAAATTATTGTATTCACATGCAATAATCAGGAAATAACTATTTTATTTTTTTTACTTACTATATTTTAGTAGTCTATTGCCTTGGTAACATTATATGACGCAATTATCAAGTTGTATAATTTAATACATAGATATTATGAATTATGAATTTATACCAATAAAATACTTCACTGATTATTTCAGAAGCGTAAATATGTTTGAAACATTTAAATGTCGAATAAATTAGTAAAGCCTTTATCGTCAATCGACTTTGTGGCTTCTCAGAAATAATATTTATAATATCGCAATAATATACATACTTGGCGACTTTTTGACTATATATCCTAGCTGTTCATAAATAAACGCTTTTGATTAATTTGTCACGCATATCCAAAATTTTCCTAAGTAAAATTGTCTTCTTTTGCTATTACAACCTCTTCACCAAATTTTATAAATAGTTCGAGCGAAAAAGGTTTTATTTGTCAACAACAAAGAGATATAGCCGAAAAGTTGCCAAGTAATTGCGGCATAAAAACATTGTTTCTGAAAAGTCACAGTATCGTTCGACGACACTTGTCAGATAGTTTCCCACCTTCTATAACGTCATGTATTCTGTTAGGAACACAGTAACTCTATTAAAAATTAAACGAAACCGTTACAAAGAATTACAATCATTTACTATATAAAACATCATAAGAAAACAGAAAGAATAGAAGAGTTCACTTACTTACTTACTATACGAACAAAATTAATTATATTCATACTGATCAAAAAGTTTTTGATTGGTTTATTTAAATATAGCGGGGTGAAGACTTTTGCACACACATAACAGCATGACGGAGAAATAAATCAACATACGAATCATGGTCATATAAGTTAAATTATGATTAAGTAAACAAAAGTTTTTCAATACCTTTGAATTACCTTTGAGTTAATTCAACAGCAAAGGTTTAGATAAGAAATCAAAAATATTTTTCTTCGACTCTTCAAATCTTGAATTGATAAAATTTTATTCTATTAATGTTCTTATAAATATATATTTTTCGTCTCTATATGATTAGTTTTAAAGTGTTCATAATTATCTTAGGAAAAATGATTGTAACTTGATTGTCACGGTATACCGCATGTAGCACTTTATTTTGAGAGAGAAGAACATTTTCATTAATCACTCTTGAAAATCAAACAGGTTCTTTATCGCTTTCACATAATGGAACGAATTCATATTCCATGGAGTCAAGTACAATGCACTTTTGCTTGTTTTACAGTCAACTAAAAATTACATCTCCAAATTTTACCTAATATCCATTAGTAGAATGACGATTTGTTAAGTTAAATCCCTAATCGGCATCCATATAGCAAGTTAAATTTGAGTTCCTAATATATTTGAAGTATTAGTTTTATAATGCTTAGTTTTGAAGTAATTTATTATATCAACTGTGTGCAGTTTTCCAATGTGTAACCATTCGAGAAATAGAACATTAAATTTACAAAAAAAATAATAATAAAAATAATAATAATATCAGGTCTTGTCCTATAAGCCCGGAAAGATACAAAACCAGTTAAAAATTTGTATGTGGAAATATTTTCGTCAATTCATTTTCCATATTATCCTTTTAGATTTTGTCAGGACGATTACTACTACCAAACTTAATCACAAAATAAAGTTAGTTTTCAGAAGCTCTTAGAATTTTATTTTCTCTATTCAAGTTTTCTTATGTTTAAATCAAGATTATCACTCATCTCAAAATTTACTCCGATAATAAACATTTGACCGGATCTAGTTGAGTTAAATATAATTTGTTTTGAATTATATAAGAGTGCAGCTTTATTTATGTCATTTTCAATTTTTCTTACAATACCATTCCTATGAATTACTAGAATAGTATTTTCATTCTTATACACACAATTTGACAAAGATAACTTTTCAAAATTAAGGTCTTTAAAACCATTATCCCTTTCACAGTTCCAAAATCGGCTATTTTGACATAAATAAAACAGTATTTTGTACTTTAGCTGCTGCATACAAGTACTTGATTTTCTATTTCTTTAAAATATACCAGTAATTTTCTTTATTTAGGGCATTAGGTATCCAACAAAAAATTAGGATTGATTAAATAAGAAACGTTTTCTCCGGATGTTATTTTTTCGTTTATAAAATTACTATTTATTTGATTGATATCACTGTTACAATGGTATCATAATAACTTGATGTAAAATCAGCATATTATACGGTAAATATGCTTATTTTATATCAAGTTGAGTACACCAAGCTTTTTTCTTAAAGCCTAATGCAACTACTATAGCTTTTTATTTTTCTTTGGTTTATCATTCTAGTCATTCTGAATATTATAAATCCATTTACTTGCTATAATTGTTTTATCAGTAGTCGTATCTACTAATCCCCAAACTTTGCAATTTTCTATCATCTTCCCTCACTGTAATATTCCACTTTTCTTCATTTCTATACACTTGGGATTTTTCAGAAGTTTTAGATATTTCAAAGTTATAACATTCATATTCTAATCAAGCTCCATAATATTCATCCAGTTTAGACTTTTTTTCTCTACCCGAATCAACATCTGAACTTTTTCTAGAATTGAAATGTTTACTTTAAAATATTGAAATATTTGCTTTAAAAGAAAATTTTTCCGTTCCCAATTACTATATATATTTTTTCCTCTATACTTAATAACATAGTTTAAATACATGAGTCTAGTTTTACTAAAGGAAGGATAATAATACACGTCTATTCGCTTATTTTTGGTTCCAGGACATTCTTTTCTTTTCGAGTTTGTAACATTAAGAAGACACAATTCCTTGGATTCTTGTCTTTTGACTGAATTATTTTCAAGATTTTCAAAATTCATTATCTTAATTTGATTTAAAATCTACATTCTCATACGACTTTTTTTTTTCCAAATAGAGACTCTACTCTATTTTTACTTTCATTGAAATATATACATAAATAGTTTCAATGACTTTCTTTTCATTAGGAATGTTTATCTAGTAACCTTTAATTTGTAATGTGTAATCAACTAAAATGTCAAGTTTGGTTCTAAGTTGGAGTTTATTTCTTTTTACTTTATGAGTGCACATGTATGCTAAAGATCCAAATATTTTGAAGTATCTTACTGATGGCTTAAAACCCGACCATATTTTAAGCGGAGTTATATGATTAGTTAACTTACGTTCGCATTTTATTTGTAGTATGCATGAAAGCTATCAGCCTATAATTTCCGCTGTAAACCTCTATCATGATGCATAACTTTAACAACGTCCTTAGCTGTTCTGTTGAATTTTTCTGCAACCCCGTTTATCTTAGGCTTATAAATACTAGGTTTTTTTCCTAATTTTAATCCTAACTCATTTAAGAAGATTTCAAATTCCTTAATACAAATTCAAGACAATTGTCATTTCTCATACAATTTAGTATAGAAGTGAATTCTCTTCATACTTTAGTTAGTACTTAGTTTTTTTCCCCTTAGCTTTCCGAAGCATTGAAAGACTTCAACTTTGCTTTTTATTCCAATGTGACCAGCATTATATGAAAGTACCTATGTTTCTTTATATCTGATAAATGTCACCAAGAGACGGATGTCTTTACTATTCTCTCCACATAGGGATACAGAGAAAAAGTCTAGTAAGCTGGTAGTTAACCGAGAATTTGTGCTCTGCTGATTAAGATTTGTTCATAATTATGCAGCTGTATACAGGGCCAACCATCTGGGGGGGTAGAGGTGGGGTGCCTACGCTTTAACATGATCTCAACATGATCAAGAACTAAAATAATGTACTCTTGTACATGAAAACACGGCAATATTCCTATCGTTGTCAGTATGACGTTAAAAGCTCATTTTATCGTAAGCATTATTACAGTAGATCTATGAATTTCGACAATCTCCACAAACTAATTTCTTGATGATGCGAATGATTAGTTTTTGTTATTAGATTCAGGGAGCTCCCGGAGTATCTCCATCTAAATTGAATTTTTTTAGTCAAGGATGTTTTCAGAAAGCTTAAATGCACTTTCAATATTATGCATCGAAAAAGCAAAAGCAAAAAAACTGTAATTTTTCTGAAGTACTTAGTATATTAGCAAAAACAAAATCAAGTATTAAATAAACATGTATTAGTAATATTTGTTCATTTTTGTAAATTTTTTTTTATTTTACAAAAAATTACTGCCCCAAATGGTTTCTTGCACCCAGGCCCCTCCATAGAGAAAAACGATTATGGCTGTATATATGTGTATAAGGTATTGCATGTTATATTGTGTGTACCAGTTTTCGTAAAATTCATGTATAGAAAAAAAAAAAAGAATCTAATCTAGAGACTGATAGTTGAGTGGGGCTGTTAAAAATTTCCATCTTGATTATTTTCTAAAATAACCACAATATAAACATTCATGTGAATAATCATCTATAAACGATGGAAAATATTTATTTTTCCCTATCGAATTTATTAGAGCAGGTCCACATAAATTACAATGAATTCTAATTAAACTCGATTTAGTAGTTCTTTAATGGTGATTTACTTTTCAATACTTTTTTACTGAATTATTTTTATTTATGTTTCAAATAAAGAAATATTTACACAATGCTCGATGTACGAGCACTAAACATACATATGAAAATAATGCAATATCCTTTCTTAAATTTACCATCATACTAAGTAGGACTACCATGTAAAATTTATAATTCATCTACTTTATAAGCAATAAAAAGATGTTCATTATGCTAATTGTATACATTCATTTTATCATAGGCCCGATAAAATCAATAAAATTTCCAACAATACCTGTTTGGGCACCTCACATCAGGTTATGTCTTATTTTTGGTACAAATAATACATTCTTCAAATTTACTTCTACATTATGTTTAATGTCTAAAATGGTGAAGTTGATATAATCTACACCTACAGGTAGGGCTGAATATTTTTTTTCTTTAATTAGCACTTCGGTTGCCCTAATGGGCTTGAAATTCGAAAACCAATCTTTCTAATTATAGATGTTAGCGGTAGCTGCTAAATGGGCGAAGAACTCTGATAATATTTATCTTGTGTCCATTGTCTCTATAATTGAAGATTCAAAACCTGCGTCTCAAACTAGATGGTTCAATGTTGAGGTGAGTTGTACAGAAATATCTATCTTGTGAATTCATTTTCTTGAAGCAACTCTTTTTCGAAGTAATCTTTCCTTTTACAATATTTGCTGAAAATGGAACTATCAGATTATTCAAAATTACATATTTTCAAAAATAAATGACACAGAATGATTATAACACGAATACAAAGAAAAAAGGTGGAAGTCTTATACTGAGAACAATAGATGGACCTCGTGTATACTTCACGAACTCTATTTCACGATAGCTTTTCAGAAGATTTCAAGGAACTACCCCACTGTTAGATCGGTCGCAAGGGACCAGATAACTTGATGTTGCACAGCTGATCAACTAAGTCACCTGATATAGCCCCATACGATTTCTTCCTTTAGGGGTTTGTAAAAGATAAAATGTATGAACAACCAGAACCCACAGATTAAACAAAGGATTTCTGCTGCTGTACGATTACCACTGGCACTTAATAACTTGTTTAAAAGGAATTTACACATCGAGTTGGTGTTATGCGTGTAACTAAAAGAAGTTATAACGAATACTTGTAAAAAACTTCTACACCTCCCTTTTGTATTCATGTAGTTATTACTTATCATTCTGTGTCGTTTATTTATGAAAATATAGCATTCTGAAATCGGATGATTCATTTTGAATAACCCTGTATTTTAACTTGATTTTTGTCACCTTATATCCTTTTTTTTTTTTTTACATAAGAGTCCGTCACGGTTCCATTGCTATAGGATTTCGTCTCCCGTGATCCTTTGCTTTTGAATCTCTTCTTTAAACCTCTTTACTTTTGAAGTATATGTATCAGTAACTGCTTGAACTTCATTTTCGTTGTATAGTTTGAACTCTATTCTCCTAGATTCTGTGATTTGTTCTTTCATAATTTCATAATAGTGAACTCTTCATCTTTTAATCTATAGAGTAACTGCTCTACTCTATTATTCAATAGATAAATTACGTATTAGTTTAAAAAACCACAACATTTCAGGTATCTCGAATCTTGGTTCTTTTTTATTATTTTCCTGCTGCAAATAACCATAGCTTCGTCTTGCTGAAGAAATCATCTACCAAACCTGCCAAGTAAGCTTTTGGTTCAAAATAGTTTAGAAATTATTCAGAAAATAAAATAAAAGAATGTATTTGCTATTCGTAGTTATGATTTTCAAGGCTTCTTTAATTCGATAGACATAAGTATCTATTTAAGGAATTGTTAATTATTTATAAGGATTATAATATGATTGAAGTCCTTACTTATAATGAATTTAAATCTTTAGTTAAGATTGCACTTAGAGAAAATTATATTAATTATAAAGATGAAAAATTTAAACAATCTAAAAATTTTCCACTAGAAGAACCAGATAGTCAAAGTTTCGCAAATACCTATTTACATTTTTATGAATATAATTATATTGATCGAGATAATTTTATTATTTTTAAATATATTGATAATCTACTTGTTTTTGAGAATTACAGTAATTCTGAAGATAAATCTAATTTATCCTTTTATCCTGCAAATATAAATCTTATCCAAATTAATAACAGTTAAACATGATATAGAATATATTAGATACAAAACTGAAAATTATAGACAAAAGAACTGCTATCAATGTTTATAACAAGACAGATACTTTAAAATTTTGCGTTAATAAAATTCCTTTCCGGAGTATCTATTTTTCCTATTTCTGTGCCATTAAAAATTACACAGACACATAGACACACAGACATATATATATCGTTTTGCTATTTTTGTGATAGTTTTCTACTTTAATATTTGTTCATTTTGTCAAAAAAAATTTATTTTATTTTATTTTCAATTTTGGTGAACAAAGGGAGACACAAATTTTGGGAACAGTTTTACTTCTACGAATTTTAAACTCTTGTTTTTACTGTTTTAAGCAAACATATTTTTCACATAATCATTAAATTAAAATTTTTTTTTTTATTTTGGCTTAGGTTTTTGAAATTTAAAAAAAAAATATATGGAAAGATACTTGTAAGTAAATTCTTTTGTTTTGTACATTCAATCTATCAATCAATAGTTTGGTGGTTATTTTTGTTGAGTTGATAGCACGGATTGTATAGAGATGAACACAACAATAATACAGATAAAAAAAAAAATTTTTTTTAGGTTTTGAATTGTATTTCTTTAGTTTTAAATTAATTTTTAAAGTATGTATTAATAGATTTAGATTGTTTTTAAGGTCATGATTGTTCATTTTGCTTTTCTTGTATTTGTTCTAATATTTATTTTTTTCTAATTTGAATTTTTATTCGTTTCTGAAATTTTGGGTGTTCTTGGTTTGTACTTTAACTGATAATGTGTAATTACTGAAGTGTGAGGGTGGATCCGTAAAACAGGTTTAAAAAAACATTTCCCCTTCTAATATATTGGATAGTATTTATATTACATTGTCTTCATTTTTGTTGGCAGCTGAAGATTAGTGGTCATGATCGCGGACTCGCTGCCAGCGGTTTTCGGTGGTTCGAACCTTGATGCTACTAAAGACCAACCGTGTAACCGTGGTTGATGCATGTTAAATCTGTAGAGGCTCAATATCTCCCTTTGGAATGGTGTGAAAGTTAGGGGAGGGAAGTGCCAGTTGAGGTGTCGTTTTCGTCACTTGAGGGAGGTTCAAAATTACGAGGCAAGTTGCCATTAGCTCTTGTGTTGCTTCTAATGCGAAGTTAAAAATTCACTGCGTTTCTCATTTAAATATATAATATTCGTAGGTTTTTTAGTTTTAATAAATTTTTCATTTTTGTTTTTAGATTTTGTAATCTGCGTTTTGATTTGATCTTGAATAATTAAATATTTTCTAATCAACATTAACATTTATTTACATGTGTATATATAAGAATGTAAAGAATAATGTAATGATATTTTAATGACTGTATTTTTTTATTGATAAAAACTGTTTTATTTCCAGTTAAATACCTTTCATTCAGCATATATAATCTTCCCAACAATAATTTATTCTATATCTTGTTAAAAGCGCTTGTACATCTCTCACACTAGAAACACAAATATTAAATGCAAAATTTTATACTATCATAAATGAATTTCATAATCATTTCTCATCAGTTTTGTCAACTCCACTCGACTTATAGTAGAAAAAATAGTGTTCAGTGTAAAAAATAATTGTAAATCGGATATGATTAATTCGTGATGGAATTTTCATACATTTCCTCGCAACAATTATTTAATTTTCCGTGAATTTTGGAATTACAAATTTCGAGAGAATGTTGAAATGATACCTTCCCTGAAATTGAAATTTTTTTCACATAAAGTCATTGATTGTAATTGTTACTTTTAAAATGTTGGTTAGTAAGAAATCGCCTCCTTGATAACTGAAAAAAATTTCAGAGCTTTCTCGTAGTTTACTTATTTTTTGTGAATTAACTCGAGTAAAAATTTCACAATTTTGGTTATTGTAGATAT
>BMAW01030489.1:48727-208315 GCA_019974015.1 Nephila pilipes | reverse complement strand
ATATATATATATATATATATATATATATTGCACCGAACCACACTACGAGAAAATATGAAACGTGCAAACTTATCAGATTTTAAAAATCTCGTAATGATTATCGATTAGTTTAGTCATTCATTTCTTGACCAGCAAAGCGGAAGTAAGTATCTTTAAAAAGGCATGTGTTTTCTTGTACTATTGTATGTTGACTGTCTTCTTTAAGTTCTGGTCCAATGCATGGCAGCTACTCTATATTAGGGATTTCTATTTAATTATACACTCTCATTCTAATGCATAAGGTGCGCAAATAATTTTGCTTACTCTGATCCAATATACCAAGTCATTAATTTTCAACGTTTCAATAAAAAAACAACTCACAATTATTATAGTTATTAGATTTGGATATTTTGATTCAAGTATTAAACACTTCCATATCTGAATCACGATATTCATTTATTGAATATTATGATTTTGATATATGATTTTTGCAGTCGGTATTTGAATTGCTTCTCAACGTAAACAAAAACGAACTCAAACTTCAGTATAAAAGAAGGGGTATTTAAAAATTGTTTTATGATAAGCGTACAGATTCTAATTGACGGGATTACTTACCTTAATTATATGAATTTGTCTTTATTAACCGAGAATAGTAAGCCACGTTTTCTTATGATACAATATGAGACAATTAAGTATTTAAAAACTTATGATAAACGTTCAGATTATAAATGAACACATATCCTTAATTACTTGAATATGTTTCTATTAATTTAAGAACTTCTAACACACAAATCCTTCACTTACACACAATTCAATTATATTGTAGTACAAAGCAAGCTTATAAAATTTTTTCTCAAATATTAAGAATTAAAAAAATTCACAAGAAATTCGATGTATATTTGATAAAACTAAATCTAATTAAGATATTCATGTGTTATTTTTATTCTTTACTGATAAATTTTAACAGTAATATCAATAAATAATCATGGCACTGAAAATAATTTCTTCGCATTGGAATCTGAAGGAAAATCCAACATACTATTTGTAGTGTTCCCCTCCCCTCCGAGCAATGGTTCAGACCCTCCTCTACGCTGTGCTGGCAGCGCCCGCGAGGAGGGAGAGAAAATAATTCGAGATAAAAACCAACTTTTTTATATAATGACAAAGTATACTAATTATTATACATTAAATTCCAAACAAACACGTGATAAACACATAAAAACATTTAATTATAATTTCAATTTAATCAATCATTTATTGAATATTTTTTACTGATAAATTTTACAGCACGTATAAGCCTTTCCTTCTTAGTGTCCAAATATTTTTGGATTACCAGATCTAACAGTGTGGAGGTGAGGTGAGGCAAATTTGAATATGATTGGCTAAGTGTAGATAAATCTACATGTATTACACGTCATACTCTTCTAGACCCAAAAACGTGGACAAAACACAAACGAACTTTACTAAAAAATTACGAATGGAGCAAATAAAAGTTATGCATCTAATAATTTTTACTAATTCGTGATTTAGAGTAGACATGCCAATTATTTAAATTCTACTTTCTTAGTACTTCTGAAATGCTGTACATCAAATTCTAGAAAACATAATTTTTAACTTTAAAATTTACTTAAAAGGACACATTTGTGAACGTATTAAAAAATTCATAATATAAAATCAAAACAGGCATTTTAAAGTTTGTAAGTCCTTCTATTAAAACTGGGAACCAGAATTCAGAAAAAATTATTTTGATATGATATGGCGCCAAATATTGGAAACTTTCTTTTTTGTGAATGATTACGGACTAAAAGTCAGCAACCCTTACTATCTCGGAGATAGTAAAGGGGAGATAGTATCTCCCCTTTGTGAGAAGAAAAGTTTTACGATACATCATGCAGCGTATGGGGGAACTCCCGATGTTCCCCGAGGGGGGAAATATTTTTTTTCTCAAAGCGCAGAGTGGAAAGGATATTTGACTTATTAAAATTATTGAAATATGAGTTAAAACTTGTCGAAAATGTCTAAATATTGCATTGTTAGGCAAGTAAGAAAGATTCCCAAAATTTCAAAGCTCTAGCTTTATGGGAAGTTGGTTAAATTAACGATCGAAAATTTGATGACACACACACCAAGTGAAATTCAGAAAAACGTTTTAAAAAAGTGAGTTTTGTGGAGTGCATTTGAAGGTCTTAGTAGCATGGGAGCAGTTGATTAGGCCTTCCTAGGAGTGCTACGAGCCTATTTTAATCTCTAAATAAAGTTTTGTTAAGTTTTAAAAGGCATAACTCATTTCACTATATCTTCGAACCACAATCAAACATTACACTATTGATTAACATAAAGATAAAATGCATTGGTCTTTGAATTGCATGATTATTTGACTAATTCTTACGTTTTCCTGCATCTGAATAAAAAATCTAAGCAAAATTTCTAGAATTTCTTTTAATTTCATTCTCTTAAGGGGACAGGGATAGCCTTATCTCTTCCATGTTAAGTTCAAATTCATGTACCTTTTTCTCAGAAATGGTGCAAGATTGAATTATTATATTTCCATGGAAGTTAGAATGATATATTTTACATACTATGACACACCATTTACTTCCAAAGTAAAATAGAAAAAGTTATTAATTATTTATTCATAAGCATTCTTAAATTAGCAGTTTTGTCAGAATTTTACTGCCTTAAATAAATTATTCTCAAAAACTCATCCCCCCCCCCGGGTGGGGGGGGGTAGTATAACATAATGTAAATGTCATTAAGAAATTAAGTTCATATGCCATATAGATATTGAGAAAAAAGGATTATGAACCTGAAAAATCCACGTTTTGAGAACACCGTATTATAAGATTTTATTGATACCTTTATTGCTGATTAAGAGTAAAATTTAACAAAAATTTGCTTTATATAATAGATTATCACCTTTCTCTTTCTGATAAGAATCTTCAAGTTTCTTTTCTGCTTTTTTTTAAAAAAAAAAATGAATTTTTAAAATTTTTTTATTTATTTATTTTGATATTTAGATAGTTTTCATTTGCTGTCAATAATCTGTTCTCCGTCTAACTCCTTAGTACTATTAACACTGTGACGACCTGGATGAATTTCAATCCTGGATAAAGCATTGCACTTTGTTATATTTCCTGTATTAAAGCAAGAAATAGTGTCAAAAATATCATATTTTAAAGTTTTGTGTGTCACAAGTACAGTTTTTGTTACACGAGTCCACATGACACTGTTCACAGATTCATTAGGATTCTATGTTTTTTTCATAAAAGCATTTTCAAAGCATCTTTGGATTTGTCAAATATCTAAATATAAGCTTGATGACTTTCAATATTTATAAATGAATATGCATATGCTTGGTACAGTCATTTTTCGTCTTTTCCTTGACCATGGTTAAACCCATATTCGCTTTCAGGTCCAACTGGACAGAGTGCTTGATTTTTGGGTTTCCTTTCTCGACAACAAATTAAAATATATTACCCTTAAACTCATTACTGCATCGTTGAAGGGATCCAACATTTCCAATAGATCTGTAATTCGATTCAATATCGCTTCACCTTTTACTCGGACATATATGTTCCCATTACAGTTTTTGCAAGTAGCAAATTTATCCAAAGCATACATCAAATCAAGTAATGATATAATTTTGAATCTAAAAATTGTATTTTATATTCATCATACTGAAGGAAAGAATCGTTTAATAAGCCTTATTTCCGTCATTATCATTAGATTCAATAACAGCCTCAATATCATTGATGGTTGACTTTCCAACATTCTTTTTCGTTTTTTAAACATTCTCTTTCGTTTTTTAAACATTCTCTTATTTCGTGTTACTCTAAGTAAGTTATCTAACTCTTTTACACCAGTAAAATACTACTTGCTAAAGAAAATATAGTGTAATCTAAATATACAAGACAAGATACTTGAAAAATATTTAAAAATGGTTGAAGTTCTTATGGGATATGGAGCAACTAAGTCTATTGTCCTCAACATTAAGAAAGTCACACAAAGAACGATAGAAACAGTTAAAACCTGTAAAAATAGTTGTTATTAAATTTTTTGTTGTTAATTCGTCAATTGTAGCAAAATTAGAAAAAGTTAAATAGAGATAATTATATATGTAAAACATAAAATGAGGCGCCACGTCAAGAGAGAAGTTTATTTACATTTGTCATTTCTTTAAATGGTCAAAAAGTTGCAAAATGGCTCGAATAACGAAAGAAAAATTCCAACACTTCTGTGTTTTTGATAAACAAGTGCGATAGATTATTGGAAAGATTAAAGTTTAAGCTATTTAATGATATAAAAAAAAAGTAAAAATCGAATTTTTTTTTGGTCGAATTTTATTTGCCAGGTCTCTGTAATATATATAATGTTTTTCTAAGCTGTGACGTAATTAATCAATAGAATTCAGCTTTTATTAATATGAGGAGCCATTTTGAAATTAACATTTTCCATGAAATGATTAAAATAATATAACTTCGAATTAAACAACGCGGTATAAAAATGGCGAATGAGTCAAATATATGCTTTTGCAAAAATGAAAATCGTGAAGGATTTATTCTAAATAAGCATTTAAAAGCAACTGACTAAGATAATTTTAAAAAACTATGCATGTTTTTATGCATTGACATCGCCTGAAAGTATTTATGAGAGGATATGTAGCAAATGTTATGTTTGATTTTGTTTTCCTTCTCTTTTTCAGAATATTTTACAGAACCTATTATTCCATAAAATTGTTCAAGCAATATTGAGTATCTTCACTGAACTGAATTAATAAATAATAAAAACAATGCTATATTATTTGTAAATAAATTCGTTTTTCTTAAATTTCTAAATATGCACGAACTCTAAAAAGAATATTTAATTCGATGCCATTGCCCTTATGAGTGACATTAACCACTAATAATAATTAACACAGATTTACAATAAGTAATTTATAATTTTAGTAAAGTTAAAAATTAAGTTCATACGTAATATAACTAATGTTATATATATATATATATATATATATATATATATATAAAATTTAATCTTTGAAATGTAAAGAAGTGGGAGTTCCCCAAGTTACTGAAACAATTCTTTGAATTTAAACACCTCTACACAGCTTAATCATATATAGGTTCGTACTAAATTTGTCTGCGAATAATTAAAGCACTTATTACAAATCTTTTGAATTCTGAATACATCAATGCGAAATTCTGGATAATTTCCATTTATATCCTTAATTAGTCCTATACATGGAATCTCTAAAACAAAAAAAATTATTTAAAAATAATCGCCGAAATAGTCTTTTTTAATTTTTTCCCTTTCTTTTAACGTCTTTAAAAGACAAATAAGCAACCCATGCAAGAAATATCCGAATAAAAAATGGGTTCACGATTAAAAAAGTTTCTTATCTTTTGTTTAGAATTGATGTTAACACCATTTTTAATGTGCTTGCCCTTTCTGACTCAATAACATAACATATGCATTTTAATATTAAATAATCTTGAATATTTTTAGTAAAATTTTACACAAAATAAACGTAAAAATTATTTCAATCGCCAATAATATCCATAATTTCATAATAAAACTCAAATAATTGGATTTATAAAATTAATATCGATTTTTTGAAAGATTATGGAATTTCATAATTTATTTTTAGTATAAGATTATATATTAAGTTCAAGACAAGTTAAAATCTTCTGGAAAATTTTAACACTTTCTAGAACGAGAGAAAATATGATTTTTATCTATCAAATAAAAATTATGTAGTAAAGATTTAATTTTAATCTTAAAAATAAAATATTATCTAATTAATTTTGATCAAATTTGGTGAATGAACTCGGTGATAGAAAATATCATTCGGAAGATGTATAAAAGTACTTTTCCCATTCGTAGAAAAACTAATAAAAAATGTCTAACTTAAAAAGATAACTTACATCACATCTTAACGAAACATTTGCACAGTTTTGTAATTTCATTTATGAAATAGAAGTAGCGTTGTCATTTAGGCGTGTTTTTCTTCACATTTGCGCTGCTGGGATAGTGATTGTGTTACATGATAGTTTTCAAATAACTTTCTAACTTCCTGTCTAAAGAAAGTGCAGTAACCCGATCATTGTACAGGTAGAAACAGATAAGCAAAGATTTCAGTCAACGCAGACTTCAGTATGTCTTGCTAGATATTCATTTCGTTTTCCTCTTCGCTATTGTAGTTTAGTTATGCACTGAGTTTTTATAAATGTAATAAAAAAAATTGCAAATAACGCTGTCAATGAAAATAAGAATCTATTAAAATACTGAACTATTGTTTTGCACTAATTATATGCAATCCTGACATAAAAAAAAGCCTCTCGTGAAATGTTCCAATTAATCTGAAGAAAAAAAAGACATAAAATATATACATTGCATGAAACTAATATTATTCAAAATATTTGTTTTTGAAATATGGACACTTAGAAAATATTATATTGTACATAAGATACATATACATACATATTTATATACTATTACACATAAAAACATCGCTATTCATTCTTAAGTTCATAACTAAATGACTTTAAAAATTGCAAATTGCAAACAACTCATAAAGTATTTCGATGATTTTGTAAAAGTCACATTATATATATATATATATATATATATATATATATATATATATATATATTAAAAAGTTAGCTATGTTTATGAATTACTAATTTTATAAGTAAATTATTTAAATTATTCATAAATTATTAAATGTTTTCGACACTAAAGTAGTGATTATGAATTAGAAGATAAAGCACTGCATGATGGAAGTTTAACTGTGCTTCATGCATATATATTCATAATTCAAAAAATATAGTAGTAAAATTCTTAAGAATTACTAAGAAATGCCGAAACTCAAAAAAAGGACAGAAACAATGACAAAAAAATTTTTTCCTCAAACTTTAAAAATGATTCCAAACATTTAAAAAATGTCACAGAGGATTTAATTAACAGCCCTTTACTTCTACTAATAGGCCATGTTTCAGGGTCAAATAATAAATTACCAATGATTAAGAAGCATCAGCTTAGAGATGTACAGGGTTGTCCAAAATTCGATCGACAAACTCAGAGGTGTGACAGAAGGCATCAAGTGGATTAAAATCTTACCATAGAACATGGGAAAGCAAACCACGTTAAGTGTGTGAAAAACGAATACATGTTTCAACGTCACACTGGAACGGCAAAAGTACAATATTAACAGCAAAAAAATCTATTTGATTAATTATTAGAATTGTTGTTGGAAGTGGTGCCAGCTGACGACATTTCTCAGTCTACAACGATGTAAAAACGATTCCCAGATGCGCTTGAAGATGCCAGGTATGCTTTTGATGTCTGCCACTGCGACGAAAACCCGCTCTATGAGATTCTCTGGTGTATACAAAGGCATCGCATAAACGAATGGCTTAAAGGGATCCCATAGGAAAAAGTTACATGGATTCAATTCCAACGAGCACACAGGCCATGCAATGGGTCCCGTGCGTCCAGTTTACTTCTTTGGATATGCTACATCGAAATGATTACGCATCGGGAGGGTAAAATGTTCAGGGGCACCATCGTGCAAGAACCACATGCCTCTCTGTACCGAGGCCGACATAATTTGCAACAATTCAGAGATAACCTGTTGCAGAAAAAAGTACATTGCTCCATTCTGGCTTTTGGGCAGCAAGTGCAGCTCCAAGTGATAATCACCTAGGATTCCTGCCTACATGTTGAGACTAAGCCTTTGGTGAGATTTCTGCGGTACAAGTGTATGGAGATTATCCATCTCCCACATGTGTTGAAAATGCCTTCTAGCGTAGTGCTGCCCTCGTTAGTAAATAAAATAGTTGCAGGGTTAGAATGTGTGATGACATCAAACATCCATCACACAAACTGCTAACGATAGGATAGTCGCCTTCGGTTAGAAGTTGTTCCTTCTGAATGTGGAAGTGGTACATCTTTGCAGTACGTAGAACATTTCAGACCGCCGTGCGCGGAACATCGAGTTCAGCAGCAACTGCTCAAGCACTTGTCGACGAGGAATCGTTACACATCTGCAGCACGTTTTATTCCATTTGAGGAATGCGTGCATTGAGCAGTCTCCCTGCATTAGGCCGTTCTGAATGGAAAGTCCCAGATTTCCGCAGTAGTGGATCGATCGGGGCGAAGATCCTACGTTGCGGACAAAACCTTCTCGGATACTTCAATTGGTAAATCCGCTGTGATAAGCATCCATTGTCATCTGCTGGGCAGTACATCAAATGATTATCAGCTTATTTCTGTCTCGTGAAGTTTAGCAATTACAACACTCATTGAAACAGACTACTAAGGGCTACATGAGCTTACTACCTTAATAGCGCTAATTTATGTCGTCTGTGTTGTGTGTGTGGCATAGTTACTTATTACCAGTTAAGTTATACACAATTGCATATATCTGCAAAGAGTGTAAAACAAATGCCATGGAGTCAGGGACAGACTCTCCAACAGTCCGCAGTACATGGATTCAGCACGAAGGAATTAGAGACCAATTGACATCCACTTTTCGTCTCTCTGGATTAAGAACCTGCATGCGTTTTTCGAGATTTTCGCCCTCTCAATGTGGTAATAGCCTCGTGTAACTATTAGTACGGGGGTCCTATTGGGCGTGCAAAGTCTGCGTGCACAAAAGCGGCTTACAGAGGGCGGACACTCTCATCAAAACGTAGGCGTGGCTTGCGGCTCATCTTATCCCCGCAAACTGCTTCAATGAAAAGAGCAAATCACAACACGTAAATTGTGGTAGCTGAAGTGAGCAGTACATGAATCCAAAATTTCTGTAGTGTTCATTTTTGTTTCTACACTCTTTGTTTTGTTATTGTTAACGGTTTTTCCGATTGGCAGCACTCAGCTACTTAATTATCCAGCCATGAATCAAGCACCGAACCTGTGCGAAATTATAAGAAATTGAATGAATTGAAAAAGAGAATTCATAAAATTTTATTTTGGAATGTAAGCAGCAACTTTATTTTCAGTCGGAGAAAAAACGATGGCGAAATACAATTATCAGAATTACTGCTTCGACGAATTGTTGAGAAATTTCACATGAAATTTGGAAAAACCACCACTGAAACTTATAATTAATTAAAAGAAGTGTATAGCAATGAATGTTTATCGCATGCACGTGTTTTTGAGTGGTTTTAGCGTTTTCAAGATGACCGAGAAGGCGTTGAAGATTATTCACACCCAGCTTGCCCTACCGGTCAAAAACGGATGAAAATATCGAAGAAATCTGTAATCTGAGTCGATCTAACTATCGATTTAGTATTCGTGCGATTGCTGAGACTGTAGGAATTGACAAAAAATCCGTACGGCACATTTTATATAACAATTTTTAACATGCAAAAAGTGCGTACCAAAATAGGGCCTAAAATTCTCACGTTTGAACAAGAAACTCTCAAAAATGTTTGTACTGACACTTTGAATGCTATTGAAAATGACACAAACTTATTGGAAAGAATAATAATGCGTGAAGAATCGTAATTTTTTACTTATGATATTGAAAAGAAGCGCCATTCCTTGCACTGGAAGAGCCCGTCTTCACCGAGAGCCAAAAAAAAGCGCGAATGACCGAATCAAAATTCTAAATAATAATGGTTGTTTTCTTTTCGATATTAATAGGATTCTGTGCCTTCACTGGGTTCTTTAAGATCAAACTATTAAACAACATTACTGCTTTTACATTCCTGCTAAACTTTATGAAAGATTATGGAAAAAACTAATCGAATTGTGGAAAGGCAAGTCATGGGTTCTCCACCAAGACAATACACCGATTCATTCCATATTGTCTGTCAAGAGGTTTCTAGACAAGTATAGCATCCCAGTGTTAGACCATCCACCTTATTTGCCGGATCTTGTGCTATGCTACTTCTATCTGTTTCCCAAGGTGTAATCTCTGTTAAAAGGAACAAGATTTGAGTCCGTTGAAGCTATGAAAGAGAAAGCGACACGCGTCTTGAAGGAGCAAACAGAAGATTTCCAGCACTGTTTCGAAGAATAGAAGATTCACATGAAACGTTGAAGGAATAATCTTTTTTTTTATTAGCTGTTGCATCAATAAAAATATTTCATATAGAAAAAACAAAATTAAAACTACTCAAATTTTTTTATAATTATAACAATTTCAAAACGTAATATATAAACTAAAAAAATCCGAATTTGAATATTTATATTCACAATGTAAATCAACATAAAAAAAAATCAAATCAAATTTTCAAATTTTAAACCTTAATTACGAATCATGAAGTTATGGAATAAAATTCTGAATAAAAAATGTATAAACTTAAAATTATTTAATATTCCTTACTAATAATGCGCCATCATACAAACACGACTTTTTCCCCCTAGAAGAGCCAGGGCAATTAATTTGTAGGGTTAATTTGTAAAAATTTCTTTCATGTAGCTCAAATTTTATTCTTGCAGAGTAGGCACAATTTTAGAAGAGACGAACAAAATTATTTTTCCCCTTCTTTCAAATGGCCTAAACTTTATTCCTGCCGAATAGAGTCACTGGAACAAAATTAATATTTTTGATAAAACACTACTTTTTATCCTTAAAAAAAACCGTTTAGTTTACTTTACCTTTGCTTTCTCACGGCACATTTTGATATTGTAGGTGAATATATTGTAGGTCGAAATATCTTGCTTCGGATTTTTCGTATTAGTTAATCCTGTATAACATATTGAAGATGTTATAGTTGGTGTTGGCTTGAAGAAGAAGTCAATCGCTTTATTAATAATTAATATTGAAGTCTATTCTTTTATTGAAGCTTTTGATTATTTTATTTACTACATATGAGTTTGCGTAGTTCACAATGGAAGTGTTAGAAAAGAAAGAGGTAACGTTACTTTGGAACTTTCTACAAGTGTTTGTGTGGCGTAGTCGTCCTTAAACTCTTAACAGAAAATCTTTGATGTAGACTTGAAGAAAATTGAAATTGTCTATGTTGTCATCTTTTTCTTACTACCGTAGTCATTTAGGGAAGAAGAGGAAGCAATGATGATATTGAAAAAACACCAATAAAGTTGACAGGGGGGAGTCCGATATCATCCTCAGACGTGGATTTCTTGCTTCTTTGTGGATACGAGTATGTTGTGAGTAAGGAACTGCAATGAGAAGATGGGTGCGTGACGTCATTAGTTGATCGCACGTCTTTCTTTGATCGCATCAGAGATTTGGCTGAAAATTGTGGCTTGCTGAAAGGGAATAATGCTTTTGGCTGGGGAGTGTTATTCTGTTTGCTGCCATGAAGTTAGAAAATGAGAAGTGGGTGGAGCTAGTCCAATACAGGATAAAGTATCTTCCGCTACGAAAAATAATTAGAGAGTATTTAATAAAATTAATAAAAAAAATATTAAAAATTAGGGTGGTTCATATGAATGTAAGAGAATTTATCTAAGTTTTTTAGTTCTTGCATTGTGTTGGTAGTTCTCAAGGTTGTTTATGTTAAGATAATGATTGCTAAGGCAACAATATAAAAAGTTTATACATAAGTTTTGAATGTGCTATCTAAAAATTTATTTTAATTTTAAAGGCCTTACAAATTTCAGAAATTTTTAACGAACCACTTAATTTTTGACTGTCGTTCTTATGATGGAATTTTGTTCACATTCTAGAATTTTAATATTAGAATTACAGGAATAGCTGCGTATCGGATTAGCGTAAGAAAACATCCAATGCATAACGAAGGTGTAAAAAAGCAATTTGTTTTTATTAGTTGCAATGGAATTCCGTTCTTTAAAAAGGGCAAAATGTATGAGTCAGATAACGCTATTTTCCTCGTGATTGGGAAATGTGAGGCTTCCATGATACTCTTCTGTCTTGAGTAACTCTTAAACATTTCGTAATTTGACACCATAGGATTAGAATAGCGTCAAGAATTGGAGGGGGTGGGTCGGTTCTTTTACTGGTAAAAATAACAGCTATAGATTTATACCCATTAATTTTGATTTTCCAAGCATTGAAGTATTTTGCGAAGATTTTTATATGGAAATTTAGAGCTTTATTGACAATTTTTGGATTTTTGTACCTTGCTAGCACAAAGTATCATCAGCGTAAGCATTAGTACTGGTAAGAGAGTAATCAGGAATAAATTTCGTAATGATAAATAGCGTATTGAATAAATCTTATTGCAATAAAAATACCTTAAGAACATGCATTTTCTTTGAAGTATTTTCGTATTACTATGATATTTTTTTCTTAAACACGAATAATTTTGAGCGTATCTATTCATATCAAGGTTATACGAATTCTACAAGTGAATTATTATTTTAAAATTAAGTTCTCGATATCATGCAGCAAATGGGGAAAATGAATTTGCAACTTGGAAATAGAACAGTTGAGAGATTTGTGGCATTTCACTTACAAACTGTTACAGAAAAACTGAGTTTTCTTTTTTCAGTAAATAGTTTTACAATGAATATGATCTCTCAGAGAATATCTTCAAGAACCTCTCAAAATCATGAATAGTATCAAAGCATTTTGTCTAACAAAAATATAATAACCAAATATTTTCTTTATCTCAAGATTCCTGATAAGTTGTGAAAAAAAGATTTTTAAGCTGTGTTAAAATTGTTTTATTATATATATTTTAAAGTATAACAATCAAGTAAGAGGAAAATATTGTTGCAAAAATTCTTAACTGTGGTGGATATATGCGATTGAAAGTCTATCTTATTAGGAGGATAATGGCAAATGGTTCTTTATTCAGATATACTCAGGACATGACGACACAGATAGCAATATTTGTACAGAATAACAGCACAAAATGGAAACACAGTGCTTGTATAGATTAGCGACACAGAAACACGAACAAAAACAGCACTTATATAAAACGTCCACAGTTGTTTCAGTAACTTTCAGCTCACAAACCGAATAGTTCGCACAACGAAAAAATTTCCTCAGTAATACTCTGTACTTTCAAGGCAGTCTCTGACCTTTCCCGGCTGATTACAGGCTATTTCCGGTGGGCTCCCTCAGCTACACTACCGATAACTCATCGGCAGATCATCTCAGCCAACTCCCATCGATTTCCCGATTGATCTCCAAAAGCAGACTCTTCGCTGTTTTTTGGCTCTCCAGCCAGATGTGACTTCTCAGAGAAAATTCAGAAAAAGTCCATAACTTTCTTCCCAGTGGAGATATTGCCTAGAATTCTACAGAATTTTATCGTCAAGTCTCTAAAATGGTAGCCAAATTCATCGCTAAGTTTAAGGGATCATTGCTTAATCTTTCCTTGCCTGTCTGATGAAATCTCTGTGTGTGTCTATGTCTTTTTTCCCTAACAAGAGCAACGTTGCAGGGAAGAATCATCTCGTGTTCGTAATAATAGTAATAAGCGGAAATTCGAAAATGAAGTAGATTAATTGACTTATTGAAGCGGGCTTCAATCTCAGAATATTTATGACATTTTTCCAGTCCAAAATGTGGAAAAAATTTATAATACGTCTCTTAAATACTTTTCAATCATTGTTTCAAATTCGCTTATCGTCGTTAATCTGCGTTAGTGAATTCATGTACACATTAGAAAATTACATTTAAGAGACATTTGCAATAGATATTAGAAATCCGAAAGTAAATTTAATTTTAAGAGAATAAAAGTTTCTTTTCTGTCTTTATTATCTTAAAAATCATTTTGATTATTTGACCATTGGAAGAATGGGGGAAAATATATAAAAATCACAGTGTTGAAATGCATTAAATGGAATTGTTACATAAACCATTTACAACTTTCTATTTAGAAACATGGAGCTTAAAAATCGTCGGAAATGAGAATAATTTATTGTTGCCTTAAGAAATGCAGTATTAATGTTTAATGGAATAATCAAATATTGTGAAGATAACGTTTTTAACATTAATTGTTAGTCAAATTTCTAGATGTGTGTGTTTTCTATGTCAGCCAATCTATATGCAACATTTTATAATAACTTCTATTATGCTTTATTAAATTAATTAATCATTTTTTAAAAACTTATGTTTTGTGAAACATTAGTGTTAACGAGAACCAATTTATTACTTGGCGGGAAGACATTAACTCTAAACTCGTTACTAAAATTAAGAACGCGGTTTCAGAGACGTAATCTTTATTCAACTTCTTTATATACACTGTACATAAACACTTCTTATCTTAGTTTTAAAAAAGATAAGTGCACCATCTCTAGGCATAAACAATTTTATTAGAGTGAGTGTTCATAATACTTTGTGGTTGTGATATATTGGGTTTCCATGACAACGCCATCAATTCAAAAGCAAATACATTTGAACACATTATTAAAAAATTTAAGCATATATAATTGTAACATAATAGCACAAAGTTATGCATATATCTGTGAAACATCAAAACAAAAATAAATGGAATAAACAAATAAAGCAATCGTTCAGAGGAGATCTGACTAGTTTATGGATTGGTCTCTATTTCGCCTGAGCAGTTTTTAAGTTTACCGCTTTTAATTCATCGTCAGTCCTTATCTTTAATCTTGTCCTGTTCTTCCATTTCTCTAATTCCTAAAGCCTCGAGTTCCCATAATACTGTTGAACAACTGAAGTACCTACGCAAAAATTCGCTGACACCGTACTTTTAACTCTTAATTTATAGCCTTCCTAACTTGCTTGTAAAGCGAATCCGAATATCGTTGGCATGCTCAATTCTTTGATCTATCCTTTCGAAAGAAGATATTTCAATAATCTTCTAGATATCATATGCTCCTAATAATATTTCAATATTTATCTCACTTTCACAATAGTTGGCAAACTCCCCGATTGCATAACATTTTGCTCTTCAACATTTGGTACAAAAACAGGCACATCAGTATTAGTGTAGGCAGGCAACTAATACTTCAATTAGAACAGAGTGATGAAGTTTGTACCTATTATTTAATTTCAGCCCTTCTATGCCGTACAATTTCTTAGTGGGTCTTGTTGAACCATAGGTGTGTGGGGGGGAAACTGATAAGCTTTCTTCTCTAATTAATTTGAATTGTCGGACAATTTGTAGGAGAGTCTGTACATCAACTTTTTTTCTGAGCTATTATCTCATAAAATTCTCACTAGTTTATTTATTTTTGCTCCGTGATCTATTCGGCCAGCATATTCACTGCACGTAATGAATAAAAGACCGTAGCGCTAAGATTAATGAAACCGAATTACTGAGGGGCAGAGGCTTGCATTGAAGAGACAACGTTATCAGGGGAAGGGGAACTTTATCGGTTGTCGAGAAAACTTTTTCCCTCTTCTCTCTTGGAAAATTAATCAACTGATAGTGCGGTTTCCCCCAGAAACAATTTCAAGAGAGTGTTGTGTCTAGAATGGAAAATCTAGACACATATACATTTGACATACTTTTGTTTTAAAAACATTGAAAAATATTTACATAATTTCCCTCACTTCTTTTATTGTCGTAGCTGAAAATGATTTCGGATAAAGGGATACTGGTTTTTGTATACCTATTGATAATAAATAAATGTCGAATTCACGACCTAAAATTTTGGGTTCAAATTATGTTTCTCCTTGTTTCACTGTTATGCGAGACTTTACATCACGATCTAATTCACTAGAAATTTTATCATATTTCTTAAAAACACATAATGACTTAAAATCATTCATCTTTATCAACTGAAAATAATAGTTAAAATTTAAGCTTATATTTGAAGCAAATTCTACATAATTCTCTGAAGTCAGTTTTTACACAGAACGATAATAATTTAATTATTTTTGAGGAAATGGTTAAATTCTTTCAAAACAATATATTTTGCTGGTATTATAATCATATATATCCTTTTCGCTCACATGTATCAAAAATTATTTACACTTTCTCCTATAAAAATATTTTAGTGGATTTCTACTTTAAACTCTTTAAGCCCCCCCCCCCCTTTTTTTTTTGGTTCTGAAAGCCTTTCTAAGAGCTTGAAGAAATAAATTTGAGGATTCTGCTTTGATGTAAACAGGAATTCCCAATGTTTTAACACTTTTAATTTTTCAATATTTACACTTAAGAGATCTGTCTCGGTATTTTGATTTAGGGGTAATTTCTTCCTGGCATTAGGTAATTTTAATTCTGCTTCTAATTTCTTACTGAGATAGTTTTAATTTCTCTAATTCAAATTTTATTTAATTTTTTCATCTTTCTCTCTCACTTTTTATGTTCTATTCTTTAAGAATGACATCAATTTGTATGAATTCAGCACCACTTTTGTAGATTTCTGAATCATCTATTAAAGCTTTTAATTCAACCATTTTAGCTCCACTTGGAACATCTAGAGCTAGTATTTCTGCTAGAAGCTTCAACTCATCTTTTTTCAATGATTTAAGACTCATTTTAACACAAAAATAGGAACTCTTAATTTAATAAATCAATATTTAGAAAACAACCAATACAAAAGAAAACTGTACACTCATCATAGAACATGGCTCTATTAAATTCAAATTATCAATCAAGAAAACACTGCTATTTAATTCAAATTACCATTCACAGAACACAATACTATTTAACACAAATTATCAAATAAAACAGCAAAAACCACAAGATTCAGCAGTATGATACTCTCAAAATTTGTACTCACTCCACCCCAAGAAATGAATACTAGCTCTAGTTTTCGGACTCTTAACCCCATTGGAAATGTCTCTTCCTCTCAAACAGCATATAAGTTTGGAACACTCTGACAATAATGGAAGAACATTAACTCAATCCTCACACAATAATACATTTTTTTAACACGGGCTCTACACTCCACTTTCTGACCCCAACATTATGTTAAGACGAGCCAATTTATTGTTGGAAGGGGAGAGGAGGAGGACATTAACTCCAAACTAGTCTCTAGAATTCAAAGTGTTATTTGAAAGATGTCTCCATATACACTACATGCAAGCGCATCTTATCTTGCTTTTGAAAAAAGATAACAGAGCCATACCTAATCATAAACAAACTTACCATACTGGGAGTTCAGAATACTCTGTGCCCGTACACAAGGGTTCATAACAATTAGTTACATGAATTTATTCCTACCTACCTTAAAATACGTTATTATTGAACAATTTATTCGATGAGAATGACTATGCTTGAATTACCTCCCTTCCTTTCTTTTATACTAGACTTCATATTTACTTAAAATTTTTGTTAATCTCTTATGTATGTGTGTATGAAAAATTTAATTAATCCTCTTTTACTTAAAAGTTATGTCAGGTTGAAAACTCTTTCGAGAAAAAAATGCATTATATAGAATCAAAATTTAACTAAATGTAAATTAATTTACAGCGACATGAAAAATAATATATTGTCTTAAATTTTGTGTTTTGGGTATCGATCGTTTGTTTATTAATAATGTCCTTTTCAGAAGCACGAGAACTTTTTGCCCAATGTAAAGCATAAAATCTTATTCATCTCTTTCAACTTCAGGAATAAGGCTGGAACTGCTAAATGAAGAGTAAAAATTTCATTTTTGTCTTTGTTATAAAATATGGGCTAGTTCATTTCATATTTCCCATCTAATATTTCTCAAGTTTAATGTCGAACTAGAAGCATAATTTAATATCGAACTACAATCATGAATTGGTTTAGCGATGCATACATTGTTATATGGAATTACGGTCAAATGATAAAGATGCATCAGCAGATATCCCACTCTTCACACGACTATTACAGAAAAAAATAAACGAATGGGGGAGGATGTCTAGTGCTAATTTTTGAGAGGCAACAATGAAATGGTTTAATGAAATTTCTATAAAAGTACACTGTGTTTCACATTCCCATGCAAAATTAAAATTTTTATCAGTATTGGTGCATATGAAATGTGATATTTATTACGTAAAAAAATTTAACATTTAATATAAACTGACAAAAACTCATCTTTTCCTTTTATTATTATTACATGATTACTACATTACAATTTCTCTACAGAAATGATTTTTTAAACGCCAATTAATTAATTTCAATTGAAAAGGTAAATAAGATTTTAGGTTCACTAAAGCTCAAATAAACAAAACTGCATATATATCTGCTAAAATATTAAACTCTTCTGTTTTCAGTTTACAATGTACCCATAATCTGTTGCTCATTGCTAATCATAATGCTCATTATAATTATGAATCGTTTGAGTCATTTAATATTTTAGAAAAAAATTAACCAAAATTTATATTTTATAAACATTTTATGTTTTACAAACATATTACGATATTAATACTTTTAGAAAATTTGATGTTTAAATTTTAACCAATTCTTTATTTACTATTGAAATTGTTCATTTGTGAAGTTGTTACTCAATAAAAGAACATAATGTTTTCTTCTATATTTACTACGTAGAATCGACTAATTGAAATTTGTCAAAAAGGCACGCGATTGAGTAATTTGTTACGCTTTTTTTTATTTTTATTTTGTCTTGCTGCTTAGAAGTATCCAATAATTCATAAAGAGCCTTCTATTCTGCATTGCTCCTAATTTCTACAACTCTTTTTATTTTATAACTGTTATTATTTTTTTTTTCTATACTTCGTAGATTTATTCGTTGACCTCTATAAGACAGCATGGCAAATTAACTATGATTTGTTCCTTCTTTCTACATCATTTCTCTCCGCATTTGTGCGTCAGCCCTACGACACGATCTTTTAAGAGCATTAACGGTGAATAAAAAAGTTCTGAATAACACCCATAGATGGCGCTGAATATTCCAAGGTATTTGGCACGTTGTGTTGGCTGGAATATCTAACTTGATAGATAAACAAATCTTTATGGTGCAAAAGTCAGTTGGGGTAATTGGAGGACACTGTGAAGTCATGGGCTCGTGTACACACACACACACACATACATACACACAATCACACACACACATACATACACACAATCATACACACACACATATATATATTTGTTACTTTATTTTTGAAATGTTATACTCTGTACTTGATTGAAGTCACCTCTCTTCCTGAGCGGAAATTGATACGCTGCAGCCCAGACAGTTTCGCAGACGAGACGTTGTCCTTGGCAAGAGCAGAGATCTGAAAGATGAAGTCTGATGTAATTGTATGAGTGTATTACGAACTTGATAATAAACGATTTTGAATATGAAATGGATGCCTCGAAATATTGCCACTACGCCACAACACCATGGTATTTCACAGGGCACTTGAGGAGGACTGATGTTTTTTTTTTTCTGTGGAAAGGGGAGGTGCGGAAAGAAAGGAATATGCTTTCGTAATCTAAAGCTTCTTTTCTCCAAGTAAAAAGAAATTTTATAGGAAGTGAGGACTATTAAAAGCAATAAAATTAAACATGTAAATCTTTCCCTCTCTCATTCATTTTTATAAGGAAAATATTATTGATAGTAAAAAATAAATTGATGTAGTAAAAAATGACAATAAGAAATAAATACTTGAGGAAAAGTTATAGTGAATAAAAATGAAAATAATAAAAGGAATATGAGGAGAGTTGTCAAGCATCTATCAACAGAAATGTTGTTATATTATTTTCGAAGATGTCCAAATTTAAATTATGAAAACAATAAATATGATGGATATTTAACAGTTTACATGAATATATTTAATTAGTATTAATTTTATAGAACAAATTTTTTCATATTAATTTAATGAGTTAAAACTAAACTAATTGTGTACTTAAAATTTTTATTTCTATTAAATGGATATATTACATACAACTATGCATTCTATTAATCATAGTTGTTCCCTGAAATTAAACTTACTAATAATTACTTAAGTATAAGTAATTTTAAAATAACTGTGGATCTTTTACAGTCAAATTTATTTATAAAAAATAGCTGCCCCCCCCTCCGCCTTCAAAAATTGTTTAATATAAATTTTTATAGTTCGCTTTTTTTAGTTTTATTGCCTTAGTGGTTAGTTTTGGAAACTATATTTACCATTGTCATAATGCATTTAGAAAGAAAAAAAATGTTTCAAGACAGTAATGTGAAATATTTATCTTTATGAAACATTTATCTTGCTTTGTCTTTATCTTTTTCAGGTTTCGTTTTACAGTAAAATATTTCTTTCCAAATGCTACAAACAATACTTTCTAAGTGAGGCCACAGTACCAGAGAAAACTCGCTAATATTTTTAAGTAAATATTTTTTTTTATATTTATGCCTGTTTCCAAAGAATAAGCAAATATGATTGATGTAAATAAGAAATTGATAATTTTTTCTTCATTAAATAATGTGATTGATTGTTTATTAACATCACACGTAGAAGCAATACGAGGGCGTTTGGCGAACGATCTCGCAATTAACCTCGGACAAGTGATGAGAGCGATACTTGAGCTGGCACCTCCCTCTCCACACTTCTACACTACGCCAATGGAAAGACTTGGTAAGATTTAATGTGCATCTTCTCCGCAACACTGCGGGTCTTTAGTGGCATCAGGACTCGAACCCACGATTCGATGGAAATAACGCCGGCCGCGAGCTCGTGACCATGTCTTGGTATTAGACGTTTCAAACGAGAATGGCAGGTTAAACAGTAATTGAAGACATGAAATATCCTTGTATAATTAAAGTTGATTTATTGGGAGCGACTAGAATCTCTCTGGATTTCAATGAGAAATTTCATCATGCCCAATGGAGATATAAAATGAAGCAACGAAGAAGAAAGAAAACGAGCAAAGGAAATAGATAAATAAAAGACTATACTGTGGATCCCAAAATTGAGTAGGCACCTTTCTTTTTCGACATTAAAAGTATAAAAAAAAGTAATGCTAAATATTTATATAAAATTAATATATATCTAAAGTGATAAAATACATTTTAAGAAATGTACTAAACGTCGAAATAAATATGAAACCTATTTAATAAATTAATTACATAATTTTTAAGCAGAAACTACAACATATTAAGCCACAAAATTGAGTATACACCTGACATAACTTTTAAATGAAAACGTAAAAAGACAAACTAATATTTGGTTGCACACTCTGTCGAATTAATGTAGATCTCAGGGAATTGTCTTCTTCAGGTAAATTCGGGCATCATGACCCCAAGGCCCCCTAGTGATCTTTTTCTTTCCCATGGGGTCTACTGTCTTTGGTAAACATGGGTAACGCACTCCCGGGTTATCCTAGCAATTTTTCTCTATTTTCGACCCTCCTTCTTGTCAACCAATTTGTCTTTTTCAATTCTTTCCACGTCTAGACTACAGGGGTCAAATCTTGTTTGGCGCAGCATATCCACATCTGACTCTTGTGCCAATAACCTTTACATACTCACTCGAATTAATGTCGGCTTCCATACTGCGTGGCATCAATTTAATAAGATTTTTGGTTGTTTCACTTGTGATTTTAGTAAATTCTTCTCTTAAAACAATTTAGGGTCTTTACTCGTGATATGGTGCTTTTGGACAGATTTTCCAACTGTGACCATAAATTTTCAATAACGTTGAGATTAAGTGATTGTGGTGGAGTGTGCAACTGCGTTCTACAGTTGTACGATAGCCACAATTGAACAATTTTAGCTGTGTGCTTAGGATCATTATCTTGTTGAAAAATGAAACTCGACCCTAAATCCAACTTTTCAGCACTTTGCCCTATATTAACTCTAAGAATAATCAAGTACTGAATTTTCTTCATGATCGTATCAATAAACACTAAACTTCCCATACCATTGGCTGATATACCGTTCCATACGAGTACAGAGCCCCTCCATACTTGACAGTAGGAAGAGTATTTTTAGAAAGCAACTCACTGTAGGCTTCTGCCAAGCATAGAATCGCCCATCACTTTCAAAAACTTTAAACTGGCTCTCATCGCTGAATATAACTTGATTCGAAAAATCTGGAGACCTTAAAATGCATTTTTTAGCAAACGAAATTCTTTTTCTCGTGGTTTCGTTTAGAAATGAAAGGTTTTTTCTGGGCCTCACGATTATTATTGACAACTTAACAAGACCAATTTTGTGACATCAATTCGTGTCATTTAGAGAACGCAACATTTTTTATTAACTTCATGTTTATCTATATTTTTTGGATAAATGTCTTATTTAAGAAGTGGTTTTCATTCATATTAAAAAACTTTTTTCCATATGCTTGTATTTTCAAAGTAAAGAAAGAGAGGTATATACATAATTTTGGGAGACACTACGTAAAGTGTTAGTCTAAAATCTGGAAAAGAAGTGGGAAGAAAAAAGATGCAAAAGTTACAAAAACATTTTCAAGAAATTCGTCATGACCAAAATCTCTCACTAGAGCTAACTCATCACTCATCCTCTACTTTTGAGAAACTAAAATTTGATTCTAGTTTCTCGAATTCAGATCAAAAGAAAGTTTCGAATTCAACGAAAACTCCTTGAATTGATCTCCACTCTCCCCGAACCAACAAAAGAAACGGATTCTAGTGCCAAAAAAAAAGTAAAAGCTCCTACCGGAAATCAGGGAACCAGCCAAAGAGTTCCAACTTCATGCTTTCTGTAATTACAATTTTATTTTGCCACAAATTATAATTTTTTTTTATTGAATTGCAAATACAATCACTATTTCATAAATATCCTTTTGCACAATTTTTTCATTATATTTATAAATTGTCATTTTATTATTCAGAGCGACTTAATAATATGTAATGAAATGTCGGATGAACGCATTACCCTCGAATGAATCCCTAGGAAACAAAAATCGTTTTTCCATCGAACATGGTGCAAGTAGAACCCCGCGAAAATTTAGAATTGACCTAACGTGAATGTCTCTTGGACAATCCTTTTACCCTACAGAAGCAATTAACCCGAGTAGTTTGAAGCTTTAGGGGGAAAGGGGGATAACTTATGAACTTATGAAAGTCTCTGCGGGTACCTGGGTGGCGTAGCCGCCTTTCAACTCATATCCTGCGGGGAACTGCGAAGAAAGCCTGAGAGAGTTGAGTGTACACAGGAATGGCTCGAAATGCTTGCCCGTGTTGCTTCGGAGGCGGGGTGGGTGGGGAGCTAATAGGAGAGCTTGTATTCTACTTGAAATAAAATTTTCTTCTGTAGATTCTGACTTTTGGAAGTATGTGAGAGAGTGCTTTGCTATTGGTTGTCCTGGAGTTCGGCTATTTCAAAGGGGGTAGGGCCTGCTCGGTGTTGGGGTATGAGTTAAGATATTCGATAAGGATAAGATTTAAAAATGAAATTAACAGTATGAAAGGGAAATAATAGGATACTTTCAAGCTATAAAACCAGTGAGAGAAGTAGGGGCTTTTCTCACACCCGAAGATTTTTTCACTGAAAACCTTAAAATGGCGTATGGCAACCAAAGCGATTCAGACCAAATTAGTCGGATACTGCTCGTTTTACTTTTTGAATAGATCCTTTTCTTGTTTGCGTTACTCAGGAAAACGGGTGTAATCTTTATACAGAGTAAAAAAGACACTTTTTACAACGTTTTTCTGAATTTCACTTGGTGTGTGTGTGTGTGTCATCAAATTTTCGATCGTTAATTTAACCAACTTCCCATCAAGCTAGAGCTTTGAAATTTTGGGAATCGTTCGTACTCGCCTAACAATGCAATATTTAGACGTTTGCGACAAGTTTTAACTAATATTTCAATAATTTTAACAAGTCAAAATATTCTTTCCTCTCGGCGCTTTTAGGATTGAGGAAAAAATTTCTTTCCCCCTCTGGGAGCACCGGGCACTCCCCACGCCGCATGAGAAATCGTAAACCTTTTGTACTCACAAAGGGGAGATACTATCTCCCCTTTACTATCTCCGAGATAGTAAGGGTTGCTGACTTTTAGTCAGTAATCATTCTCAAGAAAGAAAGTTTCCAATATTTGGCGCCATGTCTTATCACAATAATTTTTTCTGAATTCTGGTTCCCATTCTTTTTTTAATAGAATGACTTACAAACTTTCAAATGTATGTTTTGATTTTATGAGTATTATGAATTTTTTAATACTCTCACAAATGTCTCTTTTTAAGTAAATTTTAAAGTTAAAAATAACTAACAGTTTTAACTATTATTTCAATAATTTTCCCTAATAAACTTTGCCACCATATAAAAACGTTGGTTTTAAAAACGTTGGTTTTTATATCGAATTATTAATATTGCGTATGCAATGAAACGAGGAAATTTCGAAAGCCCTACATCCAAAGCTAATAAAATTTTATTTTAAATTTATTTTAAAGGAAATTATTGACGGAAGAGAGCCACCCAAATTGCCTTTGAGAGAGCCAGTTGAAGTAGAAGAAGCAATTAAATATAAAAAGTGACTGACATTGTTTTCTAATAAAGCTCATACATTTTCTCTAACAGGATTTCATAAGAACTGTATGTGTTACTTATGTATAGTTATAGTAATATTCTATGGATTACTGCATAAAGAGAATTATTTTGTTACCAAATGCATATAAAAGTTCATAAAAAAAATCAGTATAAAATGAGTGAGATACAATATCATACGAATAATAAAACCACGGGCAGGCTTCAAGATTTTTTTTAGATAAGATTTTCGTCTCTTTTTCTTGTCAACCAGTTATCTTTTGTTCTAATTTTTTCAAGCGTCTAGATCATAAATAAATATTGCTTGGCGTAGCATAGCCCTATTTGGCTCTTGCGCCATAAACCTCTACCTTCACACACTTTTCTCGGAAGAAAAATTCACAAAAGAGTGTCAATTTGGAGGAAAATGAAACGTTATGTTGAGAAGTTTTGCAATATCCAGATGGCAACAATGAACAACGGCTCATTCAAACATTTCCTTTTAAAATGTGACTCCTAAAGATAGTGCTACTGGCACCATTGTGAAAAAAGATTGTTTGTGTTATTAGCTTAACATTTAAAAATAACACGATGATTATTGGCGAAGAACCTCAAAATCGTGAACACTTGTCAAGTGACAAGGAGGACACTTGTGATCTGAAATTCTATTCTCCATACTTTCATACTAAGCCAACATGATGACTTGGAGCCTTTACAGATATCACGTATATTAACACCATCATCGCGGTTCTTAATGAAATCAGGCCTCGAACCCATGCCTCGATGAAAGAAATTTCATGACCTTTCGGCTACAACGACCAGTAATTATGTGAGAATATAATGAATATAGGGGGAATACTTTCAACAAAATACATATTTCGTTTCTCCAAAACGTACAATCAATTGACTTGCTTTTTTGTAGTTACACGAGCTTTCCTTCATGTTATTTATTATTGCCGAGAACTGTCGGAAAATTTGAATTGGTTGAATTGTTTTTCAAACTCCGGATCCGAATTCAGAGTGGGAATGGAGGACGCAGTTGTGACATCTTCTGCATCGTTACTTAGGCTCTGAGTCATCAAAACTGAATGAATGTTCATCCAAGGAAGAGTTCGTTAAAAAAGAATCAAAATAGTTTTATTCGTAGTATGGAAAGGCAACTATTACTATGAATTTGGATAAGTTACTAACTCATGATCGGAATCCAAGATTTATAACTGAAATTTCAACTTATCTCACTAACAACGAAATTGGATTTGAGTCAAGAGCAATGCTTATAAGCAGAGTTAGTGAAAAATATCAGGTTTCCGAGGATCACGTAACTTTCTCACTCCAATATCGTACGCACTCTTATATTACCAACCTTCGATATCCCCTCAGCACTTTAAAACTTCCAATTTCTCTCTCTCATCCTTTCCTATTCACAACACTTTTATATATTTAGCAATGCTGGTTTACATAAGACCCAGTTTATACACAAAGCGAGGTTCTTAAATTAAATAACGTCATAAAGTAATCCAAAAAGTTAGTTGAAGGGGGGAAATGCACTAGAATTAAAACAGTTATATTTTCTGTATCGCTTTTCAGACAAATCATGGAATTTGAAAAACTTCCACAGTTAAAAATTATGTGTCATTACTTTTTCGAATTTCAGAAATCATTTGCATTTTTAGGTAAATAATTTTCAATCTTTCGAATGTTCCAAAGGAATCATAATCTTTTCGTTAATTTTGTTTTTTAATTTAAATGAAAAATACTTATGTTTAGCTGTAATATGGGTGAGAAACCCTCCAATAAACCAAAAAAAAAAGTTCAATTTTGTTATAATAATACTGTTTTATGTTAGATTGGTATTCTGTTCAATTAAACTGCAATAGATGTTCTTTGAATTAATTATAACTCTGAGCTAATATGAGTAAAATGTATTAGCCTCAAAGTAAGCGCTTATTATGTCAAAAAATTATTCGAGAACTTGGTCAGAAAATTGAAAATGTCCGATTATAATTTTTAATAATAATAATAATAATAAAAGCGATTGTAACTGCAAATAAAGTGTAAAGTTCTACATCGATTAATAAATTACTTAGCTTAATTATTGATTGATTTAATTGAAATTTTACGCGATTTGTTTTCGTACATCAGTTACATAAAGCATTATATATGAATTTTTTTTTTCCTGTTACTGAATTAACCCATTATGGTCATATACAGTATTTGTTCAGCAATCAGTGATTGTGAGACACTATGATGCAATGGAAAAACAAAAACAATAGGATGCGATGTGATGGTAGTGTTTAATGGCGCAAGAGCCAGATGTGGCTATTCCAATCAAAACAAGGTGTAATTGTGATCTTTGTGTTTGAAAAATGGGTGAAAATTGATTGACCAGAATGAGATGGTTGAGAATAGAGAACGATTGCTAGGGTAACCCGGGGGTGCGTCACCCGTGTTCATCAAAGATAGAAAAAATTAAGGGAAATAAAAAGATCACTTGGTTGTCTTTGGGTCGTGATGCCCGAACTTCCCTAAAAAAGGCAAGTTCCTGAGAAGATAAAGAAGAATAAAATTTAACGAGTGTTGCAGTAGACAGAAAAACACACAGGGATTATAGGTGTTTTATTTTTCTGTGATTGTCATCTTATAACATCAATGACTAAGCGTAGAGATGGTTATATTTTTTTAACGAATGTAGAAAACATTTCCATAGAATTCTGTTCAGTTTTCTTTATGGAAAATGTATAATAATTCTCAAGAGATTGTGAGAAGATGAGATTGAAATGCATAAATATTAACTTATCTATATAATCTTTTGGTAATATATTTATTTACTAAAAATTTAAAAATATAATGTATACTTATAATTACATTCCTGATAGAAATAACCTTTATTACAAATATAAGATATACTTACGATAATTTTTGTTTATTCAAAAGTTCAAAAGTCGTTGACCTCGAAAGATAGAAATGTATTTTCAATTTTTCCTTACCAATATTTATTTATTTGCTGTTCATTATTCTTTATATGCCAATGCACTCTCAAAGAGAAAATTATAGTTGATTGAAGCAATGTTTTTGTGTTTTGTTTCTTTCATATGAAGACAATATTTTTTTAACAGTAAGAAATTTCATCTCATGATTTTTATAACACGTTACATTATAAATTGAAATATGAACACAATATATTGTACACAATATAAATTATTTGGAATTCAGCTTAAGTAAAAATATTTAATTAACAATTAATCCAGTGATTCTAATACTTAAATTTTGTGAGATGCGTAAATCACTTTGAAAAAAAAATATTAATAAATAAACAAAGTAAATTTTAAAAAATAACTCTTGTTGGAATAAACATATTAATTCAGCACATCATAGTGACTAAATTAAAATTTCACATTTTATGCTTCACAAAATAGTAATTTCCATTTTGTCATATTTTTTAAAGGTTAAAGGTAATTTAAGTAACTTTTAATTGATTTTGGAAAAGATCAATATTAATTTAATTCAGATTATCTCTTCTGTTCTTTCAGTTCCTTGAATCAAAACTTATTTTTTAAACATCTTTTCAATAACATAAATTTACCATTGCACACAAATAAATTTTTAGAAACACACACAAAATATTTCCAAACCAGAGAGTTTATTAGTGGTCGGCTCGTAAGTTTTTCGTACGCTTCTGTGAATCATAAAGCTTTCTCCATTATTTACCATTCGTCACAATTTACAAGTTGCTATAATTTCATTCCAGAAAGTAACTGTAAATGTTCGCCAAAAATTAGTGTTCCTTGCCAAGAGTACCTTCTACAGGAAAAAAAAATATTCTGGTGCCATCTGTTGCAGATAGTCTGAAGTACATCAATAATTAATAAAAATTTATTTGAAACATTAAAAAAATGATTAATAACAACATAAAACTAGATTCTGGCTACGTTATTTGATAGAAAGAAGTGTATTCTTTTAACTTATTCAATTCTACTTGAAGCATACATTTTTTCTTGAGCAAAATGTGTTCGAACATTTCGTCTCCTATACTTTAACATAGAAAATTGAATATCCATTTTACATAAAGGCACAAAAAAATTGCATATTTTTTTTTAAAAAAAAATCAAAATTCTAAGAATGCTAATTAATAAATAATTATATGTGTTATATCCATAGTAATTTATATTAGTATTGAAGCATTTCTTCTACCTGTAAGGTATCCGTTCTGGTTAACCATTGGTTACGATATTCAACACTTAAAATATTTTATTTTCCTTGCTCAATCTTTCGGATTTTTTCCCCCTTCCATTCATCTACAGTCTTGAAATTCTTCATAATAATAAATGCAGTAATAATGTTATCATAATATCTTTAACCAGTAATAATCAAAATTATGATTAATATTTTTTTTTTTTTTTTTCCCTATTTTCATGACATATTGTGCCATAGTACCACATACTCTTTAAAATCCTCTAGAGAAATTTATTTATTGACAGTATGTCTTGAATAACAATATAATATTTTCCGTATCCTATTATGAAACTTTGACATAATTTGAATGAAATATAGTCAAAATGTTATTCTGTTAATAAATTTATTTCTCAATAAATTAATCCTTTATTTTTAAATTGAAATTTATTCCTTTTCACACAAACTGTGCGATCAGTTCATTTCTCTTTATAGTGTACCACGTGAGAATGTTTACATGTATGAAATTGCAGTAATTCATTTTCATTGGGAGAAAATAGCCTTTGCAGCTCCATATCTCTCATTAAGCAAATCAATAATTTTTTCTTAACATAATAAACAGGGATATTCTTTCTGTGCTCAAACATTTCATCATGAAAGAAAAATCAACTTCTAAATTTACATTCTCTATTTTACAACTTCAGAATCTCGCAAAAAGAGATCCTCAGTCCTATTACGAAGAAGTAAGATACTTTTTATAAATCTGTTTTTATTCATTGTTGAATTCTTTTTAATAAAAAATGTTCGTAGCAGAATTTTTATAAAATTATTACATAAGTGTTTGATTTAAGTAAATACGTGTATGTAATTCTGTGCTGTGTATAAACTTTCGTTTAAGCTGAGTGCTTCATTTTTTTTTTTTTAAAAAAAAGGACCCATATATTTGTTTATGATAATCGCTAGCTGGTCAGGATAAATATTTTTATTTAGTGTGATATCCAATTTTAAAAATTATTTCAAGGATCAAAGTGTTAACAATCAAAACGAAGGATAGCGGCAGTATTTAAAAGTGCCATAATTTGTTTTCCGATCACCCTAAAATTTTTTCCTAAATCCAAAAACTCTTTATTCTAAAATGTACCCAGAATCTTTCAAATGGTTTATGTCAATCTTAAGTAATGTTTGGATTTGATTTGCTTCATATTGGAAGAAAGAAGCGTATCTGTTGACACTAATGGGGTGACCATACATGGAGATAAATAATTCTTGCTAAATTCTTAATATCTCTGTACTTAGTTTCCAGCAATAAAGAATAAATAGCTACTAAACTTTCATTTTTAAGTCATAATTTTAGTGCAACTCTAATTTACTGATTACATATTTGCATCTACAAATAACACCAGAGAATTTGTAAGAAAATATAGTTTTTTTTAAGTACAAATCATTAAAATAGTTTAGTTGATCTGGCTATAGTGTTAAGACAAATTTGGGAAGAATTGAGGGCAATTGATACCAAATTCTGTTGATATATTTTCCTTGAACTGTTTCCTTTCCAGTATGGAAGATGTGGCAAAATATTTTGTTGTATCTGTTTTTTGAAAAATCTCAATTTGATATGGAAAGAGTTTATATACAATAAAAGAAGAGAAAATACGTCATTCACATTTTTTTCTTCTTGTGGTTATACACTAAATAACTGAGATGTTCGGTTAAAAATATAAGATTCTGCAACCTAGCTGGATAAAAAATGTTTAATAAAGACTTTTATTTTTATTTCACATCTATGTCAATTTCATTATGGAGATCAAGGAAATGTTATAACTTGACTCGCACAGGATACTTTGTTGTGATAGAGCAAGTAATGAAATTTATATTAATGGTTATACAGGAAAGTTTTATATCGATGATGATTCAATCTGTTTTTCCTCAAATAATTTAGTGTAGGAATGACTAGAACTTTTCTACAAGAAGACTTGATGAATGGTACTACATAATTACATTGGTATCTGCTGGTTTCAGTTTTATAATAATTTGTTAAAATGTCTTATCAACCTTTACATTAATATCAACCTTTTTTTTTTTTATTTTTTTTAGTCATGTAAGTGAACTTTTTCCTATTCAGTTATATCTCATCTATTGTTTATAATATACATTTCCAAATATAAATTTTCTAGTGTCTTTTTCACACTTTAATACAGCTAATTTCTTACCAGTTCCATTAATAAAGTAAACAATTGAGCAGTATGACTTATATATTTGCTTTCATCATTTTTTTAGAAACATTAGTAATTTTTTTGCTTCGTATTAAGATAAAAAAAACTGTCTGATCCTATATCCTCTAAATATATAATTGTACTTAAGATAAGCTCACATCAAAAAATATTCTCCAAACATTTTACATCTCTTCAGCTAGCACATACCTTTGAAAAACTTACCTTCAGTAACCTGGCTGTCTACTTTCTTCAGAAATAATCTCAGTAACAGGATAACTAGCTCTAAATGAATGATGGCAACATATCTGGATTTGCATCCTATCCAAAAATTATCTTTAGCATATTAGTTATAAAAGAGTATCTCAAATAAGTGTATCCTGAGGGATACCTATATTGTACATCCAATGTGTACTGAGCCATATAAAAAAACCTTCAGTGGCCATGGTTTTAGCTCCCTTATAATAAGAGATATCAATTTCATTTGGAAAAAAAAAAAATCATGTTGTAGTAAATTAATTTCTTAAAAACATTTTGTATAATTCATTTTTATACTCCAGTATTTAATGAGAATGTCAAAATTGTTATCTTTCAGTTCCAAACTCACTACCAGCATTTTCAAGCTGTTCTACAACTATTCAAATTTAATCCTCATGAGTACAATGATAACTTTGCAGACTTGGTGAATTTCTTATCACATGTAAGTTTTTATTTCCCTCTCTGATTAATAAGTAAATATATATTATTTGTGTGTTTCAGGTTACAATTTGAAATATTTTTACTAAACTGTCTTAGAAATTTTTTTTATTGAAAATGATCAAACTCTCATGGCTGAAAATGGTTGATATGAGAATTTCCATTCAGTAATACCACTGAGGCCATGTTAGTGGATTATAATCATGAAAAATTATATGACTCACTTCAATTATATAAAAGACCATTATACAAAATAAAGGTTTCTTTTATAAATCGTACTGAATCACAAAATCCTTGCATATCATTTTGTTGAAGTTTGTGGAAAAAGGTAGTGAATTGAATGTTGCACTTGTCATTGGGTCATAACATCAGCTGCACCCATTGGGGGGGGGGGGGGTCTATGCACCGGGACCTCATGATTGAGGGATCTCCCTCAAGATCGAGAATTAAAATAATGTACTCTTGCACATTAAAACTTGACAATATTTCTATCATTGTCAGTTTTACATAAAGTTCATTTTATCGTAAACGTTATTATTATAGATCTACGAATTTCGACAGTCTTCAAACTAATTCTTGATGATGCGAAATGTTTAGTTTTTGTTATTAGATTCAGGGAACTCCCGAGTATCCCCACCTAAACTGATCTTTTTAGTCAAGCATGTGCGCAGAACACTTAAACACACTTTCTATAAACCGAACATCATTACTTTTTGATGATTGATGATAGCAGCATAAGGATGAAGTTTACTCTGTGATGATACTGGGCCCCTTTGTTGCTAATTTGGATAGCAGTCTTAACTGAAAACAGTCAGAGATGCAGTAGGGATTTAATTAGATGGCAGGATTTTCCAGTGAATTATTTCTTTCACACCCCAGTCATGTTCTCAACAAATATTTTTTGAGATGAAGTTCTGTTTTTGATATTGATGTACACAGTCCTTCCACTCTGTACATTATACTACATGTGGTAATGTTATTGTGAAGCTATTCATTTACCATTTAAATGTAAAATGTATCTTTTTGTAATTGTCAACATTGTCATTTCAGATTGTTTTTCTATATAAAATGAAAAAAGTTTTTTTTTTCTAAGCTACTGAGTTGTAAGAAATAATGTAATATAGTGCAAAATAAATTATGTAAATTAAATCTTTTTTTTCTTTTTCTTTTTTTGCTGCAATCACATGAAAATAACTTAATGTGAAATTCATTGACCTAGAAATAATTTGAATGTGCAACCTTCTGATCTGGAGTCAATTGGATTTAAGACATTTTTTTTTAAAAAAATGATCAAAGGTCTATTGTAGCAATGGAAGGACACCTTGCTTAATTTTGACGGCTTCTGTCTCCTTCCAAGAATTTCCAAAACCATTGTCGACATGTGCTGCTGTCAATTGCATCATCCCTATAAACTTAATGTATACTACTGTATGCTACAGCTGCTGTTATTATCTTTGATGATTTTGTACCACAAGCAATGTTTTACTTGTGCATTATCAGGTGCCATGTTTCGGACGTTTTTACAAATACTGTACTTCCAGGAATAATGTGCATTTTTATACTGGGTATCTACATGTTATATTGACCATTGATTCCAGTCATTACAACTATGTGCAATGCCAGTTCAACTTGAAATTTGCATTTCCAAATGTAGTCAGAACATTTACACATACTTGATTATTTGAAATATTGTTAGATTTAATGATCTCATGGAATTATTTATATATAAAGAAGTTAATACTGTTGTGTGTATATTTTTAATGGTCATGTGTTAGGATATTGAAAAGTTTAAATTTTTATATTTAATATTATAAAACAATACTTATAAAGAATCTGTAGGATTTATTCAAACATAAATATTTATTTCATATTTATACTCTTTTTGGTATGTATTTATTTAACTTCTAGAGACATCCAGAAAATGTTATTCATTTGAAATTTAGATTGCTTTATTAATTATAAAATTTTATTGAAATTGAGCTTCAAGTGCACTTTCAGAAGCATGATTTTTCAGTTCTAAATTGCAGTTCAGATTTGGTTTTCTTTTCCTTTTCACAATGAACTGGACATTTTTGGTTGCTGGGAGAGAAGTTTTGTGTTTATCTGATAACCAAATGAACTCTAAACATATGGTTGTAGTTCATTTAGTTAAGTGAATGCCTTGAAAGCAATTTTTGTTTAAAATTCTTGAAAGAGATGTATAAGATTATGCATATTTTTGGAAAATATGTGTAAAACTTAATTGTTGATGTGCATGTGTGTGAATTTCTTTTTTTAATTCTTATCTTATTATATAAATAATTGCATATAAAATGTAAACTTGTTGTGTACAAATTTAATTCCAATTTTAGTTTATTCTTTCATTTTTTGCATTAATATTTTATGTATTAATTTAAATTTTAGATTTAAATTTTAAGTTACAAAATAGTAATTATAGATATTAAATAAATCCCATTTGATATATTTTGTGTTTGAAATATTTATATATTATTCTCTCTAATCTTGCTTTAACTATTTTAATGCGCTTTAATGAAAGTCTTTTGTTGTAATTTTGCCTTTCGTTTGAAGAGTTTGGGAAAATTAATGTGAAAAATTGCAAAATATATCAATGAAGTATTAAATACCTTTTATAAATATCAAGCTGCACAATCTGCTGTTCCTCTTATGTTTAAATATTTTCATTTTATAGGTGTCACGCTGTTATAAAGAAGAATTGAAGGATTTTCCAGATCAGTTGATGGAAATTCTTAGAGAAAATGCTACTGTATTAGATCCTTCTATGAGAATGGTATGAAATATTTACCTTTGTTTACTACATTCTTTATATGTGTGATCAAATTCTTTTATCAAAACCATTATAATGTGTAAAACATGACATTCATATTATTACAAAAATTTGTTCTCGTTGGTATATGAGTAAAAATAGTCCGACAAGGGGGATAATGGCAAATGATGTTTTAATCACAAATACTTAGGACAAGGCAAACATGGGTAGCAAAATTTGGACAAATTAGCATCACATTTAGGAAACATAGCACTAGTAGAGATTAACACACAGCAGGAACAAAAAAAAAAAAAAAAGCTTATGTACAGATCAGCAACACAGATACAAAATGGCACTAATAATGACTATCACAGCACTTTCAATGATGTTCAATTTATCTGCTTACTTGTTCACACTTCAAATAATTCTCCATGATTTTCACATATACTCTTGACAGCTTCTGGCAGTCCCACTAGATTCAAGCTGCTTCTCAGCCAATTCTGAGTATTTCATTCGTCCAATTCCCAACTATTTGACTTTGCACCCCTCTATACTTATAATAGTTCCAGACTAGTGTGACATAACCTTTATCAAGATATTGACAACTTCCAGCATTTTTGAAAAGCTTCATTTTGTTGTCAAGATCTGGGGTCATTACTTAAGCATTTCTTGGTATTTGATGAAATCTCTGAAAATGTTCCTTTTTCTTTTACGAGGGTAACGTACTGTAGGGAAGTGTCATAACAGGTTCTAAATATATTGTGTAATTTACAAAAATGTTTTTTGATGGGAATTTTATATATTCTTTTTAATTGAAAAAATTCTGTCATTACATTAAATTTAAATTGTAAGACTTCATAATTAGGTTAAGATCAATATTACACGTATATGTAAGACTGTCTCTTATATGGAAGATCTGTCATTTACAGTGAATAAAAATCGAATTCACCCTGAACTTTTGAAACAGCAAGCTCTTAAAATTATCTACTATATTTGTGATGGGGCTCTACAGATGGATTCTGTTTAAGAGAAATTAAATTTGAACAATCGTAACTGTATTATCTCAAAAAATGGAACTGCCAATATTAAATTGAGTATGTAGAGCAGGGGTCTCCAAACTTTCCAGCCTTAGGGCCATATTGATTACTCCAGTAAATTCCAAGGGCCAAAACCATATTATCATTTATTGTTGCCGGTGGTAAAAAGTTGAATCAGTCCACTAGTGGTGTAAAATATGATTACTTTTTTGCCAGATGCCTCTAGCGACGGGAACGCTTTAATTTTACGCCTCTAGCGACGGGGACGATACTCATTTAATTTCTGCCAGATGCCTCTAGCGACGGGGAAGCTGATGTATTTTCCGTATCGTATGGGTATCCGTTATAATGGGGTACCCGCATCGTATCGCCATAGTAATCATTGATTACAAAAGTAATGAAATACACAAGTAATCATTGATTACTTTTTTCTTCAGTAATCGTTACTTCGGTTCCTAACGAGTAACGAGTACTCAAGTAACGAATGAGTATTTTTTTTACATGAAAAAAAAAGTCCGAAAAAGTACGCCACGTTTAAAAAAGGCTGCAAATCGGACTAAAGTCCGCAAAATGGCAACACTGCATATTATTAATTTTCCTGTCATTATCTGTAATTTCTAGATTAGTCGTAGAGTACGAGCGAGCCATGAGGAGTAACGTGACAGGACATCTGGTGGACACAAGCGGAAATAGGTAGTACCTTCTATCGCTAACAGATGGCGCTAATAGCACTTACAGAATAATCTCGTTGGTTCGAGAAAGTTCTGGTGTCTTCCACTCACTTCTAGATGGCAGTAAGTGGAATATATAAGAAGGCTAGTGGCGCAACCACAAGTCAGTTCCTATGACACTGCTGTGAAATAAAATAGTGCATGCCTCCTTAAAACGTGTTTGTGCGTGTTTAAGTTTAAGACATCCCTGTAACAATATTTTGATTTGAATTGTTGCTTTTGTGTGTGATTTAGTAGAATGGAAAAGAAGCGAAAAATTGATAGTGAATGCAGAAAATTCAAAGATCAGTGGAACATTCAGTATTTCGTAATTGAGTCCAGTAACAAGGCGCTATGTTTGATTTGCAATGAAAGCATAGCCGTTCTCAAAGAATATAACATTAAACATCATTATGAAGCAAAACATTTTCAAAATTACTCAAAATATACAGGAAGTTTGCGGACAGAAAAATTCGAAGCTATGAAGCTCGGATTGAAATCGCAGCAATCTTTATTTACAAAACTCAAAACTGAACAAGAGGCTGCAACTCATGCCAGCTTTCGTGTGGCTCTTGAAATTGCAAAACGTGGAAAACCATTCACCGATGGAGAAATGGTCAAAGAATGCATAATCGCAGTAGCCGAAGAAATGTGCCCTGAAAAGGTAAATTTATTAAAAACTGTCAGTATGTCAGCAAACACTGTGGCTCGAAGGGTAGAAGACATCGCTGAAAATATATCCTCTCAACTGTTCAACAAAAATGGACATGTTGAGTGGTTTTCTTTGGCCTTGGATGAGTCAACGGATGTGTCAGATACTGCTCAGGTGTTGATTTATATTCGAGGAGTAGATAAAAGCTATGAAGTGCATGAAGAACTTCTTGATATGTATAGTATTCATGGCACAACTACTGGTTCAGATATTTTTAAAGGAGTTGAAATGGCCATTAACCAAAAGAACCTTCGATGGAAAAACTTGAAATGTATTACAACTGATGGAGGCAAAAACATGAGTGGGAAAGATAAAGGAGTGGTCGCTCTTGTGTCAAAGGCTGTAGAAAATGACGGTGGTTCAAAACCAATAGTCTTACATTGTATCATTCATCAACAGTCTTTGTGCGGAAAATGTTTGGATATGTCTGAAGTTCTGAAACCAGTCATATCAACTGTTAATTTTATCAGATCTTTTGGGCTGAATCACCGACAATTCGTGCAATTTATTGAAGAGATTGGAGAAAATGACTTACCTTATCATACTGCCGTACGTTGGCTTAGTTGTGGGAAAGTCCTTCAGCGCTTTTTTGAACTTCGAGCAGTGATCGAAATTTTTTTGAATGAAAAGCATCGCCCTCTTACTGAATTGCAAAACAACGCATGGCTGTGGAAGTTAGCATTCTATGTTGATTTGACAAAACATGTGAACGAACTGAATTTGAGATTGCAAGGAGAAAACCAGCATCTTCCTGATTTATACACTAATATCAAATCATTCCGGAAGAAATTGATACTGTTTCAATCACAACTACGAAGTAAATGTTTTTCACATTTTAAAACATGTGAAATATTCAGCCACACCACTGAGACCGAGTTTCCTATCGATTTTGCAATCGAAACTTTGAGTGCTTTGAAAATAAATTTTGATACTCGTTTCTCGGACTTTGATGCCATTGCGAATCAAATTAAGATTTTTCAGAATCCTTTTGATACTGACATTGAAACCCTAGCCCCGGAACTTCAAATGGAAATGATTGATCTACAGTGCAGTGATATAATTAAGAACAAATATCAAAACTTATCTTTGTTGGAATTTTATAAGTGTCTTCCACTGACACAATTTGATAATTTGCATAAATTTGCTCGTGGGCTGTTTTCTGTTTTTGGTACTACTTATTTGTGTGAGAAGACCTTTTCCAAAATGAAGTACACAAAAAATGTTTACAGATCTAAATTAACTGATGAGCATCTTAAATCTCTTTTAATAATTGGTACAAGTAAAATTAGTCCACAACTACAAACTATTGTCAGTGGAAAATCTCAATTACATAAATCTCATTAGTATTTCATATGTCATTATGCTTGTTATAAGTTATTTTTTCATTTAAAATGTATAAAATGTTAGTTGGATTCATTTCAATAATTTGTTAGTTAGTATATAGTAACCTACAACAATGTTATGAGTAGTTAGCCCATGACCATATCAATGTAGATGTCATATTAATAATTATTCAACATAAAAATAGATTACTTCAGTAAACTAAATTTAATTTGCTATAAAAAATAAATATGTTCTCTAGAAGGAGTTTTCTTTCAAGTATGCTAGCTCTCCGCGGGCCGGACAAAATCTGTCCGCAGGCCGGATGTGGCCCTCGGGCCGTAGTTTGGAGACCCCTGATGTAGAGGATTGATCAGTATTTATAACTTATTGCCATTTGAGAGATGTGAATAGAAAATGTAATAATTTGGATCATAACTGACAACCAAATTTCCATGCAACACCTTAAAGGTTGATCCTGCAATATGGATAAAATCAATAAGGATGTAGAAGTTAAAACTTATTAATGTAATACACACTTTTGGACCTCTTTCCATCTAGTAAATATCATCACATAATGAAGTACTTGTTTACAAAACAGCAGATTCATTGGCAAAAGAGGATCTCTCTCCATGTGGTAAATATCTACACATAATGAAGTAATTGTTAACAGAACTGCAGATTCATTGTTAAAAGAGGGCTACAAGTTTAATGTTGTATTTTTCTATGTGGATTCTTGATCGTAGGAATTAAAAAATAAAGATTGCAAAGTATCTTTTCAACTCTACATTTTATTCAGCCTAATCTTACAAATGTTGCTGAATCAAACATATATGAGGTTAGTCTGAAACGTTTCTGATCTTAACATGAAAATGGCAGCATGCATCAATAAAAGCTAAGGAATATGCTGGTTCATCTTTTGACTGGTCTCACTAAAATTTCAGCTATTTTGGATTCGCAGTTATTGCTTGATCAAGTCGATGTGAATGTTTTTGTTAAAATGGAAAAAATCGAGCATTGAGCTGTTATGAAATATTTGTTTTTGAAAGGCAATATGCTTACGCAAATCAAAGATGAGTTGGATACTGTGCGTGGGGATTCTGCACCATCATTTACCACTGTGAAATTTTGGGCAACAGAATTTAAATGTGGCCATACCAGCTTGGGAGATGAATATAGGGACTTCCTAAAACTGCAACTTCTGACAATAACATCGCTAAAGTTCACCAAATAATGCTAAAAGACCATCAAATTAAAGTTAGAGAGATAGCAAAGGCTATGAATATGTCCAAAGAACAAGTTTATCACATATTGAATCAAGATTTATACATGAGAAAGTTTCTGTGTGTTGGGTGTCGTTTTTGCTCGTTAGACCAAAAACATGTTAAAGTGAACGTTTCTAATGCTTTGTTAGTTGCTGTTTAGGCACAATAACTCAAGAGTTTTGGCACTGATTAATTACTGTAAATGAAACTTGGATACACCATTATATGCCCAAAACAAAAATATTGTCTAAACAGTGGACTGCAAAGGGGAAAGCAGCTCCAAAAAGAAGAAAACATTTTTTTTTGGCTGGGAAAGTGATGGCAACTGTTTTTTGGGATAGTTATGGAGTTATCTCAATCAATTATCTTTAATCAGGAAAAACCATTTCAAAAACATACTATGCATCATTCCTTGACAAGCTGAAGGCAGAATTTGCTGAAAAATGTCCAGTTTTTAGAAAAAAAATTATGTTTCACCGAGGCAATGCGCCATCTCACACCTCAATGGTTACCTTGGTGAAAATCCACAAATTACAATTTGAACTGCTTGACTACCTTCTTTACTCGCCAGATCTAGCCTCTAGTGACTTCTTTTTGTTCCCTAATCTATAAATAGCACTCTAAGGACAAAGAATTTTTTCAAATGAGGAGACTATCACCTTTGTAAATAATTATTTTGCAAAGGCACCGAGTACTATTTGAAGGGGTTAAAGAGACAGAAGAAGTGTGTAGATTTACAAGGAGAGACTATGCAGAAGAATAAAAATAAATTTAAAGAAAAAAATATCTTGTATCTTTGTTAGGTCAGAAACTATTTAGGCCACTCTCATTTGTTACAAGTAGTAATGTATCGGATTGCCATATCAAAACTTAAAAATTGCTTTTAACATAAAAACTTTTATGCCCTCAGAACTTGTTTCCTCTTGAGATTATATCTCTGTTTACTCTGAAAATCTATGTTATATGGTCTATCCTATGGAGACATAATTATTCTTCCTAGCTATGTTTGCAAAAATAATAATAAGGTACAACATGTTGTGGAATGTTAATAAATACTATCAGCTTTGACTCTGATTTGAGATTTTAGCATGTGGAATCAAAAAAGATTACCTCCTACACCTGTAATATATTTTAGATACTAGAAGATTAATATTTAGTTTCTTCACATCTTTATGAGCAGCATTTCTCAACTGCTGTTCAGATGGACTGTTGCCTGCCCTAGGAAGATTTTGACTAGTCATCAAAGATTTTTACCTGTCCATATTAAGAACATTTTCCTATTCAAAAATTAAATTTTGTACAACATTTTTTTATGTTAATGCCTTAATTTTAGGATTTAGAATCCATAATTTTATCTTTAAAGGTTGACAACACTAGAGTGTGCTCACATTTGTCACTTTTTATGTCATTTATTTCTAGATATTCATTACAATAGTTTTAACTTTTTCAGGCAAATATATTGGTTTGATTGAAAATTTTTAATACTTATATCGGCTCTCAGAAAAAACAATTTTTCAGCCCTTAACAACATGGCACACTATTGAATCTTTGTAGTACCAGTTCAATGTCTCAAAAAAAAAATGACAGCAAAGCAGATCTTGGTGTCCATTGGAGGGAAAAAAACTTTTGTCAGGCTCTACAACAACGGATATTTGTAAAATAGATTTATTCTATGGCCTAAATCTTCAGACAAAGATAAATACTATCAACTGATCTGATGTGCATCATTTGCCTTGAAGTTCATGTAAATGATGCTATGGAACCATGAAAAATGTTACAACATTAAAATCTAAACATTCCGAGTTGAAAAATAAATTGTGTTCCATATTTTGAGTGCAAAAAAAAAAAAAAAAAAAAAAAAAACATTTTATCAAACCCTTTTTAGAATAAGCCTCTATTAAAATCTGAGTTAGGTAAAATCTATTTCTCTGAGTTATTAATCTTGCTTCTATATAAACTTATAAATTTAAATTTCTTTAAATTAAACATGTAAAGGAACTTGGAACTATTTGTATATTGAATCATATAATTATATATATTATTTTACAGTGTCTGGTCAAAGCACTTATTCTCATGCGAAATAGAGATGTTCTATTGCCAACAGATTTAATAACATTGTTTTTTGAACTATTGCGATGTAAAGATAAAGTTCTACGAAAGCTTCTTCAATCTCATATTGTATCTGATCTGAAGAAAGTAAATGCAAAGCATAAAAATCTAAAAGTTAATACAGTAAGTACAATTGTTTGTGTTTTTAAAATCTTTTTTCATATTATATAGGATTAAAAGTCTATAATCCTAATAGGCATGAATAGTTTTATTTAAAATTGATAAAGCTGTAATTTGGTGTTTTTTATGATTAAATATTCTGAACTTCATACATTTTTTTGGAAAAATTAAGTCTTTTAACAAATGTTGTTTTAAATGCAGTATTCACTCTAGAACTTTTTTCTACCTTTCATGCTCTGCCAGTAATCTGGCATTTTTATACAGGCAGACAAGCTTTACAGACACTATTTTATGCCTTCTATTGCAATGGCATATTATGGGCTATCAATACAAAACAGTACTTTATTTATAGTTTTCTGTATTCCTTACGTTTGGCACCTTGTATTGCATATTAAAATTTATGTAGCAGTATGGTGTTTTTGGTCTGATACAATGGTGTTCTGGTCCAATATCTGCCAGATTACCAATATTCACTTTATTTATAAATGTTAACAGCTTTATATATTAAAAATTTGTAATCAATGTGTAATTATGAAGTGAGTCTATTTATTCCTGTTGCATTCCATAAAAATAAAGAAGTAATGGAAGTTTTACTACTTCTAATCAGTTTGCTTATCTTTTATTATTCGTGCAGGTAACAAATGTAGAATTTTTTGAAAAAATTTCAAAAGTGTGTTATTTTGTTCTTTTGGAGTGCTCACCTTTTTTATCTTTTGAATTTGCAAATCTGCCTTTGAGATCATATTTTCCACCCACTTGCTTGATGAGGCCTAGTGCCCACTCTTACAGGCACCTTTCATTGCATTTCTCCAAATATGCAGATTTCACGAAGTATAAAATTAACAAAGAATCAATTATATTCTTCTAAAAACTTCTTATTAAGATTATCTCCTTTTTATTGTTTCATTGTTGAATCAGTTATTATTCTGTATTCCATGAAGTTGGGATAAAAAGTCATTATAAAAGATGGCTTTTCTAGAGGGATCTCCTTTTGTGCATCAAGTGACTGAAGGTCCATGTTATTTATAGAAATCTGCAATAAGTAGTTAATGAAAGAAATGATGGTCCAGAGAGTGTTATATAGAACTCCCTTTTGAGTCCTAGATATTCATTTCCTGAGTGATAGGCAAGTAGTCCATTTTCATTTCTTTTGCGACTATTCATTAACTTATCTTTCTAATTTGGGAAGCATATCAGTGCTCCACTCAAGCTAAGTTGGAGAAGTCCAGATTTATATATTGTGTCCGTGAATTCTGTTTCTGAAAACAGTTCATATTCCAAAAGATCATTTCCTTTTTGTATTTACTTGTTACTTTCGTAATATAACCTAATTAAATTAACATTACTTAATTTTATTGCTATGAATGTAACTTTTATTATTAATTATTCAAAATAAATGCTTATCTGATGAAATTTTATTTTCTTTGAATTATTTTATGTAAAATGAATGGATCACATTAAAATCATTTCCTCCTCCCCTACTATCTTTATGAAAACTTTTGGTGTCACATTACATTCAGGCTAATGCAGTGATTGCTATTGCTCCTCCAGTTTTGATTTTTTTTGTTCAAAATGAATTTTATATTGGCAATTCAAGTAACATTTCATAATATTAAAATTGGAATTTAAACATAGCTTTTTTTTTTCTCCCTCTGGTAATTACTTGGAATAAAGGCTTCAGATTCAATAAAATAATCATACATTTATCCCTCAGAGCCTTACCTCTTTTAAGTAAGAATTGGAATCATGACCCTGAAGGACCCTAGTGATCTTTTTCTTTCCATTGGGGTTTGCTGTCTTTGATAAACACAGTTGATATACCTCAGATATATCTTAATGATCCTTCTATTTTTTGACTCTCCCACTTGTAAACAAATTTTTACTTTTTTTTTTTTTTTTTTCCTGAGCTAGATTATATTTTAAACAAATGTTTGGCATGGTTTAGACAGATTTGGCTCTTGCACCATAAACCTTGTCATTCATTCATTTATATTTTTAAAGCCTTTATTCTGGATTTGGGGGGACTACTTTCAGCATTTTCAGTTTGATTATTCTTTACTCTTTTAGAATTTATGTAATTAAATAAAATACAATTTTAAGATTCATTTTTTTTGTTTTATTATTAAATCATTTTAATAAAATGTGTAATTTTGTTGATTTTTACTAACTTTTTTTGTGGGAGGAAGGATTATGAATTTTTTTCTTAGGAAAAATAATATTAAACACTTGCCTATAGATTAATTAATCGATGTACTCAAAAAGATGCATATTCAATGATAGAAAGGGCAAAAGGTTTGAATCCTTACAAAACTTGATTACAATAAACTGTAAAAACAGTGCTATTTTTTTAAAATTTTCTATCAATTCTGAAACTTAAAATATTGTTTTTCAAATTTATCTGTATGCATATGTATAATTTATTATTCTCATGTGAAATTATAATTTCATTATTTTTATATTAGCATAGCAGTAAATGATTTCATATTGCTTTATTCCATTACATTTTTAACAAAGTTTTTTATAAACTAATTTACTAAACATTCAATACTTGCATTAGAATAAAGTTTCTTTACATTATTTTCAAAGAATCAAAAATTTATTTCTTACAATTCATTGTAAACAATTTATAAATTTTTGACCTGGAATATGGCACTATAGGAAATGGATATATTTTAAATTAATTTTTTGTATTTGCATTATTTCCTCTATTTAACACATATTGATGCAATAATGCCATGATCCGACTAAACTATTGCATGTAGAAATTGAGTGTAAAATATGATTTGAAATGGTAGTAATTTTTTTTAATTAATTCTATTTTTTTTAAGTTTTAAAAATATTGATTTTTATTATTGAGTTAGATTTGACTATTGAAAAAAAAAAAATTTTTTTTTTTTTTTTTTTTTAATTTACAAATGAAACAAGATTTGAATTTTGAGCCTTTTTAACTCAAATTGTGCCTTTTTTGAAATACATGCTTTTTTTGGTACTTTCTATAATAGGTATACCATCAATTTTTGATATCAAATAGGCATATATAGCTTATTTCTTTCTTTCCTCCTTTAGCTCAATATTGATTTTAAAAAACTTTCCAAAAAATTTTTTTGTTTTATTACTTCTCTAATTATGAAATTTATATTTGTAAATTTTTTTTATTTTTGTTGATAGCATCTCTCGTACTCCCTTCTTGAAAAGGAAAGCCATGAAATATAAGTAATTACTCAAAAAAAAGCAGTAATATTTAATGCATTCTTAACAATTGAATAAAACGATATAAAAAGTAAATAATGGCATTTAGTGCAGCAGAGATCATTTCTCCTTTTGGAATACTTTCAATACCTCATCATTAATTCAATCAAAGAGTATGATAGGGTGATAGGATCGATAGGGTCCATTGTATGCAATAATAAGTTGGGCTCTTAATTAGTGGATTGGTGTGGCTTATTAGTCTGAAGTAGAAGCTTCTGGAAAGATAATTAATATGTTTGATTTTTTGGGGAATTTCGAGGTCTGTGTATATTTCTGAGTTTATTTCATGCCAGGGAGAGTTAGTTATAAAACGAAGAATTTTGTTTTGTAGAGTTTGAATTTTTTTTAAAGGGAGTTGGGGCTGCATGCTCCCATAGAGGGGATGCATAAAGAAGAATAGGTATTATAATTTGTTTATAGAGGAAGGTTTTATTAGAAAATGTTAGTACAGAATGTCATGTTAGTGGAATGCAGCTGTATATTTTAACCCAGCTTTTGTCTATTATGGATGTGTTTTCTAAAGGTGAGTTTTGAATCTAGGATAACACCAAGATATTTTACCTCAGAGTCCCATGAGATATTAGAGTGGAAAAATCTGAGGTTTTTTTTTTTTTTTTGGAGGGAGGGGGACATGTCCTTTACGGAATATAACAGCTTTTTCCAAAGTATGAGAATCGTTTGCTGTGGAATGCTCCTATCTACTCTAATGAGTCACATTAAAATTAGTAGATTCATATCTGCCTCTTAGAAATTGTAATAGTTTCTTCCACAAAGATAGATTCTTTTTCTGCTTTAAAAGTATGTTATTGCATTGCAGAGAACAATAGCAAGGATGCATTATTTCTTTAATTTCACTTCAAAAGCCTATTCCATGGAGGAGAGAGAACAAGTATTACAATAATACTGTTTCGTAAATAAGGTTTTTTTATAGTCTCCATTTGCCAGTTGTGCTGAGGAAAGATGCCATAAACTCTGGTTTAAAAAAATGTGCTGTGTCCTTTCTCAGGTATAAAAAATTGTTTTAAATGTGAAATGTTCAGCCATAATTTTTTTTTTGCCTATTTATAATACAAAATGAAATCTTTGTATCTGTAAAATAGGTAAAAAGCAATTTCTGGTATTGGATATTTCTTAATTCCTTTGGAGTAAGTTTTTTATGAATAATAGGCTACTGAAATAAGTTTAATTAAAATGGGGGACAATGTGGAATGCACCCTGAATGTTCAAGAGAGACAGGGGGGGGGGAAGAAACTAATAAATTTTTGTATTAACTTTATTTATATATATTTTTTCCTTATATACATCCAAAATCTTAATTTTATTGTTTAATTTTCAGTCGCATTTGCTGTATGTTTAATCATAATATTTTAAAAATAATTTCTTACAATTCAAAAATGTCTATGTTTGTATGCATATTCATTTAATGGTTTTAAATTAATTTAAAATGAATTTTGTGTAATATTTTAGGTGCTGCAGAACTTTATGTTTAAAATGTTGGCAGACAGTAATGTAACTGCCGCAAGAATGTCTTTAGTAAGTAAATTGAATCTAACCACACATGATCTTTTTTGTTGTGTGTGATTTCCCCCTCTCCTTCTTTTTAGTTTTATTCATTCAGATATTTAATTTGAAACGTATTCATATCTTCAATTATAAAATTGTTTTTATTATAAATTGGTATTAGATTTGAAAATAATGTGCATGATAAACAAACTTATTAATTACAATAAATTGAGAGTAAAGTATATAAATGTATGATATATTTAAAAATCAACCAATAAAGATCCTTGGTATGAATACTTTGGATCGTTAATTTGTATTCGTAAAATATTAAATTTTCATTGTGTTTAAAGGATATAATGGTTGAACTATACAAACGAAATATATGGAGAGATGAAAAAACCGTGAATGCTATAGCTACTGCTTGTCTTGCTAAAGATAACAAGGTACAGGTGATTTTGCTCCTTTAAATTATAATGTATTCATTGTTTTTTCATGGATTTTTATATTTGAATTGTTGTAATGTTAGTAACTCTTGTGGAACTAATTTTTTTTTCTTGTAAATAATATTTATTTTCTTGTGCAAAGATAAACTTTTTAAACTGATGATTATCTTCTATTTTAAAGGAGGTATTCCGAGTAATATTAGTGATGATTTTAATAATTATTTAAATTTTGTTTTTAAAGAAAAATTATTTAGATTATTTTGTTCAGATAACATGGAACTTAAAATAAAGAATTTTTCCATTATTAAATGTAAGAGAAACTGTGCATAGTTCCTATGATTTGGGGATGTTAAAATATTGTGATGTGTAATTAAGGCAGTTTGTGAAAAATGTAAACTAATTAAAATATATGGAAAACTATCATAACTGTTTTATATTATGAAAGTTAAATCCATAACAAACTACTAATTTAAAAAGAAATGGTTGCAGGATTTCATTTAGAAACAGGACACTTGGAAATCAAGTTTTATTTATGCTGAAAAGTATTATAACCTGGGGGGGGGGAATGCTTATTTTGAAAAGCCCAATATGCTTATTTAGTAGAAGCCTATGTTAATTGACCTCAGCCTTTATCAATTTATTGTGATTACCTCAACTAACCTTTCAATTTAAAGTGGTGTATATCATTTGGAAATAACCTATGTGCACATTTTTATGTTTGAATTTAATTTTCTTACATATTTTTCAATATGCGAAAGCATATGATCGAAATAGGATAGAATCATTTATTCAGTATTATTCAAAGTCAATAAGTTAATTGCTTTCTTAAACCTTAATCATTTTTCTGAGGGGAAGGAGCAAGCATTTTCATTTTATTTTTATATGGGAAAAATCTTTCTTATTTCTAGTTAGACCACTCAAGCATTTTGCTATAGCAAATAAATGTTTTTAATGTACTATTGTCTATATGGGCTCTTGATTTAATTTAAATTTTCAGTATTGATTGTGATAATCATTAGAATTTCATCTTTTCAACCATACTTATAATTAATTACATGCCTTCAGTTCAGACCAAATTTCAACCTAAAAATTATTCTTCCTTAATTTTTTGTATAATGTTGAGTGAACATGGGAAAAGCATTTGTATCAATAGAATTAAGTAATAAAATTTAAGAAATAAAGCACGTTCTTCTACCTTTTGATGTAGAGTGGATTCATTTGGTTAAATTACAGAAATTGGTTCATTGGTAAACTAATTTTATGTGTCAATTCAAGTGGTCAACAACCTATTGAAATGGTAGTCAATATAAATTTACCAATCTCCCATTGCATATATTATGGAGCATGGCGAGGCTAGAAATATTAGAAAATTTGCTGAATGAATTAAGTTAGACAATTTTCAAGGCTCAACTGCATGTATATATTTTCCTCAATATGACTGTTTCAAATAATGAATTTTCATTTATTAATAAACTATTTATGTGTAATAAAAGTATTCATGAAATAAGAATTCTTTTAGAAATTGCTTGTGTTGTCTGTGTGCATTATATATGTTATGGATCATGTAAATCTTGTTTAATTAACTTAATTCATTCTGTCTTTTTCAAATAAAAAGAATTCTCTTGTAGTTCAATAGTGTCATTCTATTTTATTGTGATCATTGATAGTTACATAATAAATGTGTTCATATTAATACAGTATTTGGACTTTAAAGTTGGAGCTAGGTTTTATTGCCCTAAGCAATTCATAATGTACCTTGCAGATTTTGAAAAAAATATAGTTGCATTTTTAAAATCATTTTATCTATGATAATTTAACTACATTTTAAAATGATTGTTTATTTCTAGATGATAGTTAAAGCTCATCAATTTTTCCTGAATACTGACTATGAAATTGATACAGATGACAGCGATTCTGAAGTTTGTTCTAATTTTTAAAAATTATTTTATTGTACTTTTAAAAAAAATCTAAATATTTCTCATTATATTAAACTTCGTTACAGTAAATTTTACTATTTAGGCAATATTAATCAAGCTGCTCTAGGTTAATTTTTTAAGAAAAGTGAAATAATTGTTACATGACTAATTATTTTGAGAATCTTGAAACTTAAGGATCGTCTTTAGAATAATATGACCACTTGTTTTTTAGAGGAAGTTTATTTAATATGGAAAAGCAATTTCAATGTATTTTTCAGTTTCATTTAAAAATAATAATTGGGAACTATATCCAAAATGGAATATTGTCCAATTTTTGTCTTTAAATTTATTGTATTACTATTTTGGGCTAGTTGGTGCTTGGTCTGCAGTTATGAAAAAAGTTAAAGGGGCTCAAAGCTCTTTTATTCCCAAAACTATAATACGTAATTATTGGATTTACTGTACATAAAATGTTATGAGGTCGTAAAGTAAAATTATTAAGTCTCCATTTAGTGTGAAATAGTTTTTGAAATGTGAAGTACCAACTCAAGTATTATTTTTGCATTGATATAATTCAAAATTTTAAAATTGATTGCAATAATCCATTATATAACTCTTATTTGATATGAATTAAACAAAGCAAATGAATAATGAAGTATTGAAAAAGCTATTAGAGCTGTTAAATTTCATCGAGATATATATTTATTAATTTCTAATGAATATTTTCTATTCCTTTTTTCAATTCAAATCAAAGGAACTTTATGTGTTTGTTTATTGTAATATGTTTTTCTTACATTTTATTCAAAAAATTTGATTTATAGAATAAAATATTATATATTTGAATTACATAATTCTCTTATAGGATGACACTTCAGCTCTCAAAGCAATAACAGCTACAACTAAAGTGAATAAAAAGTCCCGTAAAAGGCAGAGACTTCTTGATAGAGCTAAAAAAGCTCTGAAAGTAGGATAGCAAATAATTCAAAATTTTTTATAAAAAAAACTCAATGTTTTGTTTTATTGTTTATGGAACATTTATGTTTGAGTGAATTACAAATTATTTTCTAATATATAAATTGGTTAAATGAAAGTAATTACATAACTTTTTTGGTAATCTGGAATAAAGCATTTAAACAAGATATGTATTTTATTATATTTTATGAAATTTTATATTGCACTAAAAAACAAATTGCCAAACATATGAAACAACTAAAGCTGCAATTAATGTACTGTTTTGTATTTATATAACTTCATTAATTCATTGAAGTAGAAGACATAAAATAATTTTCCTGTGTAGAAACTCCGAATTAGAATTGCTGACAGGGCAAGATAGATGAAGTGCCGGATTATAGAAAGAGTACTATATTTGCATTTTTAGTAATCAATGTACTGGTTTTAACTGTGAAAGTGAAACTTTGCTTCTGGATCACAAAATATCAATGCATATTCTTTCTGAATATACTTTTGTTCGTAAAAAACTGTTATTTATTTTTCCCCCTGACATAATTTGTTAATAAAATCTGGGATTTTCATCTCTATTTCTATGAAAAAATTGCAATTTTTCCTAATTGTTTTTGAAAAAAATCATATCTAAAATTTTTTCATCCTTAGATTTTATTTTAGTTTTCTTATATTTGTTTCATAGATATTAACATAAAAATTAACGCCTTGATAATTTTTATAACAAAATATATTATGAATTACTTCTTTATTTTATGTTTTATGGTGCCATTTTTTTCATAAAAATATTGTTTTTTGAATTATGCTTTTTATTTTATTTTTAATTCTTTTAAAAATGGCTGATATTAATATGATTCATCATGTTTGCTGCATTATATGCAGTGTAAAGTCTTAAATATTTTATGCATAGACTAAAATTTGATTGTTTTGTTTGTAATAATATTTTAATTGAATGGTTTGAAGAATTTAAAATTTTATAATTCTTTAAGACTTTTAATGAAAATGCTGCTATACTGAAATTCTTTGAATTCATTAGTAATTATTTCCTTCATACATATATGATTTATTAAATTTACCTAAGTATTTACTATAAGTTGAAAAGAAGTCAGTTATTAAGTAATGAATCAGTGCCATATTATGCAATAGACATGTCATTCTATCATGGAAAGAAAAAGTTGTATTCTAAATATATTTATGAGTGAAAATTTTAATTTTATTCAGGTCAATTTTTTCCACATATATATATGTATAATGCATGTTCTATAATTTTCATTTCATTATCTATGCCTTACATATATTTATTAAAAATTGCATTTATAAAGTAAAATAAGATGGTTCCAATTATTATTATTATTTTAAAATTTGATTGTTATGTATAACTAAATAGTTAAATCTAATAATGAAACTTAAAAGGTGTTTTTTTTTTAAAAAAAAATAGAAGTCCAAAAAACAGAAGAAAAACAAAGAAAATTGCAATTTTGCTGCAATTCATCTTTTGCACGATCCATTAGGTAAGTAAATAACTTTTGGGTTCCAGTTTTTATTTTATTTATTTGTGAATCTTGGGAGAAAAAAAAAATTGGTAAATAAAAATGAAATTTTTTTCCTTTTAGTTTTTGCGTGTGTTAAATTTTTTTGTTTTTGTTTTTTTGCTTCATAATTTTATTGAGCTTTTTTCTGCAGCTAAAATAAGCAATAAAAGCTGAATAGAATGTTAAAAAAAGGTCTTAAGTGATTAAAAAAATTGATATGGTTATAGCTATTTGAGTTTTTTTTTTTTTTTTTAATGTAGCTTGTATGATAAACAAAAGACTTATATATATCATAAAATGTTTTTCACTGTATGAACTGTAAGTTTACATGATAAATACTTTAAATTTAAATTAAACATATTTATTTTCCCAATTTTATAGTATAAATCAACATGGTTGTTTCTTATTCTTGAAGACTGTATACATGAGTTTATTTTAAATTCGTTTTATTCAAGCTTGATAATTTAAATTATAATTGATTTTGTCTAAATGTTTATTGGTTGGAATAAAAGTTGCTCTAGAGCTACACAAAATGACAATTAGAGATAGATTAGATGATTTCGATTCATCATTAAATGAAGAAGGCGAGTAATTTACTTTCCTATTTTTCTTATCATTTAATTTGAGGATCTCAAAATCAGTACCTTAAATTATAATTTTAATTGAGATGAAAATTTACATTTGCAATATACTTTTGGAGCATTATGTCATTTTTTAAAAGCAATTTAGTACTAATAACATATTATAATGTTATTTGCCATTTCCTTCATTAAAGTTGGTGTATTTTATTTAAAAAAATATTTAATACTTGAATTCCACTGGACTGATTCCTTATTGCTACATTTAACTATATGTAATTTTTCATACTTTGAATGGTAAAGAAATAATTCATTTTTCAAACTGCTTGTGATATTTAAGAAATAATTGTTATTGAATTCCTTTATCTTCTTGAATCCAGTAATCCTCAATATATAATTCTTTAACTTTTTAAAGCTAATTGTGTTTACATATGCAAAATGAACTAAAAAATAATTTTAAAAATCCTGCATCAAAATTTTAATTTTTATTCAACATGATGTACCCTTCTACAGAATGGATGCTAGGCACGAGAGGGTACATGTTTTGCCCAGACACATCAACTCTTAGATTTTCTAAAAGTATTCCTTTTAATACAGTATTTAGATGGATAAATGTATGAAATAAATGGAACTCTGTGAAAAAATTCATATTATAAAAAACTACAAGAAGTTTAAATTGTATTTTAATCATTTATAAAAAATTACAATTTAAAAAGCTAAAATTGAAAAAAAAAAAAAAAAATAGTTTAAAAAAGCACCAAAAAAAATTAAGTTTTTTGATAAATTTTACACATCTTTATATTTAAATTTACATATGAAAAGAGGTTAATGAAATACAAAATAATAAAAGAACTATGTAATTTTTTTACACAAATTATGCACAATCCATTTAGTGTGAAATATTTCAAAGCATTTATCATGCAATCCAACTAAACATTTATTGCATTTTCTTGTAGATTTTTTGCCACAATAGGTGCATTTTTTATTTGTTTCATATTCACAACGATTAAAAAATCTATTCTGTCATACCATATATTATCAGAAACTCTTTTGGAAAGTTTTTGTTTGTTTGTTTTCCTGCAGCCAGACTGTTATTTGGTCTCTTTCTATACTTAGAAAATATGTCTTGGCAGATTGATCTTCTAAACTGGAAGAGATCCATTTTGTTACAGTCATTTGAGAGGTATAATCTATAGAGTAACACACATTTTGGATTGATGCTTCTAAGTTAAACAAAAACAAGGGCCACCATACTTTTTAGACTGTATAGAACGATGATACTGTGAAATGTTTTGTTCCATATGGTAGGTGCCTCCCATAAATTTATTAATTTGAGACACTTTATGCGGTTGGTCAATCTCTATAAATCTTTTATCAATATTCAATAAGCATTTTGTCTGAGCTACAGCTTCAAAACCATAATGGTTAGATGCCAAAGTAACAGCATTATTGTCATTCCACCGAATCATTTTTAAATGTTTGCTTTTCTGAAAATCAAACCTTCCTCTTACTCTTCTTTTTAATAGATTTAATATCTTCAAGTGGACAATTATCAGTTCTGTTAACTCGTATAGTGCCAATTGCTCCCATTCTTTTTTTCCTGTTAACTTATCATTCAAAACAGGTGTTGTAAAAAGATTATCAAAAAATTAATCATATTGTTTATTTTCTGGTTACTCGAAAATTAGATCCAGAACAATTGCACCTTCCATACCGATTCCATATTCATCTGAAACAGTTCCTGCAGCTCTAAATAGTTCATATTGTATTATTTATCCCAGTTTAGTATTTAGGCACCAAACTTTGTACCCAAATCTAACAGGTTGTCCTTTTATAAACTGTTTACATCCATGATGTCCAAAGCAGGGGACCATACTCTCATCAACAGATAATTGTTGCTCATTTCGAAAATACATTAAGAAATTTTCTTTCAGGTGATTAAAAAGTGGATGCAATTTAACAATCTTGTCTTTCATATTTAAACTGTTGTTGTCAGCAAAGTGCAGGTATTGCATTATTTTCTCAAGTCTACACCGTGGCATGGCTTCTGAAATCAGATTTTTACATCGTTGGAATTTTCTCCAGTACATTCGTTGTCTTTGAAAAATATTCTATCCTTAAGTAAATAGGATTGCAAAAAACAATTTCAGATCTTCAGCACCAATAACAAAATCATGGTCTCCTTTTTGGGGAGCATATAAAATCGATTGTTCTAAAAGATGTTCAATTATTTTATCATTTAGGAGCAGCTCATATATTTCAAAAGGTGTTAACTTAAAGGAATTATTTTCCGACAATTCATATCTAGGTCAGTTCTGAATAAAAATTTCTCTTGATTATGTCTTGAAAAGATCATAAATTGAGAAAAAAAGATGCATTTATATGGCATAACAGGTTGGAAAAACCTGTACCCATTCATGCCTAGCATCCTGTATATAGAACACTTCACATTAATAAATATAACAGTGCTAAGAAAACAAATGTAGTGATTTTGAAAGATACATATTTTAGAAAGGGGGATTGACTATGATTATAACATAAAATATTTGCGCAGCATTGAAAAAAAAAAAAAAAAATTTATCTTTATGCATGATGCCATTTTGAAAAGCTAAAGAACGACTAACTCTGAATTTAGAATTTCATAACAGAAATAGAATATTGGTGAAGGGCTGCCATCTGCTGAATAATAATAAATACAAAACTTTATCATGGTTTTTTGCTATTTGGATAAAAAAAATAATAAAATTCAGCGATTTAGAGCTGATTAATTAAGTCTTCTTTCAAAAGGACTCTAGGCACAAATGGGTTGAGATTTGTGTCCCTAAGAAGTTGTTTTTTTTTAAATGTAAATTATATATAATGAGTCTGAAAATCAAAGATTGGGTGCCCTCAAATATCCAGTATTATTGCTTGATAGTTTTAGTGTATTTCATATTTATTTTGAAGAAATTATTCAAATAAAGGAAATACTTAAAAAAAAACTTTTTTAAAGCTTTTAGAACAGTTGCAATTTATTTTAAAAGATGTCACGAGGAAGAAATAAATGTTATCAGTTTAGGAGAATACCAGAATTGAAGTTCAGTAAAAAGTTTCATTTTACAATAGCTGTGATATGTAATTTCAAATTGAGATTTTACTGTTATTTCAGTATTAAGACTATTAAAAAAATGTAATTTAAATATATATTATCGTAAATATATTCCCAAACTTTGTGGCAACAAGATTTGGGAAAAATAATTAATAATCTTAATAAGTTATTGACATTTATTTTGCCTTGATATATTTTAACAGAATTGAATCCATTTAAAAATAATATATTCATGCTTGAAAACATTTAAGGAATATTATACAGAAAAATGGGGACATAATTTTATAAGTATTCGAACTAAATTTCCAATTTTAAAATAATTGTGATTTTTTAAAAAAAAAAAAAAAAATTAATTCACTTCTTATAAAAAGAAGAAAAAAAAAGTCTATAGAAGTAAACTAAAATGAAATAATTTAATTTATTAACTAAGTAAAAAATTTTTAATAATATACAAAGCAAACTGTTTGTTCTTCCAAACAATTACATTGTTTGTGAAGATACCAGATTGACACCTGAATCATTAGATTTTTGCCAAAGCTGCTATAGTACATGAGTACTAAGTCACCATGGATAGGAATATGGGTTTGTTTTGTAGAAGATTTACAAAAATATGTTAAAACATCACTTAAAGTAAAATATATTTAGAGTTTTTAACTACAGGCTTGTAAAAATTAAAAAAAAAATTAACTTAAATTATTAGACAGTTTTATCTAACACAAGATGATAAATTCAGATAATTCTTAAAATCTGTTTATTTATAAGATTCTTAAAATTTTTTATAATAAATTAATCACCAGTTTGGTTTAAAAATATCAGTTATATTTTGTTAAAATGAAATTTTAATATCCCTTTTGGATTTCTATTATTTGAAATTCATCACTTAAATTGAATAAAAAAAGACATGCATAAAAACTCAAAAGATATCATTTTATAACTTTTTTGCTTTTATTTTGAGACTTACACTTTTACAATTATAGATATTTTTTAGTTTGTAATGTGAGGGAAATGAATAATTTTGGAGTGCAATGATATATTTTTGTACCTTTTGAAATTATAATTCCTAAAATTGAGGTAAGTGAATTTAAAATGTGTTGTAAAAATAAAATTTTCCATTTCCATTCCCTCTGGGACTTACCCCCCCCCCCCCAGATAAGTACAAGCATCATGATGCTGAGTATCTTAGTGATGTTTTTCTTTCCTATGGGGTTTATTGTCTTTGGTAAACATGTAGGCAGGTCCTTGGGATGTCCTAGCTATCCTCTGTTTCTGACCCTTCTTGCCAACTGCTTTTTATCTTTTTTTTTTTTTTCTTTTCTTTTCTCAGATGTCTAGATTATAGTTATACCTTGTTTTGTGCAGCATAACTGCATGTGGTTTTTGCAATATTAAATTCTATCACTCACCCATTTCATTGAGAATGAAAGCATTTTATATGTTCCTTCAATATTTCTATCATTGATGAATTTTGAAGTGTGTCTGTTTTTTAAGATTGTAGAGTAAATAGAAATTAAGATTTAATATATATATATATATATTTGCACAAAGTACTTGGTATTAGGCAAAGTTATAAAGAATATATGTTTGTTTCTTTAGTTTAATTTAAATTTGGAAATTTTTTTTTTATGAACTTTCATTGCATAATGTTGTTGACAGGTCTGGCTGAAAAACTGTATGCATATATTCAAAAAATGAATGAAGCATTTCAAATGAAAATTTTAGTGATGAATCTTATTTCAAGACTTATTGGAGTCCATGAGGTAAATTGATAGTAATTTTTATTAATAGTTTAACATTTAGAATGCATGTATTGTTTTTCTTTTTAATTTATTTTTCATTAAATATATTTGTGAAGTTTAAATACATTTAAGTCTTATTCCCCAGTGATTTATGTTTATTTAATTTTCATAAGATTTGTTTTGTGTAAGTTATATTTTCTGATGCTTGGGTTTTTTAATCATGCATTTTTTGCAGGAATTTTTCTTTTTATCATTCTAAAAAGGAATATTTTTACACAAAATTTAGATCAGAGATCTAATAAATGATATTTGGATATAATTATGTCATTGATAATTACTGAAAATGTTATGTTCATGTAGTAAGTGGGGTATTTTAAATATTTCTATTGACTACCTTTAGATAAATGCAAGATTCAGGACACCAATATGCCTGAGGGATCTGATCCTTCTCCTATAGGCCCTACTGTCTTTCTTAAACCCAAGTAACATGTCCATGGGAAGTCCTAGTAATTTGTTTTTCTCTTTTCCCCTCAAGAGCTTACCTTTAGATAATAATGAGCATCCAGCCCCTATTCTGTTGTGAACTTTTTCTTTCCCTTGGAGTTTACGATCTTATGTAAACACAGGTGACATGTTCCAGGAATACCCTAACAGTCCTTCTCAGTCTTCAACTTTTCTTTTTGTCGATCAATTTTAACTTTTTTTCTGCCATTTTTTCTTATGTCTGGATAACAGATACACATAGTTTGGCGCAATATATCCAGATTTTATTCGCACACCAAGAATCTCAAATTGCACTCACTCCCTTTTTCCTTTTTTTTTTAATTCTAATCACCTTATCTACTAATGTTATTTTTGAAACTTATTATCTGTTGCAATTATATATTGTTTACTTTTTTATCCCAAAAGTAATTTTTTTAAAAAATTCTTTGACAGCTAATACTTCTGAATTTTTATCCATATCTGACAAGATTTCTACGACCACACCAAATTGGTAAGTAAAAAAAAAACTTTAATTGAATTATTTCCATTATATCTTGCAATTTTGTGAGTATTTTGACATTTTCTTTGTGAATGAATTATAGAACATTTTTTTTTAAATATATTTATAAACATGTCTTTCAGTATTAGCTCATTATTGGATATCTATTTGTATAACTTCTATAGGCCATATCTTTCTTATTTCACAAAAGGTACTATTTTTTTAAGCAATGAATATTTGCTCCTTGTGAGAAAGTTGTATTATCTTAAAACTTTGTGTAGATAGTTTGCAAAGCCCATTTTAATGTTACAATACTGAATAGTTATTTTGAAATTTAGAAAATTTTAAATGTTTTGGGATTATATGTGATTAAATGTAAAAAAGAAAAATAGTTTTAAAGATATTTTTGTGTTTTGTGTATTTCAGCACTATTTATTCTTTTTTATATTTGAAATACATTTTTATGTCATTCTGTTTAAGATGGGTTTAAACTCGTTGAAAAATGAAACTAGATTCATGTTTATTTTTATTTAAATAGGTAACCTGTATATCATCAGTTTTTCAATGATTTATTTATAAAAATCATGCATTTACAATTTTCCTTTTTTTTTAAAAAAAAAAAATTATTACTTTAGTCTAAATTCTATTGGAATAATTTAATAGGTAGGAAATTTGTGTTTTAACGTTAATGAAACTCTTCCCCCCCCCGGAAATATTATATATATATATATATATACATGCATATGCATACATACACTTTGGAAGCTCCACAACTAACATCTAACCTTTAAAAAAAAGAGTCATTTAAATAAAAGAAATTAATCTAAAAAATTTTATACCTTTTTTTTATTTTTTGGGTTCAATCTTGTATACTTTTTGGACATATTAAATATATTTTTATTAATTTTTATAATATGTAGGGTTTTCTAAAGCGCTAATGTTAGGTATGTGGATTTCATAATATAATATTTATTTTAAATATTTGTCTCTTTTATTATGCTTTGCATTTATATATATATTTCAGATGTTACTAAAATCCTTGTATGTGCTGCTCAGGCTACACATGAGCAAGTCCCTCCAGATGTAAGTATAGTTAATTATATTTAACTTTTATTAATTAAGTATAATTAAGTCTCTTTCACCTTTGTTATATCAGAGAAGGAGAGAAAATTCTCACAGTGGGAACACATTTATTTTTCTGATATATTAATATAATTTATTGATAACACATATATATTTATCAGATGTGTCTTTAAGACATTTTGATAAATATATTTTTAAGACATTCAATATTATACATTTTTTTTTTAAAAAATATGTAAAGGTAACTTTTTGCACTAAAGGTAAAAGTTGAGTTATCAATTAATGTAAAACACGAAAAAATTGATTATTACATACAGAAATGAGTAGTATACTGAAACATAATAAAATATTAATATTTGTAGATTTTTGGCTTTGAAAAATAATTCAGATTTTAAATTTATTCTTTAACAAAAAACAAGACAAACTGAAGTAATATTAATTGATAAATAAGGAACTAAAGGTTGAAGAATCCAGTTCAAGTTTTAGAATGTTTGTAAAAATAACTCATTCTCCGATTAAGTTTACTTTGAAATTTTTTTAATATTTTGTCTGATTTCTGTTCCAAGAATAGAATCAAATAAAACCTACTTACATTATTTTATTGATTATATTATTTTTCTTTGGTTTTGATAAAGAAAATAATGAAATTTTTAAATACTTGTTTGAATATAAAATTTGCTTTTTGAAAAAAATAATGAAAAGTGTGTTAATATTGAAATTAAATATATATGTATCAATGTGTATGGAAATATTGGAATGTTTTGCTAGTTATTCCATATTAATTTTTTCAATCAGTAATGAGAACATGCCCAGTTAACAATTCATGCTAATATTCTGGTACTTAATGAATGATATGAAGTCTTTATCTCTTTTTTTCTATGTAAAAAAAAATTTAAGAATATTATTCTCTTCCTTTCAGTTCCTTAATAATTCTGATTTTTTTTAAATATTGATTATGATTACAAAATACTTGGGAGCATTTAAATATTTTACATAGATAATATTTAAGTCTCATGAAAAAAAATATCTTGTATTTTTTTAATAGGAAGAATGAATTGATTTTTTTCAAATAGCCGGTTTTTGAGTGCTTTTTGTTTCTTGAAAGTATTCTACTACCATTAAATTGTTCCTTTTTAAATTTATTCTGAAAGTTAATATTTTTAATATTAATCATTTTAGGTAATTGAACCATTAATAAAAACAATCCTGTTTAATTTTGTGACTGAAAAGAATTCTTCTGAAGTTATAACAGTTGGGTAAGTAAAGATTATTTTATACATAAGATTTTTAAGTAATGAAAGTGTTATACATTTTTTGTTTGTTTGTTTATTGTTAACTGAAATTGAAGCGGTATACAATCATATATCCTCTTAAAATGTCGAAATTCAATTTATGTTCCTTATTAAAGGATTGCTCATAAGATCTCAAATACCCATTGTGACTCAATATATCAGTGTATAATGAATATAAGTATTGGTATGAATTTTTAATGAAAATTAAACTCATAATTCTCAATATCAAAGTGGAAATTTTATTGTGTATCAAGATTAAATTTAAAATTAAACCTAAATGTAGTTACACATCTTCATGACAATCTTGATTTTGTGGTCTTTCTGTGTTAAAATGTTTATGCAGGAATGAAAAAAATAGGAACCATTAATTGTATGCAAAGAAATAAGATGTTTCTTGCATTCTAAAATGTTGGAAAAATTATTTTTAATTTACGTAATTCTTGTTTATATTTACATTGAATTATTCAAAGAGCAATAGTATTTGTTTTTGTTTAAATATACTTTTTCTCTTTGGTCAAATAATTTTTATGCCTGACATATTTTTCTTTATCTTGAAATACTTAAATAATTTCTTAGTTCTTTATAAAAATGAATCTTTCAATTATAAAAGATGCATACAATGGCTATTTGTAAAAGCAGTTCTGTTAATATGTAAAAAAAAAAAATTTAAACGTATGGATAAAGATGTTTACTAACAATTTACGCACATTTCTCTGTTTTTCAATATAATGTGCAGTACATTAAGACATTTATTGTTGAGAGAAACAAGGTTTTGTGAGCCAGTAATATAGAAGATGGCTGCCTGTGTTGTTAGCCAGGATGTCCGAACACCTTTTGTTCTCGGGCCCAAACCTACCTTCTTTAGGTAGGTACAGGCATCATGACCCTGAGTGACCCCCCAGTGATCTCTTTCCCCTTCTTCTCTGCCCTTTATTTTTTCTTTGTCATATGTTTTGTTTGTGGGAGTTTTCTGTTAATGATAACACATCAATCAATAACTCCCGAGACTAACATTGAAAACAACATTTTTTTTGCAAAATTTTTTTTTGTTCATCAACATAACACCTTTTGTTAATCACCTTTTAGGGTGATACAATCGTTCCAACGCTTTTCCAAATCTCCCCCTTTTTTCCCCCCCGCTAGAAATCTTTTTTGTTGCAAGTAAATAGCGATAAACAGCTTTCTGAATCATCGACTCGTTGCTGTTTTAGTACCATCGAAAGCAATCGCGGCACCCACTTGGAAAAAAGCTTTTTCACTTCACTTCAAAAAACCTTTTTCAGTAAATACACTTCCATATGATATCTGTGTCCTCTCAGCAATCTCACGGAGCTTCACTTTTTGATCTTTCATTATAATTTTTGTCACTTCACTCACATTTTCCGGTGTAACGGCTTCCACAGGTCTACCCGAGCGTTCCGCGTCATTTGTGTCGGTACGACCACGTTTAAACTCGGCAAACCACCGACAAATCGTTGCTTTTGATGGACAAGAGTCCGGGTAACATTTTTCAATCCATTGTTTCGCTTGCACGGTGTTTTTACCCATTAAAAAACAATGTTTTATCAGAACACGAAACTCGGTTTTTTCCATTTTTTAAACAAACTACAAAACGACTTTACTCCAACCTCGATAACTCAGCTGTTTCTGGTCCGATCGACTTAAAATTTTGACACGTTTCAAGCAAAGGTTAGTACTCTAGAAAGACCTGGTTACTGGTTTACTACGAGCGCCATCTCTGGGCTAGTCTCGGTAGTTATTGATTGATGCGTTATCTTGTGAGTAGCCTACACACTTTTGCCTTTCTGATTTTGTTTTGTTTCATTTTTCTCTGGCTGTGCTAAACTTTATCATAAAAAGTAATAATAAATAAAAAAAATTTAAAATGAAAAATGTTTGTGGTATTCAATCTGAAGGATTAACAGACAGGACCCAATACCTCTAGTAGTGATATCATGAAGGAAACTTTTTGAGCATAGAAAAAATCTCCATCTGAGGAAGAATCTGTGGTAGAAGAGTTTTAGAGCATTTTTCTTAAAAAAGACCATAGAGGTTGAGACTTTTGGATGAGTTTGGCTGAGAGGCCTCTCGTCGTTCAGTTAACAAAGACTTCAATGATTACCCTGGGCACATCAAATAAGAGTGGAAGGATGGGGCCTCAGAAGTAATCCATGTTAATTAATAAGGTATTATGGCTCAAGAGAATTTCGATTTGCTTCCTGAGGGGAAAAAACTCCTCTTGGGGAGAATACTTGGTGCAATGAAATAAAGGTAAATATACTTTGTCAATGAAATCAAATCAGAGAAATTGACTTTTTGTTATTAAAAAAAAAGGTGATTCACTTAAAAAGCATGTCTACAATTCATAATCATAAAACTTTTTTAGAATAGGGGATGATTGAATATGATTAAAAAAAGAGGAAACATTGGCAATTTATTAAAAGAAGTATCTTCTAAACAAGCAGAGTTCATGTTCTATATTTTTTACTTATAATATTAAGTTATAGTCACCTCTCATTACTCTTTGAATTCATCTCTGATACATCTCATGCAGGATGTAGTACTAGATATATATTAGAAGCAATTAAAGACCAAAATTTTAGTGTTCGTCGATAACAATCTGTCTCTATAGATGAATAATACCTACCAAACATTTGATCATCACATTCAGTAGCCCTATACTCTCCATATCTGAAATGGTTTCTGAACTGCTCCATCAGTCCATATATTTCAAACCCTTTGTGCTGCTTTAAGTTATTCTATTTGGGCATTCTCTCCCTTCTTACCGTGGTCAGGAAACCTGTACTCGATGCTCATTCGGTGCCCACTTATCTGAAATGCGAAGGCGAACCCCCAGCCTATTTTAGAAAATGCCCTTTCTGGAATTAAGAGAAGGAAATTCAGACTATAAAAATTACCTGAAATATTTTGTTCCTTGAGGCTAGAAAAATAGTAAATGAATGCATCACCTCTATAGGCTTATCATGTTCAGTTGCACTACTGAATAATTCAGTACAACATGTCCCTGTTCCTTCATTAATAAAGTAAATAAATATTTGCACTCAAACAATAACTGAAGACATAAAGGCTGTCTGCCATGCGATTGTATGAACTGTTGCCTCTCTCTCAATCTCTAACCTCCTCTTCTAATGGTAATAAGATAATAGTGGCTCAAACTAAAGCAACCAACCAATCTTAAGTTATTGTTGAGAGAGCAACGGTGATTTGTTTTTATTTCATGATAATGTTAAATACTATTTAAATAGTAAGTTTGCATAAATTGCATTTTAATCTATGGATAATTTTAGATAATATTACAGAGGCACTAATAACCCTGTTTAGATTTTATCTAGAAATGAAGACTGTTATTTTCATGTGATAAATTTTTGGCTTAAGTTCTGAAAGTTAATTGAGGCTCTTTGCCTAATGCCTATCAGCAAAACTAAAATTTGAAACATATTTTGAGGTAGAAAAAAAGAAGTCATAATTTGGAAATAAAAGGTCACATAATTATAACACATATAAAATCCTTTGTATTTTGTAATATTTTATAAACACACCATTTTTAGGTTTAACTAATGAAGTAAAACAGCAGCTTAGCATTGCAATATTGGAGAAAAAGTGTGGAACTTATTTTACATGGGGGAAAATTGAGGATTCAAATAGAAATTAGTAATGTAATAAAACTTACAGCTTTCTGTAAGATAGAGAAGGTAAAATGTAACACCAGACAAAGTTGCCTTAAATTGGTTTTGAAAACTTTTTTATTTTGTAAAAAAAAATTTTTTTCTCCCAAGTTAAAGAAGGAATGTTTGTGAGGAATGATAGATCAATAAACATTTATGGTGATAAATGATATTTTTTATTTTCAAGAGCATTGATAGTTTTTTTTTTTTTTTCCTTTTTCTTTTTCCGAAATTTGCAGAATATATCATTTGTGAAAGCTAAAAGCTTTTCAGAAGGATCTTCAGAACTCCACAGAGGATGATAAAACAATATTTAAACTTAACTTGCTTTGTAGAAAACAGTTATATTTCAAAGAGGTTTTATGAAAAATGAACAAATTTTGACTGAAACAAAATCATATATTGATATCTAATTATTAGCTGATCATGAAAATTATCTTTTATTGAATAATTTTGTTAAGCCACTGCAGATTCTCTGCTTAATTTTCATTTGAGTATCTAGAAATATGTTAGGGACTTGGAAAAAAGTTGAACTAAGAACGCGACAGTCTTTTTCATAAAACTTATATAGACCTCCCATTTTGAGTGGAAAAACATAACTAAGTCTTTACTTGAAGGTACATAAGGTTAATAAGTATATCAAAGAAAAATAAGATGCAGATTGAAATTACCATTGATATTGGTATCTAAACTTAAATCTACACTTGATATATCACTAACAATGTATTAGTACACATTGATAATGTTATCTTAGTTGCAAACACTACTTAACTTAACAAACTTATTTGCAACTCTTTGATAGGGTCTCAATTCAATTAAGCTTTCTGCTACTGACTAAAAGAAAAATCTTCATTAGAAACTAGAGGCAATCAGTTTGTTATTATACATTATCGTAAATGTGAAGAAATGAATCTTGGCTTGCTATGTAAGGTATAGAATCGGAACAAAATAAAATCATAAAAATGTGACACAAAAATCAAAGTGAATCTCACAATTTTTTAAATTTTTTTTATTAGTATGTGTAAATTATCGAAAATATGCATTTATTATTTATTTAAAATATATTTGTTTGTTGAAATGAATATTTTGTGTATAAAGTAATAATTAAGACTTTTTATTTTAGAATAAATGCAATCAAGGAAATTTGTACTAGGTGTCCTTTAGCAATTGATTCAGATCTCTTGCATGATTTAGCACAATATGAAAAATACAGAAATAAAAGTATGTGATTTATCAGCTATTTCAAAGTACTTAAATTTTTATGTTTTTTTTTTGTCATTTTTTTTTTAATTGTTGGAGAAACTGAAATTTAAAAGTTCATTTGAAGTTCTTTCTCTGATAATAGAAAGTTGTCATTTTCCTGAAATGTATAAAGAATGATTAAATATATTTAATTACATTTATTTTAGAAAAGACAGATATAAGTTTTAAATTTTTAATATTTTATTTTAAAAATATAAAGAATTAAGTTTGTCTTATTCTTTTCATTATAAACGAATAATGAATTTTTACTTGAAAAAATGACTAGTGATCTTCTTTTTTCTTACAAACTGTTTGTTTGATTTTTTTAAAAAAATTATAATTACGTACCCCCCCCCCCATCTTTTTAACATAAAAATCAGTAGTCTTGCTGATTATTTGATGCTTTAATAGGTGTACTTAAAATATTTTACGCAGAATTTGGTTTCACAAATTTTTTAACTTTACATTGATTTTGATAGGCAAAAGATTGTTCTTACAAATAAAGCAGTACAAATGGGAAGACTGCCTTCCAGTTGAAGAACTTAATGAATGATATTTGTACATTATTTCGACTTTGGCCAAAAATTAAAATAGCCTTGGTGAAATCACTTTGAAAATACAACTAAAGAAAAATTAGATTAAAATAAAATAAAAGTATAATTTCATTTTCTCTTTCCTCGGAAATAATAATCTGTATGATGTCTCATAAGAATGGAAGAGATTTATACCTTTCATAATCAAATTAAAGTGAAAAGTTCAGTTCAAATTTGCTTTTAAATTGTTAAATTTAATTTTAAGCAATAAAGAAATTTTTAATTTTGCTAATTAAATCAGAGGATAAGTAGCATAATAATAATCCTGTGAAATCGAAAGTAGTAGTTATGTTTTGTACCTTTACCTTAAATACCGAATTGGTTTTGTAAATCTTAAGGGAAATATTAGACTTATTTCTCAGAAGTTAATGAAGAATAAATACATAAGTTTAAAAAAATAATAAAAAAATGAAAAATAAATATATAAGTTTAAAAGGCAATAAAAGTTTCAACATTTTTACTTTACGCAAATGTCTTACCTACCCCCATATAAGAATTTCCAGAATATAAGTTTTTTTTTTTCCAAAAATTATGATTATTGTATTTTGCTGACTGATAGTAATCTTGTATAATCTTTCAATTCATTGCATGCTTTATTGAGCTTGGATTTTATGTGATAACTTACAAAAATTATATTTGGTTACTGAATTGGCACTATTTACCACTTTTGCCAAGATCACATTAACATATAAATATCTCACAAGAGTTAAACCAGATATTGCTATATTAATAATAGTGCTTAAAATAATCAATGCCATGTAAAGATACAGTGAATGATATGCATAGCTTCTTTTGTATAATAGGTATGCAAAATAGATGTATAATCAAATATAAAAAGTTTTTAAATTATTAATAATCTTTTAGCCTTATACAGATTGTATTTGTATTTACTGTATCTTCTTTGAAATTAATGCTTATAATTAATAGTTACTTGAATGTCAAAAAATGATTTTTTTTATCAATTCAAATCATCTCCTTTTTGTTTAATATTGTATAAGTGAAGTGTAAATCCTTAGTAAACTATATTTCTACTGCTATTTAGCTTTTTGTCTCAGTATAAATAAAATATTATATATACCATAAAATCACACTCCTGGTTTTTAATGCATTAAAAAAATGCATATGGTTTGTTATTGTTCTATGAATAATTAAACCAGCTGGCACTATATATGAAATATTCAGTAATACATTAACAAACATCAGAAGACAAAGATGCTATCACTAAAATATATTTTAAAAATATAAAAGTTTTGAACTGAAATTCTCTGTCTGGTATGGGGCTCATGTCATAAGGGCTCATTAATTTCTTTTATATTGATATTTCAGTGGGTGCAAAATGTTATTAATTCTTTTGTAAGATGTTATACATTATAATGCTTTAATAATGTATTCAGTAATTTAGGCAAAAATGGTTTATTTATCTATAAATAAAGTTTTTAAATTTATTTTTGCATTTTATGCATTTATTAAAGGTAAAAAAATGCAAAGTGAATTTTGCTTTGCTTGTTAAATTTTAAGGCAAATATATTTTTTTGGGGTCTGTACTTTCTTTGAGAAAACTTTTTTTTTTTTTTTTTTTAGATGTGACTTCGGCTGCTCGGTCCCTAATCAGGTTATTCCGAGAAATTAATCCTAAAATGCTGCATCGGAAATATCAAGTTGGTACTTTTTTATGAATGTTGTCTAGAAATCTATTTTTTAAGAGCATTAATTTGATTGTTAAACTAGTATGTTAAAAATATGTGAAATGCATTCAATGGATTCGACAAATATGTATTTTATGTATTTTTCTTGTATAAACTTTTTTTTTCTGAATAGATACAAAACTGTAATTTCGATTGAATTTTTATCTTGTTTACTTTAACATTTCTTTCAGTGATTTTATTTAATGTATTCATTTTCAACTCTATCATATTTGACTAAATTTTATTCTTAATAATCGAAAAGATGTATTTAAAAAATATTTAGCAATATTTCAAAAAATAACATGAAATAGATAAGATGATACATTTTAACTGAAGAAAATATTTCCTTTTCTTCTTATTCAATTTTTTGGGGGAAAAAGTAGGTTGATTTTTCTGTGCTTTAAGTCAGAGATGTCCCATAGTGAAAGAAATATCAGTTCCCTCTTCAAGGAAATGTAACTATAAATAATTCTTGTACCAAATTATCTTTTGAATTATCCCTTGGGGGGGGATTCAAATACTTCACATAAATAAAGTGGCTCAGCTAAGCCAAATGTTTAAAAATATTTTATGATGTTTTTGATGAAATTATGTTTATGATATTGAAAGCAAAATATATTCTAGAACTTGACAATGCCAACTGGCTCACAGAATTAGCATTTTTAGTAGAGATTTAACTGCTTGTTAAAATTATTTAAACATGTATCTTGAAAGTAAAAGCCAAATTAGCTGTACAGTGTTTCAACTAATAAAGACATTCCAAATGAAATTGAAATTTTGGCATTCTCAAATAAATGCAAACATTTTTTTTTTTTTTTTCAACAGATTAGCTGAAAATAATCCTAAAAATGAGGGGGAAATATGCTGTCCTACTTTGCAATTTGATATAAAAATTTGAAAATAGATGACATTAAAAAAAGTCATCTTTTAAAAAAATTTCTACAACATCTACAGTCCATATAGATATTCTGCCAGCAAATTTTCAAATATAATGCATAAAGTGGCAATTTGAATACAACTTAAAGAGAAATTTCCTAAAATCTTTTTATATTAGACTTTAATAAATTACACCTTCCCATAGACAAATATCCATTGCTTCATAATAACTTGTTATTCAAGTCGTCATTGTTCATAAGCACATGTACAATTGTGAGCAACTATTTTCAAGAATTAAGTTTTCTGAGAACAAAACTAAAACTAGGTAATTTAATGATTATCTTTAGAACTGACTACAAATTTCAACTACTCCAATCAAACCAAATATAGTTGGATTAGTTTCTAAAATTCATTGCCAAATATATTCATTTTGATTTTTAAGTATCTTTATATGAATAAACTTATAATGAAATGTTATACATAAAATGTATAAAATAGTGATTATCTAATTCCATGTTTTCAGAGTATGAAAATCACAAATTATTAAGTTACTTAACTATGCTAACTATATGACTTTTTTTTTTTTTTTTTTTTTTGCTCATGAGTTACAGTGAGTGTCTTAGATTTAGCTATAATCTTTGCAGCCCTAAACAACCTGTCTTCTTCCAATGGGGTCCAGGGAAGCAAAAGTTGATCACTCCAGCTTTAAAGGCTAACTTTAAAAAAGTTATGCTTCAAACTGAATCTCACAATCAAATAAATTTTGATTGTGCTGTTCAGTTTGAAGCTATATTGCAAAAGATGATTAATAACCATTAATATTTTTATTTACAGTCTAGACCTACTGAAGCAAGTGTAGAATTAAATCAGAAAAATTATGCATATGGAGCTTTGAATACCAAATCTTACATTCCTGGCACTGAAGCTCTTTCTCTTGATCCACCTGCTGTCAATACTGGTAATGACAAATTGATTTGTATTCAATATATAATTATTGCCTGATGTATACTTGCATTTATTTTTATGAAAAGAAATAGTGTTCTGATTATTTAAAAACAATCAGTGATTTATTCATGATGGATGAAGTCCTCAAATTTAAAACTAAAGTACTTTTGTATTGTAATAATTTTATATTTTTGTAAAAAAACTTATCATAGCTCTGTAACATCTCTTAATTTAAACTTGTACATTTTCTTTTAATATAAATTATGCTCTTTGTTGTGCTTTTTCCTTATTAAATTTCATTCTTTGCTTATTATTTATTTGTGTGAATTATATATATGATTGAAAAATATATTATCATATTTAATCAATAGTAACAGTATGGCAATTTCGGAATGCAATCAGACCACATGTACTCATGAGTCCTCTTAACTTGCACTTTTGCCATGGCTCCCTTTTTATCAGATAGATTTAAATTAATCCTTTTCATGTTATGTCGGGCCTTTCTCTTAAGAGAAGAAATTAATGCTTCCCCCTTTCTATTTTCTATATTGTAGGATAAATATAAATATGCCTTAAGTTACAATTTGCAATTTCGAACTTATACTACAAGTGAGAGAAATTAGAAACACGAAAAAAAAAGTAAAACAGGGCTTGTGCATATAAAAAACAAGCAAAAAAGTACATGGGCTGTGTAAGAATTTTTTATGAAGCTAGAATAAAAAGAAAAAGATATACAAAAGAGATGTAAGTGGTGAACCTAACATGGTATCCAGAAACTGATGAGCAGAGACTTGTATCTCAAGGGAGGTGGAATGAAACCCTTCTCTAATTTTGTTAGAAATACAGCAAAAGCTGAAAAGAAGGGAACAATTCTGAGTAAATAGTAAGAATTATAAAAAAAAAGGCTAAAAACATTTAAGTCAAAGAATTTTAAATTGAGAATAAAAAAAAAAAAAAGAGCAGTTGAAAGTACATATTCTTAGTATGTAAAGCAAGAGGGAGGAAGTAATGAAGTGCCTCAAGTCCCTTGATCATAAAGTGCAAACACCAATGAGAGGAAATAAAAATCAGACTAAGTGTAAAAGAGCAAAAGGTTGTCTTTGATATGCATCCTTTTGAAAGCTTGGGGCTAAGAGGGAATTTACCATTTTAATATTTTGTAAATTGCCATTTCTTGGTGAATGAAATATTCCAATTTGGATTTTTTTTTTCATATATTTGAGATTCTTTTTTAAGATTTCATGATCAGTGAGACTAGTTGTATATTTAACCATTTTTATTGGTCAAATTTTAAAGAGCTATAAAGATTTTTTCTGTAATAAGTTTGTTCTGTAGAATGGATTTCTGTGATAATTAAAAATAATGTTGTGAAAGTGTAAACACAATGCAGAAATTTCATATCAATGTAGGAATTTATATTAATACTGTAACTTGTGGTTTAGTAATTATGGACCTTGAGTTAATGGGATCTGACTTCTGTATTGTTATATGTAGACTGCATGGATGGATGGTTCTTACCATCTGCTCCATCATCTGAAATTGCTTGCTTGGTCCTTCTTTAATATGCATCATCTGTGCTACTCCAAATAGTTACAAAATTTAGTGTCATGAGATTATATCTGTTACTTTTGGTGGATAAAAACCATTTTGCTACCTAGTTTTATCTATAAAGGAACAGTCTTAATAATGAAATTCATGCTTTGAGATATATTACTAAAATAAGTATCTTATAATTTTTAAGTAAATTGATCTAATTTAACATAACACAAATTATATATTTTTAATGTACTTGTATAATTTTTAAAAGTATAGAAATTACATTAATTATTAAAATTCTGTAAAATGCTGTTTGATATTTAATGCTGCCTGTTCATATAAATGACTCTTAGCCTTTAATTATATTCAATTAATTTGCAGTATCTTTTAATTTTTTCTTGTAGTGGAAGATGAAAAAGCTTATGATAGTGACGGCAGTTGGATTGATGTTTCTCATTCAGAAGATGAAGTATCTTGTGATGAAGAGGATATGAATGAAAAAAATGATGTATGTTTGTATCCATCTTTTATTTATTTATTTTTCTTCTGGATTGAGATGTTACATGTTTAAATTTAACTCTAATTTTTTGTGGGAAAAGAGATTTTATACAGTTATTAAAATTTAAATATTTGATTACATTTTCAATTTTAGTACTTAGATGTATTTTGATGATGAACAAAAAGAACTACTACAGTTTACCAAATGTATGTAAATAAAGATTCCTTTTTTTTTTTAAAGTGTTAAATAAGGGGAGAAAACCCCTTGTATCCTTTCTTCACATTTAACTGATGCTTTATGGAAAATGTATTATTAAAATCTCTACATTTATTCATTTTAAATGGGAATGTAATGAAAAATTTATTTTCATTATATATATTACTTAATGTATGCTTTAAAAGCACTCTTAATGCTACACATAATTCTTATCAAACCTTAATAATAAGTGATATATCCCCATTAATAATTATGATTTACTTCTAATGAAGAAACTTTCTGTTCCAGTTGTTAATTTTTTTTTTTTCACAGAATGAGTTGAGAATGCTAAATTAAATAACCTAGGCTTCAAATTCTATTTGTGTCTCATCATTAGTTCCAGAAATCCCAGAGAAAATGGATAAAAAGTCAATGTCTTTGATTTTTCTATGCAGATATTTAATCAGCAAAACATTTTACCATCTATTTGCATTTTAATTTGTATTGGAAAAAATTCTTAGTTAGTTTTTTTTCTTGAAATATTTATTTCATTTTATTTTTTATGCAATAAAAATATTTTTCAATTAATATTTAAAAAACAAAACTGCTTGTTCGATATTTTTCCTTTAAGTATCACGTGATAAATGAGTTGAGAATTAAAAATGGTAATTAGGTTGCAGTCCCTTCGCACAGCTCTATGGGAAATCTTGATTTCTTTTTTTAATATGTCCTGAATTATTGGAGATTATTTTATAAAATATATTTCATTATAGATTTAGAAATTTCAAGATAAAGAAAATCCAAATATCTAAAAAAAAATTATGAGACAAACTTATTTAGTTCAATTTAATAATTCATATTTTCATTATAATGTTTATTTATCAATAACTTTAATGAAAATAATTATAATAAGCATAATAGTTTCCATTGACTTACATTTTCAGTTATTTATTTGAGATTTTTAAAATGTTGGAATAAGTTTGGAGGAATGAGTTCAAGTGATGAATAATTGTAATAAATTTATTTATTTCCAGTCATTTGAATAAATTAGCGTTAAGAACTTTTTAATAAAAAAAAAAGTTGTATTTTTCACTACTATTTAAAACATTGGCCTTTTCATTTAAAATATTACGTAAATGTGTGTAAGTTTTATGTATAAAAAAGCTTTTAATTATGTAAATATCAACTTTAATATTCAAACTGTAATTTTTTTATGATAATTAGAATCTTATGGCTAACCATGTGTTATGTATCTACTATAATTATATCAATTAGTCCTATGTTTTTGTTTCTGTTTTTTTTTCAACTGCTACCAAACTTAAAAGTTCTTATATGTATGTTTCATAAAGGGAAACATTTCTGTCTATAAATTTTATTTTGTTATCACTCATTCTATCTTGGAAATAAACCGGATGATTTAAAAATGTGTTACAAGGTATGTTCTAAGTAATGAGAATTTTTTTTAAAAAAATTATACAATTGAACAAATAAGGAAATATACCTAATATTCTTTTAAATCTTGAGTAATAATACAACAGTCCATTGGTGCTACCATTGTTCGTAGTATTGTGCAAACTCATTTTTGCAAGGGACTTTGAAGCTTTGTGGTAGCAGTTTATTGTACATTTTTGAATGTGCCATAAAGTTTTCCTTTTAAGTTTCATCATTAAGTTAGGGAACAAGAAGTTACAGGGGGTGAGCCTGGATTGTAATCGATATGTAGAACCCCAGGAATGTTTTCACAGGATTCGCCATGAAAGCCGTGTGGGTACTTGTAGTGTCATGGTAGATAACCTAGCTTCTTGCTATATTTGGACAGATGCAGTTCACTCTTTTTCTTAAATGTTTGAGCGCTTCCTTGTAAAATTGTAAATTAACTGTCTGTCCAGATGAACAAAATCCTTGAGAACAACACTTAGAGTTGAAGAACACAATTAGAAGGATTTTCACTTGTGATTTTTTCATTTGAGCCATCTTTGGTCAAGGTGAGTGAGATGTGCCATTTTGCGTTCTGTCCTTAAGTGTCAGAATGGTATTGAAACACCTAACTTTCATCTTTCGTTATGACTTTTTAGAAAGCTTGGATCCCACAATTCAACATTCCCTGTAAAATCACTGTACAGATATCTTTGTGGTCAGGGGTTGAAACTATTGGCACCAGTTTCACTTAGATTTTATGCAATTGCAATTTGTCTGTAATGATGCTGTGGATGAATGTTTTGGGCAATCTACCATGTCTTCAATTAAATATATTCTTTGTATAAAACATTTCTCCCTTAATGGATGTTGCCTTTTTTTTTCAATGTCTTTGGTCGTCTTCCACAATCTGTTGTCCTTTCTTAAATGTATGGTGCCATTTATAAGACTTGAGATTGAAAGAAAACTTCATCATCCTAAACTTCTTATCCTTCTGTAGTTATACTTCTATTGTTACCAAGTTAAACATAAAATTTTATTGTGTATTGTTGGTCACTAACTTAGGTGCATCATGAGTGTGATGACACTATTGACTATTAATCCACACGAATGCTCCGACAAATCAGACCACCTGTTGACAGTTAGAATACATAAATGAAACTTTAATTCACTTGCCACAGCCAATTGTTTCCTTAGGTAATGTGCCAGAACTGTGCCTAAAATTATTACTAAATTATTTCTGTACTTTTGTGACAAACTTCGTATTTTATATTGTATCAAGATTTATAAACTTGGCTACACTGAATTTTTTCTCCATCATGTGGTGATAATTTAATTTTGTTCAAATTAAATGTTATCAAATCAATTTTTACGAAATACATGTTATCACATAGAATTACAATATATGAGAGTTAAACTTTTAAAAGGATGAATCTTCCTTAACACAGGGTGTCCATTTGTCTAATTATTATTGGACCCAATAGCTATTTTCTTACTTACTAGTTACATATAAGCTTGGTTTTAATCTTACTGTTCTTAAATTTGCTTTTTCAGTGACTCTTGGAGAGGCTTCAGTTCAAATACAAATGTTCACACCTATATATGAGATATAGGTTAAGATGATTTCATTGCTTAAATTGGCTTGCATACCATTGAATTCTTTTCTGTGATGTTATGTTGCAAGTATAACGTTCTTTTATGGAATTAAATGCTTAATCATTGCTGTAATTGCATCTATTACACCTCTGAAATGTTAAATTAAATTATTTGTTGCTGAACAATCTCTGGATGTTGTAATATGGTTATAAATGAAGTCATGTAAGAATGCATTAATACACAAATTTCTTTTAGCAATCAAATATTTTTGCCATATCTTATATTAAAATGGCCACTACTTATGAGTCTCTCATATAACATATTATTTGTTGTTCTGTATTTTATGCATGTTAAGTACATTGAAACAAATCAAAATACACTTGCTTTATTTGTTTGGGAGTTTGTATATATGTATATTATTTTATAACAAAAATTCAACCTCTTATTTGCTATTGTACAAGTTTTCTTATCCCTATATATTGAAATTTTATTGTTACTTAATGTTACTATTTTTTTAAGAAAAATAATTTAATCATTTATATACTGAATATAAGTTTATATCCTTTTTTTTCTCCAGAATAAAATTTCTAAATCAGCTGAAAGCTCTTCAAATAAAAGTGATGATGTACTTCCCAAAAAGAGTAAAGAAAAAGGGGAAACATGTGATGTTGCAGATTCCAAAAAAAGTGAAGAAAAAGATAAAACATGTGATGCTGCAGATTCCAAAAAGAATGAAGAAAAAAATAAAACATGTATTTCTGATGACCTCAAAGCTGGAAAAGATAAAGCAGAAGCTATATCACAATCTCGAATTTTATCTCAAAAGGAATTTGAGGACATACGAATAGCACAATTTAAAAAGAAAGTTAGTTTTGCTAAAGGAAAAAAACGAAAATCGGAAATTACTCAACCTGATATTGCACGGTGATTTTGAAATTTTTCTGAATATTATTAATTAGTGGCTTAAGTTGTGAGAAATATTTTGTATTAAAATATTTGTTAATTGAAATAAGTACATTTTTTTTAGATCCGAAATTGTATCTCTGGGCGATATTGAAAAATTGGCTAAAAGACCAAAGATGGACAAAGAAGCAAGATTGGCAGCTGTAATGGTAAGTGCTTCTATCTTTATCTAGTATTTCATATTTTGTATATCGAATATATAAAATTATTATACATATGCACACAAAAGGTATGGCTATTAAATAAAGAGATTGGTGCTGTAAAACATTTTATTTTGAGTTTGTACATACTTACTTATCACCTTCAATATACACCCCTCCTCTTTCCCTACAAAGTTCCATGTGAATCTTCCATTGTTGGAAACAGTGCTGAAGTCTTTTTTTGTCAGCTCCTTCAGGATGTCGAAGATGCACCACGTTCGAGAAGGCCGGTTGAAGCTGATAAAGACGCGATTAAGGCATTAGTTGATGCGAACCAGCGAATAACAACATGGGAGATCGGATTGAGGTTAAATTTATCAAATTCAATAGTTTATGACCACTTGAAAGGCCTGGGATTATCCTCGAAGCTCGATGTATGGGTTCCCCATGTTCTCACAGAGAGAAATCTGTGTCGCGGCATTGATGTCTGCGATTTGCTTCTCAAACGTCACGAAAATGATCGTTTTTGAAGCGCATCATCATTGAAGCCGTAAAATGGGTTGTATACAACAACATCAAACGCAAGAGGTCATGGAGCAAAAAAGATGAACCAGCTCAAAACATTTCCAAAGCCAATATTCACCAAAAAAAGGTGATGCTGTCTGTTTGGTGGGATTTTAAAGGAATCGGTTTTTTTGAGCTTTTACCGGATAACACAACGATTAATTCGGAAGTCTACTGTCATCAGCTGGACAAACTGAATGATGCACTTAACAGAAAAGGTCAGAACTAAACAACAGGAAAGGTGTAGTGTTTCACCAAGACAACGCGAGACCTCACACAAGTTTGGTCACTTGCCAATAGCTTTTACAGCTTGAATGGGATACAATGCCACACCCACTATATTCTCCAGACCTGGCACCATCAGATTATTATTTGTTCCAGTCACTCCAAAATTTTTTAGACGGTAAAACCTTCACCTCAAAGGAGGAGGTCAAAAACCACCTCGATCAGTTTTTTGCCAGCAAAGACCGAAAATTTTATGAGCGTGGAATTATGCTACTACCAGAAAGATGGCAAAAGGTGTTGGACCAGAACGGCCAATATATAATTTAATGAAGTATTTGTTTATTATACGAAAACTGTCTTTCATTTCCAAAAAAAAAATTACTTTCCGAACAACCCAATATATAGTTTCAGTGCTATTTTCCTGCCCATCTGTTGTATTTATAAAATCTCCATTATATTTCTTTATTAAATAATAAACATTTTTTACAATAATAAATAATTCCTAGAGACAAAAAAAAAATTCTATTTTTACTTTGGGGAATGTAGATTATATGTAAGAATTTTGACATTTGTGATTTTAACCCTCAGTATCATTCTTTGAAAAATTACAAGATTGAGTTTAGAACAGTTGAGTTCTCAAAAGCTTTTAAACTTTTCATAACATGAAGAATCATTAGCAGAGTTGAAACTGGTCAGTCTAAAGTAGTTATTGCTCAATGGTTAACAAAATGCAGCGACATTTGTACACCTGAATACCCAACAAAGGCCACCCAAGAGTCATTAAAGTTAGAGAACTATTTCTGGTCTTGCTTTATTGGAAAAATAATTCTTAGCAAACTACGTATGGTTGCCTGGCAGAGACCTTTTAATGGTCTGTGGAATATGTCCCTATGGTCATTAGACATTAAAGAACAGTTTTTCATGGAGCTAGATACATGCTTGAATACAACAAGCATAAAACTTTTTTTTTTGTAAATGAATTAAAATTCAATACACAAAGTAATTCTCATCTTGAGTAACATGGGGCTAGCTGTCTTACTTTCAACGTGACCGGGGATGACAGAATAGTCTCACTGTAGCTCATGCACGTCGTAAAAGGCGACTAAAATTAGTACCCAGTGTCTGGGGGTATAGCCAGGCACCCTGCCCCTGGGGATTATATCAGGGGACCTCAGGGACTTGCCTTCTTTAGGTAAGTACGGGCATCATGATCCCGAGGCAAACTAGTGATCTTTTTATTTCCCATGGGGTTTACTGACTTTGGTAAACACGGGTGATGCACTCCCAGTATACCCTAGTGGTCCTTCTCTATTTTCGACCCTCCTTCTTGTCAACCACCTTTTACCTTTTTTTCAACTTCACGTCTAGACCACAGTTTAATCTTGTTTGGCGCAGCATAGGCATATCTGGCTCTTGTGCCAATAAACTTTACATTCACTCACTCACATACTTTCATAATAAAAACCACTTGAGGCATTTTCTAACTGTTATTGATGGTAAATCTGAGCCACTCAGAGATGAATTTTTAAATATTGTTTTAAAAAAATAAAATATTTAAGTATTCCCCAGAAAAAAAAATCTGTGCATTATATAAAATATAATATAAAATGTTGTAATGTTCTTGGAAAAATCTTTGCATAATGTTTGATAAGAGTTTTAAATATGATATTTCAGAAAAATAGATATTGTTACCATGATTGAATGGTAAATTCCTTGCATTACTTGTGCAGCTGTTCTGGATGGTGGTTTGTCATATTAGTCAAATTGACTAGGACATATTATGTATCACGTTTTAGTCAAATTTTTTTTCCAATTGCATACAAGGGCCGCGGTAGCCTAGTGGTCAAGGTCATGGACTAGCGGCCGGCGGTTTTCGCTCAGTCGCGGGTTTGATCCTTGGCCGCCAAAGACCCGCCGTGTAGCCGGGGCTGATGCATGTTAAATCTGTTCGGGGTCCAAAGTCCTCCCGTTGGCGTGGTGTGGATGTTAAGAGAGGGGGGTGCCAGCTCAGGTGTCGTCCTCGTCACTCGACCATGGTTCAAAATTACGAGGTCCGTCGCCAATAGCCCTCATGTTGCTTCTAGTGCGACGTTAATAAAAACCAAACTATCAATTGCATACAAGAATTTTTATCTTTTTGCTTAGCTTTTATAACATCAGGCAATTATGTTCCAAGTTTGATTGAAATAAAAACTGATTGTTTTTATATTGTTGATTTTATATTTGTGATTTTAATTAGATGTTTTTTTTCCCCCTGCTTCTTTTCTTATATGTATGCATTCAAATTGATATTGAATTTGAAGTCCTTAGAAAAAGATAGAAAAACAAATTATTATAGGTAGATTTTTTTTTTTTCAATATAATTTCTTTTTAGCTCAAAACACTTTTCTAGGCATTTCTCTATCTTTTACAAGCTAACTAAATAGTAATATTTTGAAAGGTCCTCAAAATAGGCATCTGTTTGTGCTATGACCTCTTCATTCGACGGGAACCATTGTCCACTGAGCCATTTTTTTAGGTTTGGAAATAAAAAAAAAGAGGTCAGTGGTGGCCAAATCCAGGGAATGTTGTGGTTGTTGTCATACTTCGAACTTTAATTCTGATTTTGACTATCAAAAAACTCATTGCCTTGATGGAAAAGGATCTATTTCAAATGAGATTTTTTTTTTCTTTGCTCGACCAGTGTAATAATGACACATAGTACTCTCCAGTTATTGTTTTTCCTCTTTCCAAGTAATCGGTGTAGATGATTCTACACGAGTCCCAAAAACCGCTAGCCGATTTCACCAACTGTGCTTTCTTTGAAGCCTGTTCACCTTCAAAACCCCTTTGTTTTGACTATTCCTTTGTTTCTGGAGTGTAGTAATTTTTTTACATTTCATCCACTGTTAAGTATTGATGGAAAAGTGCAAAAATAGCTTCAGCTGACTATACAATTGCATTTATTTTCCACTGAGAGCAAATGCAGCACCTGTCTTGCCAAGATTTTTTTCTCACCCAATTTTTTGTGCAAAACTAAAAATGCTGTTCCTTGTTATATGCCAGTGGCCTTAACTATTTCATGCGTTTTAATCGTCGATCACTCAAAACCAAATCATGGATTTTGTTGATTCTTCCAGGAGTAGTCACCTTCACAGGATGTCCCGAACAATATTCATCTTTTGTGGATGTATGGTTGCGTTGAAACTCATTTACCCAATTGTGAGCCTTGAGCAAATACGGAACCCAAACACAGGAGCAGATGTACCTTGAATTTTATCCAGCTTAGCTTCGATCTTTGGTGTTAAGCCTTTTAAGTATATGTGCTTAAGCACTGCTCAAAAGTCACTTTTTCATTTCTCTAAATAAACACAAGTTTCATGCTTCAATTGACAATAAAAATGAAACCATGGGATGGAAGTAACAAAGATTTATACAGCTGTCTGGTTGGTCATGATGCTTACAAAAAACATTTTCAATGCTGCAAATGCAATATCTTGGATTTTCTAAGGACTTATTGAATGACCCTCATATCCTATTATTTAAATTGTTTAACTAGTACTACTTTGGTGTTTGATGTTATAAAAACTTTTGTTATATGAAGTACAATTTTTTTTTAAACTGACTGACTTTTTGTTTTAAATATTTCAGCTGAGATTATTTGATGGAATTGACCTTTTCCAAAAATATGAGTTTCTGAATTTTTATTTATTTGTTTTTAAAAGTATGAAACTAAATTATTCCATTCAACTAAGAAAATGTTTGCTATCATTCAGATAGTATGGTTAATATTTTGAAACCATTGCTATTTTAGTAATTTTTTTAAAAAAAATCTTAATTCAGTGACATTATTTATTAATTATGAAATTATCTGTAAGTATTTTGTTTTGTAATTGTATAATTCTAAATATTTCGAATTCTACTATTAAAATTCAGTATTGATTTTTGATTTTAAATTATCTTGAATTAATTTTACCAGACTGCTTGTAAAATAACTGTTATTAATTCCTTGATGTTGTATTTACATTTCAGTCAGTCAAGTTATTATTTCAAATGTTTGAGTAATTTTAGTCAAGTTTAAATAACACCAGTACTATAAAGAGCTGTTAAGATTTTGTGTTTAAGTTTTATTTAACTTTTTTTTATGGTAAAGATAAATGAAATTTACATTTGGTTAAATTTAATTGTTTTAAAAGTAAAATATTTTAATAAATAAAATTATTAATTATGATTAAAATGTTAAATTTATAGGAAGGGCGAGAAGGAAGAGAAAATTATAGCAAAAAGAGAAATACGAAAAATCCTCTTGCAAGTAAAACTCAAAAACAGCACAATAAAAATAAAGCTTTTATGATGATAAAACATAAAGTTAAATCTAAGATTAAGAGGTCTTTCAGAGATAAACAGGTAAGTAAACAATGTTCTATTGTTTGCATTTAATAAGAGATTTATGCTAGTTATACAAATTTGTTCTGTGTAAAAATAAGCACTTTAATTCATTTTTTTTTAAATATATTAATATGTTGGGTATTGCTTTGTAAGGCCTGTACTATTGATTTAAATGGAATTAGTGTGAAATAGCAAAAATATGTGCTCCTCAACCTTTTCACTGTCTTTAAAATTTTCTTAAATCAATATGGTGGCTTGTAATTGAGATTAATGGTTTTAATTATATCAAGAAAAAAGTAAATAAAAAATGAAACTTAACTATAAAACTTAGTGTTTTTTTTAAAAGCTTTTAAAAAAAAATAGTCTTTCTTGAGAGTAAAATTCAAAAGTACAGAAATATGTAGGGAAAAATCTTCATCATTTTCTTACTAAACACAACTTTTTGAAGTATATTTTTAGCAATGAAAGAAAATATCAAGCATTAAACTATCAAAAGAAGTTTATTTCAAAAAATTACAAATATGTATGAAAATTACAAATTTCTTACAGTGTATTAAAAATTGAATGTTTGTGTGTAAAAAACGAAATTTTATTAAAAGTTTGTCTATTTATATTTGAATAAAGTAGTTCTTAATATCTTTTTGAATATTATCTTTTGTTGAAGATATTTCAAAGTGACATTCCTTTTTATTCTCAGAAAGGTAAATATTTCTTGAGGAACATTCGGAATAAATCTCGAGCCTCTGAGATCGCATAGAATCCTTCCTTGTGTGATGATGACTTTGATGGTTTTTCCATTAATTCAACCTCATATTTTCATTATCATATCCTCATATTTCCTCTTATCATTTTTGAATTCATTTTGATCAAAAGAATCATCTAATATGTCTAAAGTAGTGGGGTTAATGAGCCTTAAATTAAATACTTCCCCTTGTATAAAAATTACTAAAATTCTTTACTGTCATTTATTTTTCTAAAAAAAGGTTATTTATACAAACAAAACATAAGTTATTTACAAAAACACTATCATAGCAATAACATCTTTTTTGTTTTAAAAACATCTCTTACTCTTTATAACAAAATCTGAATTCTCTTCTTTTTATACAATCTTGCTGTAACATCTAATTGGATTGAATCATAGATGTCAGATTTGACATTTTGGAGATGCAGCTATGGAAATTTGCATTGCCATCTTTCAACAATTTTGAATTCCCTTAAGCTCTTTACATCATACACAACTTCAATTGCTGATTGATCAGTTGATTTATCTTGAGAATTTCTGATAATGAACTTTCAAAAGTTTAACTGCTTCTTGGGTTGCAATTTAGCAGTCATATTATGTAGGAAGAAAACAAGCTTAACGTTAATCAATTTTTGTTAGGTTGGATTAAGTTGGGTCCAGAGAAAAGGTACACTACTGTATTTTGTTTGGTTATAAGTTAAATTATCCGATTGTCAAAAATTTTTCATCATCCAAGAATTTTTGTTAACATTGTAGTCAATTGCAAATGATTTTATACCTATAAACAACATGGCTGTCGACTTTTTCCTATTGCCAGGCATTTTAATTTCTCCTTATTGATCATATGTTCATGCAAAGCACAATTATGGTTTGGTCCTTGCAATGCTCCAAGATATTTATTTATTATCTTTGTGAAAAAAAATTAAATTGATTTTATATTTTTCCCTGTTGTATATTTTCATAAATTATTCAGGTGTAATATAGTAATTACATTTATTTTTGATCAATTCTTATGCAGACTCATGGAAACTCAATGAGTAGAATTTTTTATTGACTAGTGTTTACTATGTATTGCAAAAAAAAGTTATTTTATTTGAAAGTAATAACTTCCTCATGAACCACAATAAATACTTGAAGTTACAATAGTTAAATTTGATTTACTGGCTTTTTCTGTGGTTGTAAACTAGAAAAAGCCAGTAAAGCACAAAAAGGTAAATGTAATTTAATGACAAATAAAATATATATATATATTGAATGAAAATGCATGATGGATGAAATTTCAAATGTGCCCCAAAGATTCCAATAGTTAAATGATTGTATCAGAATTCAGAAATATTTTTACTTATAAGACCATAGTAGATTCTTCAATCATTTTTTCCCCTGGTATCTTTGAAGGTATAAAACATAATCTTTAAATGTTTAGAGATCATTTTATCAGCAATACTCAATCTATAGCTATATTGTATATCATAAATATATTTGGATTGCTGTTTTTTAGGTTACAATTAAAATAAAAGTACTATATCAAAATAAATCATATAAATGCAAAAGTATACTTGTGAAATAGTTCAAATTTTATTCACATTTATTCAAAAAGTATAAGTATGGGTTAAAAAAAAATATATTATCCTAAAAGCATATAGACTATAAAAATTGGAATTACTGCGAATTAGAAAATTTTAATATTCCAAGCATTTTTCTTATGACATATTAATTACTATTGAATGTAAAAGATTAATTAGTTTTTTATTTAAGATTTGTTGCAATATGCATTGAAATTTTGATGTCTCATAAATAGATTAAACTGAAATTTGGTATTTAAAGTGTGAGAGAATGAAGGTTTTAGAAATTTCTAAACATCTGCAAAACAGCAGATCTGGATATATTTATCTTGTTTTGCAATGTGACATGTATACAATAAGGGAACAAATATGGAGACCTAAGAAAACCTCAACTGAAAGATAGCAAGCTGCTTCCAATAGAAATGTTTGTTCATCGTATTGCCAATAACCTAACCATCCCAGTATCCAAATCTACAGTTCATCATCATTTACAAGCAAGCAAATTTCATGTTAATTGTAGTATGCTGTGAACACAAATGCTCTGAGCATTGCACATCAGAGTGGGGCAGCTACTTTGGACCAAGAAACACATGCATTAGAAAAAAGAATGGTTAACTGTTCTCATCAGCAATGATAAGAAATTCAATATAGATGGCCGTAATGGCTAGACCCATATGACACGCTCTCTGATGCAAACCTCGATCTTTTATTAGAAGACAACAAGGAGGAATTCTTTCATGGTGTGGGAGTGCATTTGTTTCAATGGCACAACTCCGGGTTACTCTAGTAATCCTTCTTTACTTTCAACCCTCCTTGTCTACCAATTTTTGTCTTTTTTTTTTTTTCAATTTTTTCGCATCTAGGACCATAGTTAAATCTTTTTTGGCATAGCACAACCACATCTGGCTCTTGCGCCATAGCATTCACATGCTCTCACTCACTAAATGGCAATGTTTCTTACAAGGTTGTTAACGTTCAGAAGATTTTCAGACCTATTTGGTTCCATTTATTTGGTAAAGCTCTGAAAGTTATACTGGATATTGCAGTGAACAACATTTCAATCCACACCATTGCAACAACTAATACTTAGTTTTTATAGAATCAAATTAACAAGTTAAGAATTGACCAGCTATTAGCCTAGTAAAAAATCTTTGGGAGACAAAAGCATGAGATGTGATGCCATTAGCACAGTTTTTTGGTCCTACTGGAGTTATACTCTGTTTCACCTTAACTTGGCAGCATTGGGAAAGGTAGAAAATGTACCAATCTGCTGGAAAAATAGCTCCATCTTGTTTTGGAATTTAAAATTAAAAAAAAAAAAAAATGCATAGAAATTTGTAAAAAAAAAAGGTATACATGACAGAAATTGTGATTTTAAGAATATATTTCAAGTTAATAACATGTTAATTCAATTAATTTTTTAATCTAACTGAATGAATATAGTCGAAACAGTGATGTGATGAATTTCCCTGTTTGGTTGGAGATCGGTTTTCAAGGCAACATTCTCGGAGATCTTTCTACTCTTCCATGCCAATTCTATGCTATTTTCTTCGTTTTTGTTTGATGTTCTAAATGTGGCTGAAGGAGGAATGTCACTTTCCAAGCTGTTTACACCATCAAAGAAAGGAAAATCTATCTGAAGAGGAACCCTGAGAAACACATTTCATGTTTATTCTCGACATCAAGAAGAAAATCTTGAGAATCTGTTGTTGAAAAGGTTTCTCAACTGCCTGGTGTTTCTAAAAGAACAGTTTTTCTTTTAAAAAAAGAAAAAGTTCTCCCAGAAAAAAAAACCCTACCTGGTGCAGTAGGTAAGAACAGAAGGCTGATAAAGTATGATGAGTTTACATTGTCATGCATTCGATGAAAAAAATCATGGGTCCCCCCCCCCCACAGAAATGAGATTCTTACATTAGACAAAGTTCTTAAAAGATTGAACAAGGATACCAATATTTTTTCGACAAACATTAGCCAGATTATCTGGTACAGGATATTGAAAGATATAGCATTTTCATTTGAAAAAAAAAAGGAAAAAACCGGTTGTTCTTCCTGAAAGCCGAATTATTTTAATCATGTAACCGAAAAAGAGAAATAGATGTGGTAAATCGATTGACTTGTTAATGAAATGTAGGAAAATTAAAACTTAAATTATATCTGTGAATAGTGATTCTCCTGATAGCAATTGAGAACTGATGAACTGTAAATCCATGTGTTGCGTAGCAAATAATATTGTTGCAATACAAATATTTTTCTCATTGTCATAAATAGTAATAAAAAAGGTTAGTTTGGTGTTTTAAACTACCGTATTTGTATAACTATTTGAAATACTTATATAGTATAAGCGATTCTTAATGATTCATAAAGCTAATTTGGAGATAAGCTTAGCAGTGAATTGATGAAGATATACAACCATGATAGAATTTTTGTTTATAAATGGATATAATAAATGAGCAAATAGAATTGGAGATACTTATAATGAAACAAATTTTTTGCTTTCATATTTTCTTTCCTCTCCAAATTTGGTGAATTTCGTTGGTTATAGTCGCCCCCTTCTCCCAGTGTAATCGGGTTTCTAGGTTGTGGCTCTTTCACAAGTTAAAGTGAAACTGAGTATATAGTAGAATATAGACAAGATTCAGTTCCCTTTAAAGTGATTTTAGAAAGAATTATTAATTGTTAAAAGAATTAGGTTTAGATAATTTGTGAGTTTCATTTGCTACAAATCTTACTTCAAAAAATCAATGGGTATTTAAATTAATTTGAAACATTGGTTTCTAAATTTGAACAGCAATAGATAAAAAAAAAAAAAAACTCTTTATTTCTAGTTATATTTTTGCAACAATGTATTTTTTAAATTTTTCCGTGGAAAATTGTGAAATATGAGTGCTGACTGTAATATATTGCAATTGTAATTTTCTATGTTGATTATTATTCTGAAAAAAAAAAAATAATCACCTATTGATATATTTATGAGATGTAATGTATAAATTACATTTAAAATAAGACAATTTTTCTTGTTTCATGTCATAGATAACTTAAAGTTTGTTTTTTAATTGCAGCTATCTCTAAGAAATGCTTTGTTGAAGCGTAAAAAACAGTATAAATGATATACTACAACATTTCTGGATTACCTTGGAAAAATATTGTGTAAATAAAAACATTTGATTAATTCTGGGTGTTTTTTTTTTAGCAACTTATTATTATTATTTTGCAACTTATTTAAAAGGAAGATTTTAATAAGAATAAAATGCTTTGTTATCCTGCAATTTAAGAAAAAACCAAAAAAGTATATATATTCACAAAATTTTTTTTATTATATACAATGAACACATAAAAACAAATTTTTTAAAAATTTGGCAAGAAAGGATTTAAAATTACAAAATGAGTATCTCTCCAACAAAAGGTATAAAAAAAAAACCTGATTTGACATAAAACATTGCAAACAATCTTGGTGTAAAATTCCAAGAAATGCATAAAATGAGACTTTGATACTGTTTGAACAAATTATACACAAAACTCAAGACAACATAAAAACAAAGGAAAAACATTTGAATTTAAAACAATCCAGTTCCAGCAACAAGTGATAGGCACTCATTATCTAACAGCAACTTTATGCCATTTGACCTAGTCGTAACTATTTATAATTTCTAAATTTAATATCAACAAGTAATTTGTGGAATAGTGATTCTAAATTTGTCAGCAATATTTATAATAAATATATCATATAAAGCTTTTTAATGTTTCAAATAAATATATATACACATCTTCATATGACAATTGCTTTAATGTGCATTTATAAAATCTCAGTATATGACTGAAATTATGGTTCATATAAAAGAAACCTTTCACCACTTATCTCATTTTATAACAAATTACATAAATAAAATACAAATATTACTTTGTAATACTGTTTATTGTGAAATTAATAATAAAATGATTAAAAATGAATTAGAGATTTTTTTCTTTCTTAATTAAACCTATCAATTAATGGTACAAAAAGGAAAGAAAAAAAAAAAAAACTTTTTAAGTTTGAATAATATACACACTTATTACTTTTAAAACATTTTCACGTATTTTAGGTAAAGTATATATATATATATTTAAAGAAAATTCAGTTTCTGAATGAAAAGTCTATGAAACAAAGATATTTAGCTTTCCAAGTTAAAAATATTTATTAAGAGTAATTGAAAACCCTGCATGATAGACTATTTACAAATTGAATATTAAAAAGATTATGAACTGAATCCAAATTAAAAAAAATTTTTTGCAGATATTTGCTTCTTTTAAGAAACATAATTTAATGATGTAATACATTTATTTTCATTGACAAATAATTTTATTTATGTAATTTAGTTTTTTTTTTAGTTACATCTTAGCACCTAAATACTCATCTTCACTTTAATTTTTTGAAAGTCATATTTTAGAATAACACAATATTTATTTAGGAATTGTATATAAAAGATGTTTTTATTGGTAATTGAAAAAATGGAAGCTCTTTTTTTTTTTTTTTTTTTTTTTGCTTTAAATTTAAATACATAACATACATTTATATGGTTTAAAAAGCACCATTAATCAGTTTTAAACATACACAAAATCAAATAATATTGAGATTTTATTGTACATAATTTTATATCTTATTTTTAAATATATATATATTTATAAGGGAAGAGATTTCATGGGGGTAATAATGCACCCAATGAATAATTTACAGGAATGCACACAAGCCACATTTTCTATCACATTCCACAAGAGAAGCTTGAAAAATAGGATATTAAAATTTTTCCAACGTTAACATGTCTCCTATTTTCCCCTCTTTTCCATGTACAAAATGTAAAAGAAACTTAAAAAATAAATTTCATGCAACAAATGCTGAGATCCATTGAAACTGGAACTGTATCACAATATTTAGACTTATTTTAGTATTGAGAACATGTCACAGGGGCCTAGGTGCATGGAGACCAAACACTTTGCGATCAATAGGGGGCACATGATTTGTTCCTGGGGGCCCCCAATCATGTAGTCCCCCACTGTATGAAACACGATGAGTGAGGCGATGTGCAATTGAAAATCCCCCACTACCTTCCAATTGAGTGAGCACTATTATCACTTGCCTGTAAATGTGTAAAATATATTTTAGTTTATTACATTAACCAAATATATATATATAAAACTTAGTATAAAAAGATATGTATGACAATATACAGAAGGATTCCAGTTGATGAGAAATATTAGAAAACATATAAATTTAAATGCAAATTCTTATTATTTAGACGAGATATATCAGTGGTTCTATGTAACTTTTCTGCACAAAATACCCCTAAGTCAGTAATGAGTAAACATCTTTGGGAGTGGTCTAAAATAGAAATTCAGAGGGCCTATATAATTTAAAACTTTAAAAAAAAATATACAAAAATTAATGTGATGAATGAAACTGCCACTGTGCATTTTTATAAGTTCCTGAACTGTGATGAGCTATGATGCTAAATGCTCATCTGCCGATGTATTTCCAATAGAATTCTTCCTAAGGCTAAAATTAGAAAACACTTGTCAACATATAAGATGAAGTAAACTAATTTTCTGGGTGTGAGATATTAAATTTGGGAAACTTGCTTTTGATAATGATTTGTGCAAAACTCTTAATTTTGGAATATTGAGAAACAACTGATAGTAATTCTGAGTAACTGATAGTAATGATTGAGGTGATTGATAGTAATTCACAAGCTGCAAATCCATTCTTACTGCTTCATAATTTATGTTAAGAGGCATGGTAAAAATATCCAATTCTGGTTGACTGGCATTGAAATCCGCATTCGAAGCCAAAATGCAGTTTTCTCAGGTTATCTTCATAGCTCTTGAATATGTCTTCATTTACAGAGGGAATTTAATCTTGGGAAATAAGACAAATAATTCTCAATTAGATGCCCATAAACAGATCAAGTTTTAGTTTAAAGCCTTGAAATGGTCCCAGATATTGTCAATAAATGGATTTTTTTCCCTTGCATCTTGACATTTAAGTTGTTCATATGATAAAGATTTATGAAGAATGTGAAGTCTGAAAACCATGTTGTATCTTCTAACATTACACACTCTTCAGAACACTTTTTCTCATGGAAGAATTACACATCATCGTTTTTCAATTGCCTAATTCACATGAAAACCATCCTGCACTAAGCCACTTTATTTTCATGTAATACAGAACATCAGAGTAATTAGCTTACATGGACTAAAAAATTATTGAATTCACTGTGTGCAGATTGAATAGTATTTACAAGTTTCATAATTACATTGTTTATGAGTTTCATGTTCAATGTAGATTTACGCAGGGTGTCTTGATGTACAAAGACTAAATTGTTTCTAAGATAGTTTTTATTAGTCTTAAAAATTCAGATTTTTCTTTATTGTCATATTTGTCTTTAATATTACATATGTTTATTATATGTACTTTCAAAGTTGAAAGCCATTCCAGAAATTCATGAAATATATTACATCTCATTGTAGTACTCTTTAATTATTGTGTGCAAACCAGTTCACATAATTCAAAGTTTTCATCAGCACCTCTTATAAATAATACTAAATGAGCAGTATCATTTATATTAGGGCATTTATCCAAATCTATAGAGAAAAATTTGTAATTGCCATTCTTTGATTCTAACTGTGATGTTGGACTTTTATTGATAGCTTTGAGTTTGGTAATCATTTTTTGAGTAAAGTTTACATTCTCAAAATCCTTTTTTCTTATCTGAACATGAGACATCAGAAACTTGTAGCAAGCATTTTTTAATGAACTCCTCATCACTGAGAGATTTTACTTTTAGCAGTATTGTATACTATGTAACGAGCATCTGTAGCTGCTTCCTGGATACGGTTTTTAACAATTAGGTCTACCTGATAATTCTTAACAAAGATTTTCTTTTTGTTAATTTTTATATCCAGACATTTCTTTGCAATAGTAATTCTTATGCTTTGATATGAAATGATGAGAAATGTTACAGCCTTTGAAAACTGCAACAGCTTCATTGCAAATGAGATGAGGTGGCTACTTTTTATAATAGTTAAAAATATTTTCAGTTCCATTCATCTTTAAAAGCATAACATTCTGAATCAACTTTACTTTTTTTTGTCGACATTTTGGAGTTGAAATATTTTAAGAACATCCATAATAACACAAATAAGCACAGGCAACACTATACTTTTTAATAATTTCACCACTATTCAGAATGACACTATCTGTCCTCAATATTTTCATTCGATGATAGACACAAATCAGTTATATTAGAACTTTTGTGCAGTGTCAAATATAGAAAGACATTTATCAATTTACAATGGGGTCCCATCTGTTATCCATCTTTATCAATGTTTAATGTTAGAATTAGTAATGATAACTTTATTGTGAAACTAAAATTTCCAGGTTCCTTAAAAAGAAGAGAAAAAACAAAAAAGACCACATTCATGAAAATTATTAATAAATATTGCTTTGTGGGAAATTTACAAGGTGAGTTGTAAATCTTGTTACACTTGTCTGTGTTACGCTTGACTTGCCATAACAGAAAAGCACTGAGTGCAGCTCAAATTGAGATAAATGAATGTCAATGAAATGAAACATAAGAAACTTCATCTATGTGACCCTTTTTTGTTTTGGCAGGAGCTCTATACAATATATTATATATATATATATAGAGAGAGAGAGAGAGAGATTTTAATTTGTGGTCCTAAACAATTATATTTAGATTTTTTCCCTGTCTCCTGTTTTTCATTGAAAGCTTATATTTGTGGTTGAAACATCCAAGTTCAACGAGTCTATTAATCAATGTTGAACCATTGTAAACTAAATGTTTAAAATTATGAAACCCTTTAATTGCACTAAGCACTTAGACTAAAGTTATCTGATTTTTTAAATTATCTGCAATATCATAAGAAAAACACATGAATGCATGTTTTGTATGATTGATGCAGTTTCCATTCTTTAAGAAATATAAATTTCTGAAGAAATATTCAAAATAGTGAAATTTTTGTAGCTTTATTGGTATATGCTAGATATCAATTACACATGAGAAAGTATAAATGCACACTAATATCTAAATATAAATATAGTTCCTATTTTAACCTAATTTTATTATTTTACTAGTGATTTAATTTGTTTACCATTAGAAAACGAGATATTATTTCAGCAGTCTCATTTCCATGTTACTTAACTTTTAGAACTACTGATAATATTTTCAGAATATTTATAAACTATGTGTTTTGTTAAATTTGGTTGATATATGTTTTTAAAAATAATTTTACATTAAAGATTTGCTTTAGTTATTATTCATCGGGGTTTATGTGCCAGAGACTGAAATATATTACAATTTCATTAATATGGATAACAGATAATGTTGAAAATATTTTTTTTTTTCATGATAAGCAAAGTTAGAATTGATTAGAAAAGTATAACATTTTTCTAATCAAATCTCCTCAAATTAGAAAAATGCTTAAAAATGTCTTTTCTTTTTCCTAATTTTCACAATCAAAGAATACAATATGCTGAAAATTTCTTCATAACCACTTCAAAAACATAATTATCTTCATTTGTAAATGTTTTTTTATTACAAATAGAAAAATTACATGCCTACAACTTATTGTATGTTTATAAACATGGCAAATGTAAGTGAGATTACACTTTTTGATTCCAGAAACTATGTGTTTTGTTAAATTCAATTTTCTCACAATTAAATCAATTTTACATATAAAAATTAATATTTTACCACTTTCAGATTTGTGCGTGTTAAGAGTTCGTTTTATTGGGATAGCACTTAAGGTACATAACTTTAGTTGTATAACTAAAAACAAACTAAATTGAATATTTTTTCAAATGAAACAATTTTCAAAACATATCAAATTCTTTAGGATTACATAACAGAGTTTAAGATTAATAAGAGATTACAATATATCACATACTGATATTTATATCACATTCTAAGAATATTTCACTCGGAGAATGTAATATATAAATCCATTGATTTTGATTAATTGAGTAATAAAATAAGTGATATTGTGCTTGAAAGGAAATTAAGAATACTTTAACAAACTTAAATTTTTTTAGAAAATTTTTAAACTTGATTCTAGACAGGAAAAGAAAAAAAAACTGCATAATATAATGACACAAACATAATTCGATTTTTAAAAAAGAGGACTTATAATTATACTGAACTGAGCTAGGAAAAAAATTTACATAATTGGGTTAACGTACTTTGCATTCAAGTGTTTCGAGTCTAATAATAGATTAAATTATATGTAACTAACTAATACTGTTTTACAACCCCAAGAATTGATTAAAAAAAAGGGAATAAGATTTCAGTTGGTCATAGGTTTGAATTAACAGATATATATCATTTGTAATCCTAATAATTTTGAAGCCTGTTTAAGTGGATGAACAAATTTAATAATTTTCTCAGTAATATATATATATATATCATTAAATATACAAATAAATCAACACAACCAAAATACAGTAGGAGGAATTAAACTCAAATAAATAATTCAATTTTAATTTTTACTGACAAAATTATAACAAAGATAGTCTTTGTATTAGTTTTTCAATCAAATATTTAATTGTATAAACACATCTACCTGTGAAGTGGTGGTATGCTGTCAACCGTGCGTAGTGTGGCACGAGTAGAAACAACATTCATACTTTCTGAACAATCACAAATAACTTGAATGCACCGGTCAGGAAGTCTATTCTCTAACACTACAACTAGCCCTGCCCAGCCTTTTGTGAGGTAATAAGCAGTCATGCCTTCTCGACCCTATAATATTATAAATATATTTTCACAAGAGAAACATGTATTTTACTTATAATAATAATTAAAGTAACTTTGAACAATTAGACTTTACTTAAATAATATTGATAAATCACACATTTTTATTTTACACAGTTTTTCACTTGAATATAGTTAAAAAAAAATCTTTTTTTAGCTCAAAGAAATGCAACATGAAATTTTGTTACACTTATTTGAGTTAAAATTTTTCATATATCTTTACTGACAAAAAATAATTAGATAGTATAAAGTTGCTACGGAATTAAAACCTGACATGCAATTTCAACTCGAGCAATAAGACACTAATTTCATCAGATTTCTCTAATACCACTTGAAATAAGACTTATATATCAAGACTAGATTATCTGCTTCTTCTTTTCAGTTGTTTAAGGTATCACTAATCATTCATAATGGGTATAATTTCACAACACAATTGAAGACATTTTATGAATTTAACAAATTAATTATCATTTATTCCATTCTATTTATTTTATATCTTATATTTATACACACAATAAAAGTATATAACAGTAATCTAAAACAATACATAAATTCAGCTGTTATTAATTCAGACTTACATTAAAAATTACAATATTATAAGGTAATTATATATTGTACATTAGTAAAACTTTCTTCTTATATATAATATTGCCATACCTCATGACGCTGTCCTTTAGCAACAGTCAAAAGAATAATAGCATCTGCCAGAATATGAGGCATTGGAAGAACTTTTTCAACCAAAAGACGTTTAGAGCTATGAATAGCCAGCAAAAATCTTGGAAATTGTTCAAAACTGTTTAAACCTGAAAATAAAATGCTTCAATGTATTTATATTAATCTATAATTTAAACATTTCATTAATTTTGTCTATGTATAGATTAATATATATATATTTTTCATATGCCACTGAAAACAATTTATAACTTTTCCATCATTTTATTATTCAACTGCTACAGTTTTAAAAGTGAATTTAGCATATAATTACAATTTTTTTTTATTCATTAAATAAAATATTAATCTTTATATATGAATTATTGAAGTGAAATGTTTTTCTTTATTTACTTCTAAACAGTCAGAATTGCACTGTTCATGCTCTAAAACATATACATGTGTAAAATGCTGCTACCTTGAAATAAAGATCATGGCCCAATTCCCAAAACATAAACCAGTACTTTTGAATCCACTTTCATCAATGCAATAATCACACATTCAGTACCATTTTTTTGGATTTGGCAAAAATGTTCAAGGGGATTTTACACTGATATTGAAAATTATAAAAAAGTAGCATTCAATGCTTACTTGTATGCCAATGGTTGAATGCAAGACAAACAACAATATACATTCCAGGCTCAAGCATAGCATGACAGCCAACAAATCCTCTAACCTGTCTTTTGCTGTGTTTAATTAAAGCACCGACTTGCCCCTTGGAAGGATCACAAGTGCGAAACACCACAACACATAAATCCAACTGGGATCTTTGAGATCTTTCAGCATTTCTGAAATAAAAAAAAATAAACTATTAAATATCTGGATGATATTGCACAATTGAATTTTAGAAAAAAATATTCACTTAGCAACAAAAAAGCTTTTGCCATTAATTTCCTAAAATTTTTGAAAACTAAATATTTGAAAACATTCCAAAGATATAACCAAAAAACATTTTCATATTAAAAAAATTCTCAAAATTTTTTTAACCTCTGTCCCTCTTGAAATAAACTAAATTCAACTTCTGTTGCATCTAGTACAGTAAGTGCAGTGACAGCTAAGCATTCTTTGTCTGTGTGAGGTGGTAGAACTCCTTGTAAACGAACTTCATTCCAATCCGATTTTACTTTACAGATATCGATGCAATCAAAGTACCTACAAGATTAAAAATATTTCAAAACCTAGAAACAATTTATTTGAGTAGTGTTACAATCTATATTTCAACTAAATGCTAACTATTTTTATTGATTTAAAAATGTACTTTAGCACATCTTGAAAAGACATCCAAAACACTCCTTCATCAGCTCCATGAGGGATGAGTTGTTCTCGTAGTTCAGGAGTCCATAGTTGAGAACTGTCAGACCAATCTCCTCGCCATGAATAGTGCCCCCAAGGATTCCGTAACCGCACTAGCCTGACATTAAAGAAATGATTTGAAACAAAAATAAATTTGTTACCAAATGCATCAATTAAATGAGACATTAAACAAATACAAAGAAAAATAAACAAGAAAAAAATCTTGAAAAAAATAAACAGTTCTGACAGAGAAAAATAATATAACTGCAACCTAAGTCAAGTTTACATATTATTTATATACAATTGACCAAAATGTTAAAAAAGTTAAGGAAATTGAATTAAAAAATTAAAGAACTAACTATTGTTATATTGAAACAAACAACATTTAATTAACAATTTAAGTTAATTTAAGAAATTGCTTCAATTTAAATACCTTTTAAATAATTTTGATTGCATTGTACACTTCTGAATTCATTAGAGAAATTCAAAAGCATAATTATCAATAACTATTATAAATTAAAGGTATTTTATGAAAGAGTATTTTAGAAATGGAGAGTTGATATTTTCAATTTTAAACACACACAAAGTATATCTGAATTTACAATGCATTAAATATTCTCAGCAAATAAATTATTAAAAAAAATTCTAATTACTAGTCTTCAGAAATCCAAATTTTTCCCTTACAAAAAATTAATGAATATCATCTTTCTTGGATGATTCATAAAAATAAGATTTTTAAAACTTTAATTCTAACTGAATACTTTTAGAAATGTATGTAACCCATTCATAAATAATTATTGTACATCTTCTCAGACTGCATTATTAATTAGATTTTAAAATTAAATTGTAAAATAATAGTCAACTAATATTTCTCAATTTTAATGGATGTGAATAATGTCAAAGAATGAAATAGATAGTTTAAGTTTATACCTCAATTCTTGTATACTTTGTACATCTAATACTGAATAGGCATGCCTTGGTCGAAGTCCAACAGCATGATAATCTTGATCATTAACTTGCATATTTCCACCACCACAAGAAGCACCCATTAAAAACCTGTAAGTTTTCAAAAAAATTACATAAAGGATAAATTATTAGAAATATTAAATAAAATTTTGAAAATAAAAATTCAGAATAAAAAATTGCACATAAAAATAATCTCTAAAATATGTAAATATATTACAAAGTATAGATACAGCAATTACAAGTTATAGACAAAAAAAAAAAAAAAAAAAAAAAAGATTAAATTATTTTTAAACAATTTGTCAATGAACAAACTATACATTACCCAGCATCTCTACAGCTCAATAATTGCACCCAGATTAAATCATGATCTATACCTTCCTCATTTGGAATAGATGAAGCTGCAAGATTTTTCAAAAAATCTAATTCATTTTATATTCAAAACTATCTAAATAATATATCTTGAGGTGTATGAATAAATTTGCTGCAACTAATATAAAAAATTGAAACAAGAAAAAAAGTAAGAAGATATTTAGTTGTATATAGTTTTCAATTTAGTTACACACATTTTTTAAGTAAAAAAAAGGCAAAACTATTTTTGAAAAAAAATTAATTAAACATTTAATTATACACATACATTTTTGCATAAAAAAAGACTTCATTAAAATTAATACCTTGCAAGTTTTTAAGATAAACTTAATGATAAAGAAATCTTCATAATATTTACAAAAAAGAATAAATTAATTAATAAAATTTATCAATATATATATATATTTATTTTTTTAATAGTTTTATTATTCAGCATATATATATATATATACACACACACATATATATATATATATAGCATATATATATATATATATATCAAAATAATGAAACACATAAAATATAGAACTTTTTCATGATTCCAAAAATAGAAACGAAAACAAAACTCATACATCTTTACTCATCAGTACAAAACTGTATCTTACGTTGAAGAGGAATGCTTTCACATGGAGCACCAGTTAAAGTAGACAGTCCTTCAATAGCACGTCCAGAAACAAGGGCTTCATAACAACCATGAAGTTTTGCAACAGCTTTTTCAATTAAAGGCACCCACAATTGTTTTCTTTTAGCCTAAAAACATTTTAATATAAATATTTGAAAAATAACAAACTTATATAGAAAAAAAAAACATATTTAGTTTTAGTAAATGTATAATTTTAGTTCATTTATTACAAGTTCATCAAATTTTTACTATGAAATACAATTTTAAAAACTTTTTGATATAGTAAAAATAAATTATTTTCAAATATTATTTTTGTGACATAATATAAATATCCCATCTTTCATGCAATACAACAAAAATAAATGAAAACTAAATTTATTTATGTTCATGCAAGAAGATAACTTTATATTGATACTTAAAGATGGTACTCAAAGATTAGTGAACTTTCTTGAAAGAAAAAAAGTTTATTTTCTTAAATTCTCGACTTCATATTATTTCCTTCAATAAATTAATTTTTCAAAATTTCAATACTTTTTAAAGTATATCATAGAATATAAAAATGTCCAGCAAGAAAATGCCTACTAAACATATGCATAATATTACAACAAAACATTTCTAAGCTATATCAATTAGAATTAGAAAATAAATATCTAATAGATTCATAAATATATAAATTGGTACCTTAGAATAAAGAAGTTTGCCACGAGAATTACAAGGTAAAAGATCATCCACTAGCACAGTAGTCCAACAACCATCTTTACATAAACGCACTTGGTATGCTCCTTGAGGGCATATAGTTCTAGTGACCATCACTTGTTCTACTAACTCTGGTTTCTCAGCTAATACAGCTAATGCACTTAATAGCCAACAATTTCCAAGAATACCTAGAAATGAAAATTTTCAGGTTTATCAGAATTAATATCTTCATATATAAATTCTATTTGATACAAGTTTTTAATATGTGTCAGTGAAGAAAATATAATTTGATTTTCCATTGATTGTTTGGTTTTAATGGAATAAAGCAACAAATGCTATACAATATAATCTCGCTACAACGATATCTTTTATAACGATAATTCTCTTTAATACGATATTTTTTCAATGCCCTGGCTTAATTTCCTTCAGATTTATGTAAAGCGTTTTTCTGTGTTACGATATTCTTTACAACGATAATTCTCTCTACAACGATGGTAATATTTTCCCTTCCATCACATTAATTATCTCTATTACGATATTTTTTTTTTTTTTTTTTTCAAAATCCAACTGGTATCTACGAATTAAACGCTACACAAAGAAAGTCTAGATAAGACGTGGTTGAATCGTTAGTTTCGATACTCAAGTTATATTTTGTGTGAAAACATCATCGAAGCTTTGCATTGCTCTTGCTGATGTAACTAATCTTCGATATGATGAAAAAAAAAGAAAGAAAGACGGACACGTATTTCTGTGTGCCTACACCTCGAGACGATTATATGATGCACTATGGTAATGAAAAAGTGCACTTCTTGTAAAGGGGAAATAGATTTGACATTTCCTGGCGAACACAACGGTGAACCTTACTTTTATCCCCTCTTCGAAAAATGGTCTAGGAATCCTTTCACCGGAAGAAATAGATAAAACCTCGAAGCGTATGGGTATAAACTTTGTGATACGTTCTTTTGTCAACAAAAATTTTCACTTCCGATAAATTGCGTCAATTGCGGTAATTCGAATCGGGAATTATTCTCGTAATATGATTGAAGATTTTCATTAATTTATTTATGAGTTTGTGAGTGTATTTATTTTGAAATTTGCTCAGTGAAAATAGATAAAAATGGCTCCAAAGAAACAACTATCCATCGAAGTGAAATTCAACGTCATAAAAGATATTGATAGAGGTATGAAACAAACTGAGGTTAGCAAAAAAAAAAAATGACGCGATTTTCACAATTGACTGCTGCAATGTTTTTAAAGAAACGGAAAGAAATTAAAAACACTTTCAACTTTAATTATATCTATCCACAAAGAAAGAGGACAAAGACAGCTTTAAATGACGAGATAGATGATGATGCTACGTTGAAAAACCGGCTCTGAATAAACTTTTAAATGGGCCAATTATTTGCGAGCAAGCAAGAAAATTTGCATGAATAATGGAGAACCAAGATTTCAAACCCAGCAATAGATGACTAACAAGGTTTCGAGACCGACATGGGATATCTGTTCATGGGTTACATGGTGAAGAAAAATCATTGCTGCTGGATGACGTACGAACATGGCGTCAGAGAGAAATGTGTAACATTTTTGAAAAATATTCCATTAAGAAATCCATATTCTGTTAAGAAAACGCGAGGCCACATAGAGCTCATCTGGTAGACGAATTTCTGGAAAGGAGGATATTCGCCAGATAGATTGGCCAGCCAGATCTCTAGACTTCAATCCTATAGAGCATGCCAGGGACGCTCTAGGGAGGGCAAATGCAATTTTCAACTCCCCTCTAAGAACCATCCAAGTGTTGAAAACAGTGTTGCTAAACGAGTGGGATCAATTGCCACAGGAACTCATAAACTCCCTTATTTCCAGCATAAAAACATGGTGCGAAGCCTGTATATCTGTAAGAGGGATCATTCCCACTATTAACCCATCTTTTGTTCTATTCTGCAATTGCAGTTTCATACCTTGCAATTCCGATGAGAGTTAAGCAACACCATGCGTGTGTGTCATAACTGTTGAATGGTTATTTATTATTTATTTACTATTATTTTGGATTATATCAACCCTATGTACAAACAAAATTTCATTAAATTCTGTCCAGTAGTTCTAGAGATAATCGACCAAATCGGAAAATTCTCTTAATTTTGAACATCAGTGTAGCTTACCTAATGTACCAGAGGAGCATCTAAATTCTTTAGATGTACTTCATTCTTTTTTGCATGAGATTGTATGTGGATAATGCAAAATAAATAAATAAAAATCTTATTTCTGTTTCCAGAATTCCAAATAAATAAAGATTAATTAATAAGTAAGCATTTTCATTTATTTATACAATCTAATACATTTTACAGAAAAAATTTTGGGGTTTTATCTATTCATACATTAAAAATTTATTATTTAAATATGCGATAAACATTTATAGGCTATGGCCTTGCCAGAATCCTGGACAAAGGTATTTCACTTAAACTACGGAGTTGTAAAAATTACTCTATATAGTAAACATGTTAATCTCACTCCAAATAATATATATTATTATTATTTACGTGAACTCAAGGGAGTGCTGGATGACAGCAGATTACCCCTGGTGACACCATTGGATATGAAGAACAAAATTCTTTTTTGTTCCAGTATTGATTACTTCTATAATGACAATTCTCTTTAAAACAATATATTATTTTGACCCCCCCCCAAAAAAAAATCGTTATAGAGAGATTTCACTGTATCATCTTAATTTTTCCTTTTAAATATTACAGATTTCATTCAATGATAAAAGTTGGTTTCATTTAATGATATACTTTCACTGAAATGAGAGTCACTCTTCCAGCATGATCTTTCATTTACTCCATTTCATTTTTTGAATATTTATATTTGCTTCTTTAACAACAAACTGCAATAGTGACAATAGTATGTAATTTACTAATAAACATGAGATTTAAATCTTTGGCCAGATGTATATTGTCAAATGATAACAGATAAATAAATGTAACCTATATGTACTAACCAGCATCATATTCATTTTTTTAAAAAAAAATTAAACGATAAAATTCAAGATATTCTCCCTACAGTTTCATTTATAATTAATACAACTGTAGTCATGAAATACAGATAATATGTCATTCCAACAATAAAGTGCCATTCATAATAAACATATGTATAAAAATGTTTAAAAAGTGTCTATTTTTCTATTTTCTTTTACTTCATTTGGAAGGCCAAAATTTTTTGATATCATTTACATATTTTTAAGAATGAACATCTGTTTTGTTTGCAACAGAAACCAATCATGTTTGATTCCAATTTGCAAATGCTGTTCTTTTATATTTGAAATTTCACTATTGAATAATATAAGCTTCTCCACGACTATTAATTTTTCAAAATTCTCGAAATCCCAAAATTCTTTAGTAAAGATGTAAATTTTCAAAGAATTAGAATACATGGGAGACCTTTAAAAATTTTCACTGTTGGTTTTTAATATATTTGTTTGGTACCTGAAGAATTCCATATCAAGACCTAGTACTTCATATTTCACTAAAGAACTTTTCACCTATCATACCTAGTGACGTATTACCTTCATTATTTAACTTTTCAGCCATCTTATAATCCAGTTTAAATAAGTTAAAACTCCATTTGAAGATTTGTAAGAGCAGGACAAAAAACACTTCTTTAACTATTAAAAAATAAGTTTGATCGCTCTCTTTCGAATCTCTCTTTACTCATTTAATTTCGGTTTATATTCTAATAATAAAGTCTTAGCTTACCAGATTACTCATTCTGATTTAAATATTCCTTGATAACAGCAGATTCAAATCAAGTACTTTCATTTGGAGTTGCTTCAGTCTAAACGATTAATTACGATAATTCAATCTAATCTACAATAATATATCTGCTTATTATTGTCCTCTAAGTCTCCTCTTTCCTTTCAATTCTATTTCGCTTATATATCACTATCTCTCATTCAATTCACAACACATATCTTCATCTAATTTATTTAATCACATTTCATTTCGGTAGGAAGAAATTTCTAATTTTATGCTATTCAATTTACCGAAAAGTTTCCAAGGTTAGAGAAGAGAAAATCACGAATTTCCTAAATGTCATAATTTTCCAATATGTTCCCTTTCCATCTATTCTCACACATTTTAGAGGTCATATCTATGCACTAAATGTAAATAAATATCACCAGTATAAAAAAAAATCTAACTCTAAATAATTCAAACCACATTCCTTACTTATTACCCTTTTTTCCCCCCACCAATTATCATAATTAAAATACAACTTTATATCATGAGTATCTGCATCAATTGCAGAAGTAGACACACTTTTCTTCTTATGAAAAAACGGCACTGCTTGAAGAATAATCCAAAATTAGCATCAGTTTGTAGAGCACTATATGCAGAGATTAGAGGCAAATGGCTACAATACCAAAGACGGAGATAGGAACTATGTTTGTCATTTAGACCTGGTTAAAGAAATAGAATATATATATATATATATTGATGCCACTGAAGACCCGCCGTGTAGCCGGGGCTGATGCACGTTAAATTTGTCGGGGCCCAAAGTCTACCCGTTTGCGTGGCGTGGAAGTTAGGAGAGGGAGGCGCCAGCTCAGGTGTCCTCGTCACTTGACGGAGGTTCAAAATTACCAGGTCAATCGCCAATAGCCCGTGCTGCTTCTAGTGCGACGTTAATAAAACCAAACAAACAGTGATTAATTACTTAAATGTTATTATTTACAAACTATCTTCATTGCACAAATTAAATCTGCTATAAGCATTCATGTTACGAAAATAAAATATTAATGGAATTTCTAAAAAAAACTAATAAATTTGTCTAATGAAATACTACCTTGTGAAATATCAGAAGGCATAGGAGTTCGAAAAACGGCCCATTTGATTTGTTCTTCATAAGGATCACAAGTTATTTCAGTAGGTCTTAACCATTGGTCAACAGATTCATCACGTGGTTCATCGGGATTATAATACAAAGATTTTGGCAAAGGTGGAAAAGAATCATCAATAAAATATTCATTATTCTAAAAAAAGGACGCAAGAAAGAAAACTGTACATTAAAAGTTGATGAACATTACAGATAAAAGATTATAATGTAATTTCCAATTTATGCAATGATTTCTTAGAGATAAATAAGTCTAATGAAATACTAGAAGATTTTTTTTAAAAAAAACCCCCTCCAGCATATTTAAAATGATGTTTTTTCCACATGCAGTTATTCTTTGAATTATTCCTATGTTTAACTTTATCTTTTCAAATAATAATTAGAATTTTGAAATCTAAAATTAAGATGTAATTATTGATATTTTCAATAAAAAATTAACATCTATATCAAAGAAACTATTAGTTATACTTAAAGAGTATACACTTCGTACTGTAACAAAACAACATAACAAATAAATCTTTTAACTGGAATAAAACATTGGAACATTTTATTTCTATGTATTATAAAACAACAATATTCTCAAAATAATAACTTTTAGAAGCGTTGGCGACTTATGGGAGCGATAATTGGAGATTTAGGTTATGGTAACCCTAAGCATACTCAATGCTTAAGTCACGGACGTATGGCGACCTATCTAGGAAGTCGCCAAGTTTCGTCGCCAATACCCTAGGGGACACCCTATTCCCGACTTTAACCACAAATTATTTAGTTCAAATATTATATTAGCAATATAAAATCATAAAAAAATTGCATATGTAATATTAGAGTACGAAATTTTAATAGGTATGTTTAATTTATGTCATGCATATTTTCTACATTTATATCATCAAACAAACACAATATATTTTTTTAAATTTCCTTTTATATACTTTAGAATCATACTATCATTTGTTATTCTATGAAAATCAGTGGAAAGAAACATAACTAATATAAAAGACAAACTGAGGACTAACTTACTTGTTTACAAAAAGTAATAATTTCATGCCACTGCAATCTGGCAAAATTTTCTTCAACATTTCTTAAATCTTCTGTAAGCTCACTCTCACCTTGACAAGAAGCAGTGTTTGGTCTTGCTGAGTCTGGCCTCAAAGATATTATGCTTCGAGATGTCTGACACATTTCACAAATTACTTTATCAGAAGCATTGACAAAAGTGCAAGATGAACATTCCCAACTATCACACTGGTTATTTGATCGATGCCTAAGTGTTCTATTAGCTAATTGGTGATGATTAGAACTATCAGACTCATACTTTGAAGTACTACAAACCCTGCATTCAGTAAGTGAATGATGATTCCGAAGTGTACAAACAGAGCATATCCAACTTTCATTTGGTTTAAGAGTTCTAAACTGTTTATTACTGGTGCTATTTAGCTTAGAACCACCACAAGCACAGCAAAATCTTTCATTTGATGAATTGATAAGAGTACATTTTACACAAGTCCATTGATCTACAACTGGAACTCCTAACAGTTGACTTAAGTGACGACCAGAATCTGCTGAGCTGCTGCGTGAATAAACTTCACCATTGCTGTCAGCAATTCTGTTGGAATTAACAGCAGCTCCAGCAGCAGTATTGCAACTCTGACAAATTGTTGCCCAACCTGGGTTAAATGTGAAAGAGCATGCATTGCATACCCATGTTTCTTCAGATAAAGACATTCTGGTTAAATCATCTCCACATAAAACATCTGTTTTGGGAGAGGATAAATCAGCAGTATGACCATTCATTACGGGCTCCTTTTTTATAGGCACAGGCTTAGAAGATGCACTATTGGGAACCTCGGAGAAGGATTTACTTCTTCTAGATAGAGGAGGACTTCTATTTTGGTTGTCTACTGAATTGTTTAAAGAATTTTTCAACTCAGATAAGTAACCTAAGCTAAAGGCATTACGAGGCAAAGTAGTTGGAATATTTGGCTTTCTAGGTGTTTCACAAATTTCACAGCGTGTCAAGCTACCAGAATTTTCGTATGTACATCTCTTACAAGCCCATGGTACCTCATTTTCAGCCTCAGGATCAATGAGCATAACATCATCAGCTGAATGTGTGCCATTTACAGGATTATCTCTAGATTCTGTTTGTTCTTTTGAAGAAGAGGTACCATCTGAATTATGACGACTAAGTTTTGCTCTGTTCCTTTTTTGAGCTGATCGTTGCCGCTTTGGTGAACGATTATGAGATAATTCTGTCCTTTTTGCTGGCACAGACTGAGAATTAAGAAAATCAGTCAATTCATTTGAAGAAACATAAGTTGCGTTGTTATGTTTAGCTGTTTCACATATAATGCATTGATTAGTAGATGAAATATTAAGAAATTGACAGTTTTCACAGGTCCATTTACTATCGAGTTTTGGTAAATGTCTCGGTGATATGAATTGGCTGGCTATGAATGGATCATTTTCGTCATTTTTAGTGAATGCATTTTGTAACTGACTAAGTTTTGATAAAGCCTTCTGGGGTGAGATTCCATAAGCTCCAAAGTTTCTCAGATCTTCAAATGTTTCAAGAGGTTTATTTTTCAAATCATTTCGCTTTCTCTTGCAATTGCAGAGAATGCAGCTATCTGTAATGGAAGGATTATAATTATGACAGTGATGACAAAACCAACGAAAAACATAATCTGCTTGTTGAGCTGAGGAATTGTGACTAGAGGGAACCTCTACTCCAGAATCAGGAGTAGGAGTGGAAGGCAGATCATAATCTGCAGAGCTACTGGAGTCCGAAACTTCAGCTTTTCGAGATGCACATATAACACATTCAGAGCAGGTTTCCAAATTAAGAAAGAAGCACTGAGAACACTTCCATTTTGGTGTCTTTTTTCTTATACACTTTACAAAAGTTTTCTCTAAAAAATTGATTTTATCTTTCTTTCTCTCATCAGTGGCAGATAACTTAAGATCACCACTGCCTTCTTCTTTAATGGAATCTGCAAGATTAACAAACAGATGAGATAACGCTATTCCTGATGCTTGATTAATGTCAAGTAATGGCATTCCATGCCAACTAACACTTCGATTTTTAACTGGAGCTCCTGTATGGCCTTCATTTGTGGTTGAAACAGCCTTCTTTAATTTATCTTTTTTAACTCGAAGTTTCGCTTTCGGAGAGAATCTAAAATAGAAGGGTTAAATTCAATTAAATATCAAATTGAAAGAAATCGTACAGAGTATCATTATATATGTATTCAATTTAAACATATATGTATGTATTATATATATGTGTGTGTAATGATTTAACTTCAATTTATATTAGTTTCTCATAATAATAGTTTAATTTCCTAATTTTTCCCATTCTCTCGTTTAAAAGTAAAGCGTTCATTCTTATTTCCTGATTCCATTCCTTTTTAAATTTAATTTATGCAATGACGCGTTCTTAAATATTGCTGATAATGTAGTTCTCACGGCTTCAGAACTGTAGGGATGATCCCTACTAGACTTTCTGTCTGCAGCTCAAATCCTCCTCTCATCCCTCCACTCATCACACGAGATCTATTATGAAAATCCCTACTATAAAAATCAAAGTAAGAGAAAATTCTCTCTCTTATGCTCGTCTGACTTTTTGTACTGTTTATCAAACGGCGGAGTTGTATCTCCAGCCTTGTGGAGATGCTTTCACTCTCTCAGCTACAATAAAATAAACAACTGTTAAAAATGTACTTGGCCTCGACTAGTTTTTAATTAATTAAATAGTAATAATAAAAGCAAGGCATGTTATTGATATATGTGTGTGTGTCTTATTTTTTATGTTAATGCAAAAAAAAAAAAAACATTTTTGAGTACTTCTCTGTCATAGCGGCCCCCGATGATGAATCGCCAAGCGACTAAGAAATATCGCCAAGTAGGTTGTATAAAAAAAAATAGGGTTTACGAGTTTGGCGTAATCGTAATTTGATGGGTACCGCTATAACGAAGAAGTACCCGTTTTTGAAAGAAATAATTTCATTCACGTACTTTGACAACATCAAGATATATTTCAAGTCAATTGATATTTTGAAAGTTGTGAAACTTTTTTACTATAAATTTTATTTTATTTAATATGAAGTTTTTATTTATTATTCTTTTTTATTTTTAATATAATAAGAACAGTTAAATTGAAAACATTATTCTTAAAATTTCATTTCATAACATACTAATCTTGTGATTTGTTTGAATGGAACACTGACAATTTTTGACTTCAAGAATAAATTTAAAATATCTTACAATATTTTTGGATTCTTTAATTCAACTACGAAATGCATCGCCTCCAATATTTATATTATTTCCACAATAACTTTCTTAACATATCTTTAACATAAAATCAAAAACATTTTTTTTTTACAAAAATATTGACGAGTGATTACGAAAATCGCCGAAAACACAATCATACTGACTTTAAAATTTACTGAAATTTATAAACATTTAAAAACATAACATGCATATCTGGCCTGATTAAAATTGAATAAATAATAGAGATAATTTATCGTCTTCCTTCAAAAGTTAGTACAAGTGTATTACAACTACAATTAAAAAAAAAAAATGAAAGCAGTTTAAAATTAATTTGCAAATGTAAAAGTAAAGAAAACTTAACTTTCAAAACTTATTACAAGAGCTTTTGAGACAATTTGCAAAAAAAAAGCAATATATTCATCACAAAATTTAGAGACACATATATAAATTTCAGTTAAAAATATTATTATTTATAACATTTTTAATGGAATTTTTTGAAACAAAAAAATTAAATAAGAAAATTCAAAAGTAAATCGAAATGAATGGGAAACAGGAAATCTTCACAGATTAAAAGAACATACTAGAACTAAAAGTGGACTACTGAACCGAAAATTGTGTCAGTTATATTTTAAGTAACTAAACATAAACAAATAAATAAAAATTTCAAAAACAAATTTTGCATCAAAATTCAGTTAAAATTTCAAACATCAAAAGTGAAAAAGGATACTAAAAAAAAAATAATAATAATGAAAATGTACATACAAAAATACAACCAGACTCGGGAAAAAAAGAACCGTTTCCGCGCTAAATCATACGCGACTGAAACGAATGACGGCGATACAGCTGATAGAAAATGCGTCACGTGTGACTATGGTAACCAACTAATATCAAAATTATTGACCTGAAACACAGTTGCTCAAGTTCAAGGCAAATGATTCAAAAGCTTCCGTGTTCCACTGTAGAAAAGAGAAAAATATTTAACTAGGAGTATTGTGAGTTATTTATTGTTCTACTTTATATACTATACGAGTACACAACGCAGAAGCCAAAACACTACTCCCTCGGCGAAGACAGATTCAACTGGCATTAAGGATAACTTCGTCAAGGTTATTTAAACTTGCTAAGTCACGATAGAATTGTGAATTTCCGGCTAACACCGAGATGCAAGTCTTTTTTAAAAACAAGTAATGAGATTTCTCCCAGAATAAGTCAACCGTTTGTATTCACTGTTTAATAGAAGGAAGGAAAAAGAATAAATGGGCCAAGGAAACCAACAGTCGACATTCTTCAAAGCAAATAAATTGCGACACTGATTTAATAAAACTATATTTTTATATAACGCAAGCAATTAAACTTGGCAAGTGATTGTTTCAATTCTGATAAGAAAGCCAATCACACTACATATGAATGTAAAAGTACATTCCATGATTTTCGTCCAGTTATAAAAGTAATTTTCAATCATTTATAAGGAACAAAATAACTGCATAGAACGTGATCAAGTGGCAGCGGTAGCCTAGTAGTCATGATTGCAGACGATTTTGTTTTCGTCGAATCGTGGACGTTATCCAGCCCTGACGACATTAGAGATCCTCCAAGTAGCGGGACCGATGCTTACATCTGGTCGAGGTCCCTGTTCCTCGCAAAAGCGTGATGTGGAATTTTGGAAAGGGAAGGGTTAGCTCAGGTGTCGTCCTCGTCACTTGACCGACGTTCAAAATTACGAGGTCCGTCGCCAATAGCCCTCGTGTTGCTTCTAGATGCGATGTTAATAAACAATCAAATCAAAAACTATCAAATATTTTTAACAATAAATAATTTAATACACTATAAATGAAAAGATTTTTCGGATGACCATGACCATAGAACTCAAAATTTTAATTTTTATTCAAGAAACAATTCAATTGTGTTATTAATAGCACGGTGTTTCTTTTTCACTTTACTTATCAATGTGTGCAGGGTAGAAAAATCGAATTCCTAATGAAGTTTTTGAAATAACATTCTTCCGGTATATCTTGTTTTTAAAAGATTACTTTTCTAAACCCGTAATGTAACATCATGTACGTAATCTTTAGTTTAAATAACATATCTAGATTGTTTTTATGATTCTGGTTTTTAATCAGAAGCTTTTATTGAACTTGCTATGTTCACATGTATATAACACATGGATCAATAAGTCCCGAGACTGTGCGGTCGTTTTTTTGCGATTTCCTCCTTCAAACGCACCAGCAAGTCAATATAATAATCACTGTTGATCGATTTACCTTTTTCGAGGTAGTCAATGAATATCACGCCATGCGAATCCCAAAAAACTGACGCCATGACTTTGCCAGCTGACTGCTGCGTTTTCGGACGGCTTTCGCCAGCTGTGCGCCACTCAGATGACTGCCGCTTCGACTCTGGAGTGTAGTGATGTATCCATGTTTCGTCCATGGTCACGTAACGACGCAAGAAATCTTTTTTGTTGCGAGTAAATAGCGATAAACAGCTTTCTGAATCATCGACTCGTTGCTGTTTTTGTTCCATCGAAAGCAATCGCGGCCCCCACTTGGAAAAAACCTTTTTCATGCTCAATTTTTCATGAAGGATAGTAAATACACTTCCATATGATATCTGTGTCATCTCAGCAATCTCACGGAGCTTCACTTTACGATCTTTCATTATAATTTTTGTCACTTCACTCACATTTTCCGGTGTAACGGCTTCCACAGGTCTACCCGAGCGTTCCGCGTCATTTGTGTCGGTACGACCACGTTTAAACTCGGCAAACCACCGACAAATCGTTGCTTTTGATGGACAAGAGTCCGGGTAACGTTTTTCAATCCATTGTTTCGCTTGCACGGTGTTTTTACCCATTAAAAAACAATGTTTTATCAGAACACGAAACTCGGTTTTTTCCATTTTTTAAACAAACTACAAAACGACTTTACTCCAACCTCGATAACCCAGCTGTTTCTGGTCCGATCGACTTAAAATTTTGACATTTTTCAAGCAAAGGTTAGTACTCTAGAAAGACCTGGTTACTGGTTTACTACGAGCGCCATCTCTGGGTTAGTCTCGGAACTTATTGATCCATGTGTTATAATGATAAAAAAATGTCTTTACAGTTCAAAATTTATACTCGAATTTTAACTCACTTGCTATCATACGATCAAATTGAAATTTTACACACACGTATAACTCCGGTACTCCAAACAATACAGTGCATTCACATGCTCAAGCGGGGGGGGGGGGGGATCTCGCATCTAAAAGTTTTTTGCACACACGTATAGCTAACGTAATAGCTTTTTGAGTCTTAAATTTCCAGACTAAAAAAATTAAATATAAGCACAAAAAAAAAATAAATCTAGCTTTTATTTAAAGATGGGACTAATAAATAAAAAAAAATAATTTTGTTTAAATGTATAATAATATATAATTTATAAAAGCTGGGATCATTCATACTTTTTTTTAAATCTCATATATAAGTTAGTAGCTGTGGTATTTTTAATTTATAGGTAATTACCTAGGTATATTAGTTAAGCGCCTCGAGCTTTTATAAATTAGACAATATTTTACATTAAAAATGCATATATATATATATATTATGTGTGTGTGTGTGTGAATTAAAAAAGAAAAACACAAAATATCAAAATAAATCTTGAAGAACCAAAATTTTAAAGAACTAAAACAAGTTATCAAAAAACTCAAAAGATAAAACAAAAAGATCAAAATTTTGGAAGTACAACACACTACGTATATAAGAAAACTACAAACAAGGCGTATATAGAAATGAGCAACATACAGAAAATAAATATATGTACATACTTAAAAAATTATTTACTTTAATATATATAAACAAATATAAAATGTGACACTTGACTATGAAATGCGAAATAAATTTTTAAACATTTTCATAGGTGTGTTTGTCTTTTTCCTTTCGTTAAAACGAAAAAAAAGAAGAAAAAAACCCATGAGAATAATAATTCCAAAAAAATAACATCCATGTTTGTTTGTTTTTGACATATATTTCTTTGACTCCTAATGTGAGTTTGATAGTGTTTACTCGTACCTGCGACAAACATATTTCTGTTTTGACCATCGAAAATTTCACAAATATTTCGCTTCAAGTTCCAGGATTCGTTAGGATTATTGCGTTAACCGATAAGAATTCTTTATCAAGGAATAATTTCGGATATTTTTGGAAACTCAAATACCTTTTCACACTAAGTCGATAAAGAGGTATGAGGATATGAATACTAAAGTCATAATAGTTTCTATTAATTCTGTCTGTAAATGTCAATGTAAAATCTAATGTTGTAAGAAAGAAACAGAAGTATAGTTAAACTCATTCATTAGAAATGAATTTAACTATACCCTTAAATTGCTTTGTCATTTTTGCTCTCAATCAAAATTTTCCAGTGATGAAGAAAACGTGAAAAGTGTAAATACTCGTGCAATCCATAAATTTTACAGAACTATTTATAAACACAAATCTTTTTTTTTTTTTTTAATTATTGGAAGCTGTGCATTGACTCATTGGTCGCGTAGTTTTAATGAAGAAAGTATCATATTTAGCGAAGCGAAGCCAAACCCTCGTTAAATTTTGAAAAAAAAACATGTATCTACGAGTCACAAAACTTAGTTAATGTAAGAAAGACAAAAAAAAAAAAAAAGGGGGGGGGGGGTGGCGAGGGGAAAGAAAAACTGTTTGGGAATCCAGGGGGCGTGTCACCTGTTTGCCAAATATCAATGGAAGAAAAGACAGATAACTCATGTTGGTAAATCTTGAACTTATAAATAATTCGATATAAAAACCAACGTTTTTATATGGTGGCAAAGTTTATTAGAGAAAATTATTGAAATATTAGTTAAAACTGTTAGTTATTTTTAACTTTAAAATTTACTTACAAAGAGACATTTGTGAGAGTATTAAAAAATTCATAATACTCATAAAATCAAAACATGCATTTGAAAGTTTGTAAGTCATTCTATTAAAAAAAAATGGGAACCAGAATTCAGAAAAAATTATTGTGATAAGACACGGCGCCAAATATTGGAAACTTTCTTTCTTGCGAATGATTACTGACTAAAAGTCAGCAACCCTTACTATCTCGGAGATAGTATCTCCCCTTTGTGAGTACAAAAGTTTTACGATACCTCATGCGGTGTGGGGAGGGCCCGGTGTTCCCAGAGGGGGAAAGAAATTTTTTCCTCAATCCTAAAAGCGCCGAGGGGAAAGAATATTTTGACTTATTAAAACTATTGAAATATTAGTTAAAACTTATCGCAAACGTCTAAATATTGCATTGTTAGGCGAGTACGAACGATTCCCAAAATTTCAAAGCTCTAGCTTGATGGGAAGTTGGTTAAATTAACGATCGAAAATTTGATGACACACACACACACACACCAAGTGAAATTCAGAAAAACGTTGTAAAATAAGGCGAGTCCCCGTGAAGGTCCACCAACAGGAAAGGATGCTAATATTGGTGAAAATTTTCTTCTTTTTTTTTCGGATTAAAAAAAAGTAAAAAAAAAAAAAAAAATTACAAAAATATGGATTCGTTTCTTCTTCAAGTAAAGCACATGTCTATTAAGTAAAATACATATTCTGACCCTGAATTTCCAGCAACTGTTATATCAATCGTATGTTTCCGTATGCAATGCTCCATGGGTCAGCGGCCACATTAAGACATGGTTAAAAATGATTATAAATCATTTTTGAAGGAATAAATATACAGAAATGGTACTTATTGCAATTAATTTAAAATTATTTAATTATTTTTCAAATTAATTATATAGCATTTTCTAATAATTTCTTAAATTTACTCGACAAAATATGTCAATTTATTTTATTTATTTATTTATTAAGAAAGGGGGGGAAGGCTGGCGAGCTTCACTATTCCATACCTTCCCTAGACTAGATATAAAATATTATTGTTTTGAATTTTTTACACATTCCTCTGTTCCCTGACATAAAAATTACTTCAATATCTCATAAAAAGTTATAAGACGTTTCAAAATATCGTTAATTTGAAATTACGAAACCCACATCAACAAGAGACACTAAGAGAAGAAGGATAAGTTCTTTAAGAAAAAACATTTTTTTTTTAAATTCCTTTTATTGGGTCACAAAATTTAGCCATTTATAAAAATACAAATTCTTTATCAACTAAAAACAGCCATAAATTAAAATTAGTAGCAATGAGCGGAATCATCAAAGTAGAGCGAATTCGGTTACCTTTTTACCGCTCTAATTATCATTCCTATTCTAGATCCCTGTAAAGAAGAGGACAAGGTCCATGATGATACACTAGTCAAAAATTTAACCTACGTCGACTGTTTTTTTTTAGGTACATGCTTCTCAAACTGGTTTAATGCTTTAAAAAATATCCAGGTTTGGTTTTATTAACGTCGCACTAGAAGCAACACGACGACTATTGGCGACGGACCTCGTAATTTTGAACCTCGGTCAAGTGACGAGGACGACACCTGAGCTGGCCTCCTCTCCTAGCTTCCACACCAACGGGAAGACTTTGGGACCCGACATATTTAACATGCATCAGCCCTGGCTACACGGCGGATCTTTAATGACATCAAAGCTCGAACCCACAACTTAACGAAACCGCCGGCCGCGAGTCCGGTGCCTTAACCACAAGGCTACCACGCCACTTAAAAAATATCCAATAAAACAATTTCTTATTTTAATTTCGTCGAGAAATGTTTTTATGAATTGCACTTCGAGCTTGTAAATAAATATGGCGGAAGATTTAATGCGGGTTGTCTAGCAAAAAGACATCTATATAAGTGAAACAACTAATTTTTTAAAAAATTTCATTTCCATATTTTACAAACACACACACACTATATATATATATATTATGCGAAATAGTTTTTACTAACAGTTAACTTTAAAATGCTTGTCAATAATGAATATCTAATATATTTCTTGATCAACCATGGAACCTTTCTTATCATACTCTTCAATCGATTTAAAATAAAAACAACCCCTACAGACATAATTCAACCCATAGTTCTCAAAACAGATTCAACGTTTTTTATTGTCCTGATGGCATGGATTTTCATTTTACAAAACACAGTATTAACAATAAGAAACAATGGATTAGATAGACTCACAGAATTGGATCAAAATTTGTCAAAGAATATCTGATGGGATCTAGTGATCGCTCAACAAGTAATATCCGAGTCCATGAAATTTTCATTCAATTAATTAAAAAAAAAATTCTTTTCCGGGGACCTAAAGAAACGCTTCTAACTCTAATATGCAAACTAAGATCCCCTGGGTATTTTAATAAAAGATTCCATGATCATTTATCAAGGAATGTAGCTCTTGTGAACGTTAATGAATCAAACTAATCTTGATGTATGGAATATCGAAACACGAATATTGGAACGGAGTGAGATTTAATATCAATGGAGTGCGATACGACATCTAGAATATCCAGAAATCACTCCTCGATGAACTAGCAATCAAATCTTAAGCAAATGAATTTCACATCACGGGAAGCCTCCGATGATAAATATTACAGTCAACGACCCCTAATAGCATCAGAAATTAAACAATCTATTGATTACACAATCGATCGTAACTTTCATGCATCAATAAGTAGACAGTAATAAGACAAGTGCTTCACATTCGGTTTGCCTAGAGAGTTCTGTTTCTTACACCAATAGAAGAATACAAACAATAATCGTTCAGGTTAAGAAAGCCGGTCGGAACTCTTTTGCCAAAATATCACATGATGTACCAAATGTGAGTTTCCATGCACCACTGAATAATAACTAGCTGATATCAAAAGAATCATGCGTACCCGTCCTTCGCATGGGTGAAATGAAAAAAATAACAATTCTGATGACAGGATAGTTTTTTTAAAATAAAGACCCATTTTTAAATAATATTTTGAGTACATTGAAAGTGAGCCGCAATTTAGCCTGCAAGCAATTAATGATTACGTAAATATAAAGAGTGAATGTAAATTTAAAATCAATGGGGCTAAAGCATGTAATTCAGAATTATTATTTTTTTTTTTTTGCTTTCACAATTTGAGATTTTTTTTGATTGTTTATAAAACAACAGTTATTAAAAATTTTAATGTAGCTGTAGCTAATGATGAAATGTTACATTAAACTCTTAACGTAAATTAAAATTCAGTAAGAGTAAACGTTACATTTCATTTCTTCGCACGGGTGAATTTAAAAACTTAACAATCCAACTAACAAGCATAAAATATTTTTAACGAGTAATATTACTTAACAAAAATACATAATTAATGTATATGAATACCAATCAAAATTTTAGAAAAGTGTTTTATTATACTTTTTTTAATGAGGTACAAACAATTGAACAAATTTAATGATTTCAAAGAATCTATGAAGAATAATAGTCACACACATAAACCTTGCGTAGAATGCGCCATAGCTATGGTTAGCAGAGAGGAAATCTTAACAACCAAGGAAAGGAAGCATCTTGTAAAAGGGATAATAGATATCGTTACTCTATATCCCACAAAACCAAACTCAAAAAAGAGAGAGAGAGAAGGAAAGGGATACACAAATTTGCTCACTGGTTATGAAGCAGAAAATTTGTTGCAATCCCCCCCAAATTAATACTTTCTTTTTTTAAAAAGGGGATATATATTTATTCCGTTTACCGCATGATTACCGTTTCATTTGTATCGATAGCTTTCTGGATGAAACGATTTTTTAAAAATTCAAAAACGACGCTTTTTAACGCAGCTAATTTACACACCCAATGGTGCAAAAGACATAAAAGTTCAACATTTCGTTTGAGGGGTAGTCCATTAAGTATACTGAAATATTGTTCCCATATTATTAATTAAGAAAAATCTCTAAAATATGGAAGAAAGAGATTAAAAAATATATAAATAATTGATTTCAAGAAAATAAGTTCAAAAAGAAAGTTTTTAAGTTAATTGATGCTGTTGCCTTCTGTCGATGGTGAAAAAAAAAAGGGTAAAGAAATAAGATAGAAAAAAAGTCACAAAAAAAAGATTTTTTTTGTATGGGATGTTTACGGCTCTTTCAATATAATGATGTGTGAAAGGAGTCGTTATGATGCTTTCGATTCCTTCCACACATTAGCGAAGCTCCCTAAAAATTTTGGATTTATATGACGGATAAACAGACAAACTTATACATAAATTTTATACAAGATCAAATTTTCTATTCATTTGTAATATAAAGAACAATTAGTATGTATATGTGATGGTCTTTTTAATCACATTCCATGTGTCCCACCCCCTGAACATCACTCCAGTAAAAAAAAAAAAAAAAGTCGTATTCAATAACATATACTGAATTAAAAATTCCGTTAAGTATCTTCGCTACTCCAATTTGTACCATACCAAGCACACACGCACAAAACTCATAACGCATCAGGAAAGGTAGCATTCCAAAGATCAAACAATTACTTTTAAAATTTCATTTGATAATTCATCGTCTTTCAAGATAAAAACAAAATACTAGATTTTTCTCTTTTTTTTTTTTGAATTAATTCTAAGATCCCGCATTTTTAAAAATTAATTCAGTTTCAAATTCTAATTTTCAAAAATAAATAATTATGTTTACGTTTTATCAGAGATGGAATAGTTTACGATAATTCTGAATTCTCTATTAACAATACTTCTCAATACATAAAAATTTGTTAAACATGTTGGTTTAGCATATGAGGTGAGTGTGTTTTGATAAATTTATCTATTTCTTCAAATTTATGAAATTTCGATTGTATAATCCCCATTTATATTTAAATCACAAAAATTTTAAACTGTCTGAACTGCGATAAGGATAAGAAAAGACGAATTTAATAAGCATTTTTTCATTCTATTGCTTTAGAAATGGAAAACAGTGGAACATCACAATCTAACATGATAGAATCGGTTTTGAACAGGTTGAGTTAAAAAGTGTAATGCCGATAGCTCTCTGAAATTGCTTTGCAGAGAAGTAACGTTTATTTCCGCATTTTTTTTCCCTTTCGTTTTTCGGAACACAGTGTTAAATACAGATTCTTCATTTCGTCAAACAGAGCGCTAACCCGCATCTTCAATCAACATTCCCGGATTCCAAGTATCGATACCGAAATCCAGTAATGTCCCTTGGGACTTCTGCTCCAATAGAATGTGTCGGACTAGCCTCTAAACGACCGATGACCCTATAGGCCTTATCATTTTGTTGAGACGCTGCATTCACATGTTCCGCAGTATTCAACACAGGGACAATTTTTCTCTCTTCCTATGAGAATAATTACAGGTCATTTTTTAAGCCTCATCTAAAAAGCACACATATTTCAACATTACGAATAAAATTTATGCATCTCTTTGTAAACAAATGTTAGTTTTCCTCTTCTATCTCTTTTATTTCATGCTAGCGATAAAAAAAAAATTGTAGTTCATTATATGATTAGCACATCGATCAATAACTCCAAAGACTAACCCAGAGATGGCGCTCGTAGTAAACCAGTAACCAGGTCTTTCTAGAGTACTAACCTTTGCTTGAAACGTGTCAAAATTTTAAGTCGATCGGACCAGGAAAAAGGTTTTTTGAAGTGAAGTGAAAAAGGTTTTTTCCAAGTGGGTGCCGCGATTGCTTTCGATGGAACAAAAACAGCAACGAGTCGATGATTCAGAAAGCTGTTTATCGCTATTTACTCGCAACAAAAAAGATTTCTTGCGAAAAAAAAAAGAAAAAAATTTGGAAAAGCGTTGGAACGATTGTATTACCCTAAAAGGTGATTAACAAAAGGTGTTATGTTGATGAATAAAAAAAAATTTTGCAAAAAAAATGTTGTTTTCAATTTTAGACTCGGGAGTTATTGATCGATGTGTTATTTTATACCAAGTTCACAATATTTTCTGATTGGTTTGAACTCTGTATACGAGTGTAATTCAATAAAGAACATGGAATAGGAATGATCATTAGTTTGTAAATACAGGTAAGAATGATAATATGCATATAAATCTATGACAGACATGTAAATCAGGGGCATCGAACCTTTAACACTTTAGGCAACCCTTTGAGCTTACCATTTTTTTGAAGGAACCTCTTGATCAAAGAGCAAAAAAATAGGATGTCAAAGTTTTATCCTACTCAAATTTACAATATTATTATTGTATCTCTATATTATCACAATAGAAACAACTTAATAAGACAATGAATGATAAGGTACCTAATGTTTTTTTTTTTTTTTTTTTTGGGGGGGGGGAGTTTCTAAAATACATTCTATAATAATAAAGAAAAGTAACATTTTAAATTATAACAAATTAATAAAAAAAATATTTTAATGACTTGGTAGTGATTGCTTTTTATTGAAAAGTATTTTTACATCTGGAATAATTGTTGAATTCTGCTATCTAATGTCACTTCAGCATCCAATCTGTTTCTGTATTTTGTTATTGACGCAGCGTACAAAGAGAAAGATTTTTCGCATACATAGGTTGAAACATGTGATATTAGATTTTCACAGCTCTTTTGGCAATTTCAAGATATTATTTTCTAATGTCAATCTTTAATGCATAATATCAAGTCGACTAAAATTTAGTTTCAATAGAGTGTAGTTCGATGTATCAATTTGTTGCTGTTTTTCTTTTATTGGGTGTTCGGGGGTGTCACAGTCATGAGAAGGATTTTGGATCCAAGATAATTTTTTTTTTTTTGAACAGGAAATATTCAAGAAATATTTTTTGCAGATCTGATAAATGTTGGACCAAACTAATTTTTATGTTTTTATAGGGATTAGCATTACCAGCTACTAAAATATTATGCAAATTAGGAAAGCATTCAATAATATCTTTCAAAATGCAATCTGCCCCAAATTTCAATTTTAAGAGTGGTGTCAATTTTATTTTGTACTTTGAAAATAGTGATACTTGTTCCTTGTAGGGATGTGTTGACCTTATTGAAATAGGTAAAAATGCCAGCTAGATACACATCACACATCTTTCTGAATCCAAACTGCATCATTTAATTTTAGAACTAATCGAAGTGCATGTTCAGAGAAGAATATTCTTATTTTATTTTTTAATTCTCAAAATCTTGCTAATATTTTCCCATGAGATAACTAACGGAATTCCGTGTGCAACAATAGTGTTTTATGTAAACTTCCTATACTTCACACATTTTTGCGCTCTGATTAGGCAAATAGTGCTCACCTATGGAACCCCTGTCAAAGTTACAGGGAACTCAGGTTGAAGACCTTTGATGTAAATAAACATTCGATATTGTACCTTACTTGTTGAGGTGTGAGAAATAGGACGTGCAAGCTTAGACTTCGAGTTCGTCGTTTTACCACGACTCAAAATTACAAAGCATCCAGCGAAGGCTTGATTCTTTTTATCCCGTACCAAACTCGTCATGATTCTTTTTTTAAATTTAGGGATAGAGAAAAAATTGGCGCAAATACCGTAAAACCTTGTTATTTCGAATTAATTAGGACCAGAGCCGGTCCAGGATACCGAAAATTCCGATTGACCGAATAATGGAAAATATAAAATGAAATAAAACATACTTGTAGAAAATTATTTTTATGCGAGAAATAATAAATAAAGAGAATAAAGAGATATAGTCAAATCAAGGATTAATCATGTTTACAGATGAAAAAAAAACGTCTACTTAGTGATGGAAGTGAGCTTAAAAAATTGTTTTATTGTATTTCCATTCAGACAGTGTAGCACAGTATGGTATTTGTTTCTAACGACAAGAGGCGTAACTAGGGCTTTATTGACTATGCATAGAATATTTGTTAAGTTCCATCCCCCCTCACTTCCCTTTCATACATTCATAGCTGTTAGAAGATTTCAATAAAGAAAATTTTTTCAAAATATGTGGATGAAATAAATAAATGTTATGGAAATTTGTGCAGATCGCTCCCTAAATTTAAAAAAAAAAATGCGCAAGCCAGTCTAAGTTAACTGAAAATTCGAGTTAAAAGGTTTCCTCACATTACGAGATTCTGCTGCATACAGGTACGTTAAATAATACGAGAAAATTAAATTCGATATGAGGGAGGAGATTAATGGCGCAGGACTCAGATTTGGCTATGCTGCGCCAAGTAAAGTATACTTGAGATCTAGACATTTAAAAAAATGGAGGAGAAAAAGATAAAAAAAAAAAATATGTAGACAAGAAGAAAAGACGAAAATAGGGGATTACTGTGGTATCCAGGGGTACTTTTGTTCCCGGGGATGAATCGCCCTTGTTAACTAAAAACAGTTAATCTCATGAGAAAGAAAAAGATAACTACAGGGTGTCCTCAGGGGTTCTAAATTACAGAAGATAATAAGGGCAAAATAGTTTGGCAAATTTTGCAATATTTTGCCCCTTAAGGGCAAAATAGTTTGTTATCTCAGTTACGCATAAAATAAAACGCTTTCTTACAACAGTTTCAAGTCTTGTTAAAATGAGAATCAGAATAAAAAATTATAGTAAATATAATTTTAAAAAATAAGAGCAATATTGATTTTAATTCATCTTTTTCAATAATTCCTTTAAAGGTTTCAAATTAAACCCGATGAAAACCTAAACCTTCAAAATCGTAATAGGTTGGTCTGTAATAAGACCGTATTTAGCGGAACCCTGAGTTGGGCAGGAATAGGTGTAGCCACAAACATTTACTGAAGATTTTGCACAAGTCATCCAGGTAATTCTAACCAAATATAAGGATTCTGTATTTCAAAAATATTTAGTTCTGTAATAATATTCATATTTATGAAAAAATGAATAAATGGCGAAAATCCAGACAGTATAAAAATTTTAACTATCGTAAATTCATGTATGTGAAGCATCATACTTAGTTCAGAAGAAAGGGGGGGGGTTAAGTCGTTTATTCCATAAATTCCTTCCTAGATGATACAAAATTAAATCTCTAATTTGTGATCTAGGTTTAAACTTAACAATAAACCCTGAAACATCAACTGTGTCATTGTTTGAAATTTAGAAGGACTTCAGAGAGATCTTTGCCAGAAGCATTTGCATTATATGTGTGTGTGTACGTGCGTGCCATTTTTGCTTCTTTCCTTATTAAATTAAACAAGTAAAATGCCTCATTGCTAAGAAAGATAATGTTAACATTTCTGAGGAAAATGTCAATTTTGATTTTTATTAACGTCACACCAAAAGCAACACGAGGATTTTGGCTAAGAGCCTCGTAATTTTGGGCCTTGGTCAAGTGACGAGGACAATACCTGAGCTGGTACCTCCCTCTCTAAACTTCCACTCCAAGCCAGCGGGAGGACTTTGAGGCTCGACGGATTTAATGTGCATCAGCCAAGGCTAAACGGCAGGTCTTTTGTGGCATCATTTTGTGTCATCAAACCCATGACACGACAAAAACCGCTGGCTGCGAGTCCGCTACTATGACCACCAGGCTACCGCGGCACGGAAAATTTCAACACTGATAGTTTAATGATGATGATGTGATTGCGTGGAATAAATACTTAATAAGCAACATATGAATTGTTCAGAAGTCCATGAGGTTATGTCCAGTAGATAAAAATTGAGATTTTTTTTTTTTTTTTTTTTAATTTTGATGTGTTAATTTCATCAGAGAAAAGTATACCTTTTCTAATGAAATCCCTCATCCTCATCACTGGGTAGGCTCTACAACTAAACATGTGGCAGGATGTGCAAATAAAAACGTTAGCATTTAATTAGGATAACGGCAGCATCTTAAAAAATTAAGGATTTACACCTTACGGCAGATAAAAAAATATATAAAATTTATGCAAAAATAGTACATCATTTGTTATCATAAGTTTTACGTTTATTCATCGCAACAAATAACTGCTGAGATACGAGTATCTAAATCTAACTTTTGAACTCCAAGTGATCTTAATGTCCTGTAACAATTGTACTTTATTAGAGGTACACACCTTTATAATTTTAACATATCTTCCTTGCTTGTTTTGAAATTATTCTACCATTAGGATACAATAATGGTTAATTTATATTTTTTTAAGATTCTTGGCCTAATTGTTTTGGTATTATTTATGTCAATTATATAAGAAGAATCATCCTCATCACAAAATTATCCTTGAATTTAATGCAGCTTGGGGTTAGCATTTCTAATTTTAACCACCGTATATTAATCCAATTGACAATTTTTTTTACTCTGTTTTGAATTATGTGATACCAGTCATTAGTATTACAAATATAGTGATTATATTTTGCATGAATTTTTAGAACTGCAAAATCAGGGTCATTCGGCAAAAAAAATATGTACATTTAAGAAATCGTTTTTTAGCGTTGCCAACACACAGTTATTAAGAAATTGTTGTTTTCCAGTACTACCAACACATATTGAAAGAAGAAGAATATATATAGTTCTTATTTCAAAATTGATGAGAAAAAAATATGGAAAACAAGAGGATTTAATTACAATAGCTCATGAGTTTTTTCCAGCATTTTCAGAAGCTATAAAAAGAAGGGCTTTCTATTATCCAGAAAAAACGAAATAACAAGTATAAACCCTTTACTAATTTAAAAAAGAAAAACATTAACTCCATTAAAATTTGCAAAAATCTGAAAAATGTTACGCGTTGTTCAAGTATCTTTAAAATTTTAACCTTAAAATCAAGTATCTTTTAATTTATTGTATTTTTAAAAAAATTTCCATGTACTGAATCAATCAATCAGCGTAATAACCCACTTTAAATGTATTCTGAATAAGGAAATTGAATTTTTTGGTAAAATACACTCATTCCTTCAATGTGATGCCTCATAATATTTGATTTATAAAATGAATTATAATTATTCTAAAAAAAAATCGATGATGCAGTTAAATGCCTTTAACGTATGGTTCCGATAGTATAGTTTCTAGTAATCAATTTCGAGACAAAATTTCTATGTTTTATGAGAGTGTAAAATATCTAGGAAAACTCCCAGCAATAACAAAGTATGAATTAAATATACAACTATCATTACTAAAAATATATATGAATTGTTCATACAACTGTACATTAGTAATTTCCACGGAAAGAAACTTGATTCTCGGAATCAAGGCGCACGCAAAGAAAATGGAAATTTCTCAGAAGGGCGAATTATGGATTTTCAAACTGAAGGTCAATATTTTTTCATTAACAAATAACATTTACAAAACACGTCTATCACCATGCGCTTCAATTTTAATCAATAGATAAACAAAGTGATATAAATAGTATAACATTGCAATATGCTTATAATATTTTATTTTGCATAAAAGATCTGTCTGGTCTATAGTTTTAAAAGTTTTCTTTCACAAAATTTTAAAATATTTAAATGACGTATAATTTGTAATTAATTTTTTTTTTTTTTTACTGAAAATAAATTTAAGTTTTCGAAAATGGGGAAAATTTTTTGATATAATATATATAAAGTTATATTTTCAAATATTGTTAATGATCTGATAACTGACAAACGAATCATTAAAAAATAATAACAAATTCAAAAATCGAAGTTAAATCTACATTGGTAGAAATCTTTATTATTCGGATGCACTTAATTGCATTCTAATTAATACAATATTTTAGATTTCAGTCGCAAAGCAAAAATTCTTTAACACTAACATTGTGTTCATGAATTCAAAATTATTGATATACGCGAGCATTCCAAATTCGGGATCATACCTTTCACCTTAAATATTTTATGAACTATTAGAAATAATTATGAGAAATTTTTGATTTAGGAAGTTTCACAACACGAAAAATCCACAGACTCTAAAAAAGTTTAGGACTGTTACAATTCCTTTTTTCCCCCAAACTGTAATTAACAATTAATATTTTTATATTATATTTTCACTTTTGTTTAATCAGAAGGTATTATTTATTAATTTGATAAATATCTTTGAAAAGTGTTGAGTATAAAATTTTATAGTCAAATGTTTTTGAGATAATAATATAACATTTAGGAGATAATATTTAAACCTCATTAATAAAGCAAAATTTTACAAAATTTGAAATTTAGGATAATTTTAGGATTAAAAATATCAGTTTGGAATGGGGGAGGGGGAAACGATACTTGGGATGAAAAAAATTATTTCTTAGAAACCATCACGTGTGAGATATTTTGACCTCGTATCTCCCTCTTGGCTGGGGGGTACTTTTCATATTTAAAAAAAATACTACGAAGATATGTATTTTAACAACAATTTTATTGTAAACTTCAAATTGTTCTTATTCATAATAAAGAAACTATTTAAATGTACTAATAAGTAATATTTAATGAGAAATAATTGAAAAAAGGCATGTTTTAAATTAAAAAAAAAAATCTGCTTAAGAAAACATCATTTTAATGGCTGGTATTTTGGAACATCTTCATCTAAATTTGATTCGGATAGCTCTCACAAAAAATCACTTCTGCCAAATCATCTGCATTTGATAAATCTAAAAATCTTTTAAGAGACATTCGCAAAACAGAACAAATATGGCTACGGAACGCTCGGATTTGAGTTTTAATTCTAGGTCTTTTCGTATACTTCTGTTTGGTGTTGTCATTCCATAATTTTTTTTTTTCTTTTTCGAAAATAAAAGGTTTGTAGGAAATAACTGAAAAGACCACGAACGTATACATTCAGTACTTTAATAGCTCAGAGTTAAAAGTTGACCAAGAGAGACTCACGGGTTTTTAGTTCGCTTCCTGAAAACGGCAACCCGGCTGAAGCTTGGGTTTAGACCTCTAAGTGTTAATAACCAGTTAGCTGAGACTTACTTGATACACAAGTCGCCAAAATTAAAATTATTCAGTGTCATGAAGAAACTTTTACATTTATTTTTCTAAATCACCTTTAATAGGTACTAGAAAATATTCATCACATAAAAATTATTTTTATAACAGACCCTCATTAGGAATAATTATCAAAATGTAATTTTTTAGCAGGATTATGGTGGATATATATGTAATTATTCATACAATTAACTAACTAAAAAGGCGATGGCTAACTGAAGGGATTAAAGTAAGAAAAGTAATTCCAATAAAACAAAACAAAAATAAAACCAAGCAAAACTCATAACATAAGATGGAAAATTCATTTATTAGCCACCCAAGGGGCTATTGTTTTAGGTGGATCCCTTTTGGGGTACCAGATCATTTTTCAATTTTTTATCATTTGCTTCAATTTTAATTACATTTAGCTTAAATATATTCAATGCGATAGTTTATCCGTTTGCTTCATTTCTAGGTTAGTTTTTTTTTTTTTTATTAAAGTCGCACTATTGCTTCAATTTTAATTACATTTAACTTAAATATAATCAATTTAATAATTTATCGCTTGGTTTAATTTTAATATCATGAAAGTTTATTATTGTCCATTTCTCGATATTTCTTCGTTTACTTTAATTCTTATATTTAACTGAGTAATTTAATAATAATTATTTCTTTAAAAAAGCGAACCTTGGGTGGCTAAATCTGTTCTTTGCAAAAAATTGCATAGAACTTTTATATATTTTACTTTTTTAAAATGAATTAGTTTCCACACTTGAATCATTTCCTTTCTTAGGAAAAAAGTTTTGCAGCTGCGATTAGAATTAATCTATATGACTAACTACGAATGCAATCATTTACATTATCTTATTCGTTTTTCTGCTTACAAATCTTTAAGAGATAATAAGTTAAATCAAAGGAAATGTGAAAGATTTCATCTTATTTGTTAATAATGACAAATATCCTGAACCAAGATAAATGAAGCCTGTGCTTTTAATACAGGTGTGCTAAAATGTGTATTTCTGCAGCCTCCACTCATCCACAAGACAACATAGCGCATTTACTTACAATTTAGGAAATACCTTAAAAGTCTGCAACACATCTGAAAATTTTATTAAAAATCAACTAATTGGCTTGCAATCGTGCGGTTTGAACCAAAATGCTTCTCACGATGAAAAATTTACTTGAGCATATTAAAAATATTTTCGAATTTCGCCCATAGATGGCGCTGTATCATAAAACAACAAAAATGAAAATTCCCCACCAAAAAAATTTAACATATATATTTCGAGGAAGGAAATGCACAGCATCTTTTTCAGATGCACATATTTTTCAATGCAACCCCCAACTATTATATTTCAGTGGATGTCTTTTATGGATTAAACCTTGAGTCGTTACCACAGTGTCAGAATTAATATTCTCGAATGAAACATGTACATGAACTAAATTCGAGGTCATGGAGCGATATCTATGAGCGAAATTCGAAAATATTTATTTTATTTCAACAAACTTAACTTTTCAGCGTGAGAATATGATTCAAACCGCACTATAGAAAGCCGATTAGTTGGTCTTACTTTAAATTTTAAAATATGTGATTTACCCCATTCGGCAAACAGAAACTGAAAAGGTATGAATAAATTTTTGTTTGTTATTTGCTTCTTCAAATTATATATATATATATATTGAACTTGTCTAATATTAAAAGCATTACGTCTTACATTTTGCATATAGTTTACATTAAGTCTTATATTTTACATATCTTGTTTCTTTTTATTTTATTATTTTTCGTCCAAGGTGATAGAGCATAACGATGTTCAAATTAAGCTTCGTGTTAGAATACTAATTCATGTAAAATATGCATCGTGTGGAATAATGAGGACTGATGTATGTTAATGGAACTGAGCCTCAAAATCATCACCTGGGGTGGAAGATGGAAGTAATATTTATGTGTCGTCCCACGTCATTGGACCATGGCTCAAAATTACTAAGTCCGTTACCAATAGTCCCCATGCCACTCTAATGCCCTGTTAATTTAAAAAAAATCACTTTTTTTTAATTATTATTTCTTGGAAAAGTCAAAATTTTAATGACTATAAAAACGGAATTGATCAGTGTTATCGATTTGGAATATTTACTAGATTTTTTTTATGCAAGATTAATAAGTCAAAAATAAATAAAAATGCTTGATCCCAAAAGAAGGTATATTTTCAAGAATTCTAAATGTGAGTATATTTCCTGCTTTACTACCTCAAAAATGTTAACATTTTACACCACTTAATAGAATTTCAATTAGTAATTTTGAGTAAATTCAAATGAAAATTTGATCTGCGCCCCTCCCCCTCTTTACAGTTTGTAAATTTTAAGCACAAATAGGATATTTATCAACAATTTTCTCATAATTACCTTTTGCTCATGACAGAAACCCTGATATAAATAAGGTAAAACTTAAAAAAAAAATTATGCAAAAATACCACAAATTTTAATGAAAAAAAAAATTATCGCGGATATATATAATACTAATATTTCTATTTCTTATTTATTTCCAATTCCTCAGCTTTTCAAAACAACCTCGATTTCAAGCTTATTTTCCATCATTTTGAGGAGAATGATGAAATCTGCTGGTTACTCTATTAAATCTCCCATCTGTGAGGAAGGCTTGGACCACATTTCTCAATTATTTTTAAATTTGGCACGACACTTGGTTTAATATTTAGAAAATAAGAAATTTCATACTTCGTAACCAGATAACTAAGCTTTCTTTAAGCAAAACAATTCTATTTCTCTTAATTAATTGTAAAAAAATATATCAATCATTTTCACGAAAAGGGTTCTTAATGTTCCGCACTCCCACTACTTTTTATTAAACAAATAACAGCATTCTGTAGTCAGTACGTTTGATATATAATTAATCAGACCGCGACAGACGCACTAAATTAATTGTTAAAAAGAAAATGATCTAAAAACAGAAAATTGTGTTTTTAATATCTCTAAGGACGTAAAAGGACAAATCGTTTTGCTCAATGGTCCATGGAAGGAAAAAAAAATGTCCCAAATTGGAACTATTTTTTATAGGTACCGTACAAAAATTTAGTTTAGTTCCTTTTTATTTGTTGGTTATGCCTTTCTATCTCTTAGCCAAAAATAATCTATACTTCAAAAATGACTAAATAATAATGCAATTATTTTGTATTTCATGGCTTTTTGAAACATTTTTTGTCATATTTTTAAAGAAAATGAAATCTCATTTTTAGAATTTCCAGTTTATAAGTTTTATATTTAAAAATTTTATCAAACAAGCAAGGCTTAAGTAATTTTAATTCTTTTTAGAATAAAATTTCATTTTAAATATTTCAAATTAACCTTGTTTACTTCAGTTAGAAAGTTTCATGAACGTTAACTGAATCAAAGTTTAATATGTAAATTCAATTGCGGGAGCATATTTTACAGTTCTTTTTGCATTTAAAATAAACAAGTTGCCGTCATGTAACAAGGCTTTAATACAATCACGATTTATAAACGTAGGCTCTATTATGAGTATGCGATAAAAGATTTGTGCTACTCTTTTGATACTAAATAAAATACAATAACGCTTCATGCAATTGTCATATTTTTGTAACTTCCGAGTTAGTTACATAAATACTTTAGGTATATATATATATATATATATATAACAGGTCAATTGAAAAGTCCCAGGCCTGACACATAGATGGCGCTACTAGAATTAAATCCATATGTTTTTTAGTTAGCCCTAACCCTCAAAAGATGCGTGTATAAATTTGACAAATGTCGGATCATTAGTTTGTGAATTATAGCATTTTGAGTGAAGCAACTTTTGTTAGTGTGAAAAAAATGGATAAAAAGGAATTTCGCGTGTTGATAAAATATTGCTTTTTGAAGGGAAAAAATACAGTTGAAGCAAAAACTTGGCTTGATGCCGAGTTTCCGGACACTGCCCCAGGAAAATCAACCATCAAGGATTGGTATGCTAAGTTTAGACGTGGTGAAATGAGCACCGAAGACGGTGAACGCCCAAAAGAGGTTGTTACCGAGAAAACATTAAAAAAAATCCACAAAATTATTTTGAATGACCGTAAATTGAAATTGAATGAAATAGCAGATACTCTAAAGATATCAACTGAACGTGTACATCATATCATTCAAGAATATTTGGGTATGAGAAAGCTCTGTGCAAAGTGGGTGCCGCGCGAGCTCACTTTTGACCAAAAACAACGACGAGTTGATGATTCGGAGCAGTGTTTGAAGGAGATCAAGCGTAATAAACCCGAGTTTTTACGTCGATATGTGACAATGGATGAAACATGGCTCCATCATTTCGCTCTGAAGTCCAATCGACAGTCATCCGAGTGGACCGCACACGATGAACCCGCTCCAAAGCGTGGAAAAACGCAACAGTCGACTGGCAAGGTTACGGCGTCTGTATTTTGGGATGCGCATGGAATAATTTTCATTGACTACCTTGAAAAAGGAAGGACCATCAACAGCGACTTATTACATAGCGTTATTGGACCGTTTGAAGGACGAAATCGCCGAAAAACGGCCGCATTTGAAGAAAAAGAAAGTGCTGCTTCACCAAGACAATGCATCGTGTCACAAGTCAGAGAAAACGATGGCAAAAATCCATGAATTGGGCTTCGAATTGCTTCCTCATCCACCGTATTCTCCAGATCTGGCCCCCAGCGACTATTTCCTGTTCTCAGATCTCAAAAGAATGCTCGCTGGGAAGAAATTTTCGTCGAATGAAGAGGTGATCGCCGAAACTGAGGCCTATTTTGAAGCAAAGGACAAATCGTTCTACAAAAATGTTATTGAAAAGTTGGAGAGTCGCTAAAATCAGTGTATTACCCTTGAAGGGAATTATGGTGAGTAAAAAAAACTAATTTTGCCAAAAAAATGTGTTTTACTATGGAAGGCCGGGGACTTTTCAATTGACCTGTTAATGTACAAAAGAGAATAATCAAGAGAAATCAGACAATGCTTGATGAACAATCACAACATGATATGAAAACAAAAAAATCAAATCAAACAATTCAAGAAAATTAAATCAAACCAATTACACATACACCCTAAATATTATTTTGTATATATATATATATATATATATATATATATTATATATATATATATATATATATATAATATAAAGTTGAAATACCACTATTGTCATCTTTGAGATCTCTAAGACTATACAACCGACTGACTTGAAATTTAGCATAGTTACTTATTTTGCGATGTAAACGCTCACTAAGAACGGATTTTACGGAAGTCTTATCCAAAATGTAATTTTCATCCGTTATATTTCCCTTAATCTACTCTTATCCATCGGTTATATAATTTTTGGCGACTTAATCACCAAAAATGATATGACCGACGTCAAACGGAGTATATTTTTTTAAATGTATACTGTGTATTATCACCAATTAAGTTTACTTGGTGAGATTTGCGTAAGCGAAATGGAAAAATACCAAATAATTTTATATTGAAGCGCTGATGGAGGATTGGCTAGATTTTAGCGAAGGGGCTCTTTATGTGAAATTTCGTACATGTCGAAAATAGGAAACGTACATATTTAGCGATAGAAATAAATGAATTTGGAATCCAACGGTTGGTGAAAATGTAGTTTAGCTCCAAAACTTGACGGATTTTGAAAAATACTGAAAGGGCGACTTTTTACGGTGTAGTACACACGCAAGACAATCTTCGTTTACTGGAGGACCTCACTACATGCATGAACGAACTGAAGAGGTTATGACATACGTAAGACATTTTAGACGTCCCGACTTGCACGACTTTTTTTAAGAATTGCAGTCACTTGCAATCCTAAATGGTCAAAAATCAAAGATCTTAAGGCAAGGACAAAAATCTTATGATTGACACGATACCATTGCGAGGGTATTTCATTTAAAAGTTAAGCACATGATGAATCTTCTGACAAAAGGTTGTATCTTTGGCAATACTAGGTGTAACATGTATACGGTGGAATGAATTTTATCCATATTACTTTTACTAAAACAACAGAATTTAAACCAAAACATTTTATTTTTCTCATATATTTGAAAGTCGTAGATAACCATTATGACCGACAATCAATTTCTTAAAATTTTAAATTTAGAATATCATTATCGTTGAAAAATTGAAAATTTTCTTAATATTTTACATATAGGTTCCAAAATATATTATCGTCTGCCCAGCGAAGCGGGCGGTTATCAGCTAGTACTTCTATATAAATTACTTTGGACCCCAACTTAAAGTATTTTAACCATCAAAAATTAATTGAATTTACAAAAGACAATCTAAATAAACAAGTAATTTTTCATTCTGATTCTTTTAGAATAACAATAACTTTAAAGATGTGTTTCTCGCCTATGTCCCCACATGTCCACTACAAAAGATAATCAGAAATGAATACTAATCTACCACTATTAAAGTCCGGACTCATCTCTCATCAACGTTAAGCGTACGTACAAGAGTTATCTTGTCGTTTATACTCCCCAATCTCTCCTTTCACCTTAAACTCTTCGCAACTCACCAATCTTATTCTTTACACGTCTAATTTACTTATGCCACAGTTCATTCACATGCAGATGTTCTCGTTAACTTTATACATGGTTTATGAATTTAATAGAACAGCATTTTTTTAGAAAATAAGTTTTTCAGCAATTTCATAACATTAAAGGAATCGAAATGAAATAGAAAAATAATTTACGAAAGATAAATTTTTATATGAAAAATTATTGTTATCATACAATTCATAATACTGAAATTTTAAAACTGACGTAAAAAAAAGATTTGGTTTCCATTTAATTTTATTGCATTAAATTATCATAACGGTTGGTTCTTCTCTGCAAATCAAGATTATGTCATCAATTTGTCCAACTCATAATTCAAAAACTTTTAATACTCAAAAATGAAGTTAATTTCGCTGTCATATTTATCTATTTAAGATAAGAGAATTCAGAAAAATACATTACTAAGTAATGCAATCGAAAGAAATTTAACAGATCAATTCTTTGATCTTTGTTCTATCTTGAATATCGTCATACACTTTTTTTCCAGTAAGCACAATCATGTCTCTAAAAATGCCGATCAAGTCCAGTTTCTTTCTTTCTTTTTTAAATGAAAATCACGAATTTAAAAAAAAAAAGGAATAAAAACCATCTCAGCCTAGAAGCAGTATACGTCAGGATGCCAAGTTCATTTCCCCGAAAACTTAATATGTGCGATAAAACACGACAATCAGCATGAAAAACCTTATTACCAAAAAATAACATAGAAAATGACGCCAGAGAGGGTGTACACTACCTCTGGTTGACGATCACTAGTTGATTCGATTTAACAACTGACTATACAGTTTAATAATTGCAATAGTCAGAAGTTAACACCTAAGATCATATTCTTTCTTAAAATACAAACCAGCTTAATCCAACCATTCTAGCGCTTTTTAACTTGAAGCACTATAAATACGTAAAAGATGTTTTTCATAACCATTAGGTGTCAATTTTTGAATAAAATGTGAAAGAGTTGAAATGAACCAGTGAAAACGATAACGAACTTAGTGGCTGGCGATAGGTGAGTCGTGTAGTGGGTTCCAGTCCTTTCTTGTATCTTTATCGATCAAAAGTTCACTAAAAATTGCTAGAATGCCTTGAAATTTCGAACCATGGTCAGATGACGATATCAGAGTTGAAACTCCTAAATCTAAGCAAAACAAACATGAGAACTATGAGTTTCGGAAAATTTAACGTATATCAGCCCAATTACATGCGGTCTTTGGAAAAACGAGATCTAAAACCGCTACTCGTATGTTATCAGACCGTTACTCTACCAACCAGGTAACAGAACCTCCAAATTTCAGTCCTGATAACACTACAGAACTTCGTATGGTACTAAGGAAATTGCTGTACATTAAATTAATTAGTTTATAAATGTCTAATAGAAGTAGCACGAAGGCTATGAGTGGCGGACCTCGGAACTTTTAACCACGATCATGTGACTAGATGATCCCTGAGTAGATACTCTACTTTCCAAATTCCCACCATATTAAACACTTTAAATTGAATAGGGTTTAAATTCCATCACTTGGTGAGGTGCAGAAGTAAGGAAAGAGGGGTACCAATCCACTGTCATCTACCCTCGTTATCTAACTGGTATTCCTAGAATACCAGTTAGATAACCAGTCTGCTCGAGATTACAAAGTCTGGTATTCCTAGAATGAAATTTTATCAGATAAGTATAAAAAAATATCGAAAGATACACTGCCTTTTAATCTAAGCAAAAGAAAAGAGATATGATTAATTACACCATTCTCAAGAAACGTCAATGTAATCTTAATAAGGATTAGAGTCACACCACATAAGCATCTACAGGTATTTTAAGACATTTTTTACAATTTATTCAGATGATCTGCTTATCTTCTCTCTTAGGAAAAAAAAATGTAACTATTTTAAATTCATTGGCTTCCTAAATAGAAAGGAATACATACAAAAAAAAAATTCATTGCTAAATTATTCAATTGAATTCTGAAGTTAATTTTAGACCACCATGTCAGACTCGCGACAAACAACGAATATCTTTGAATACCCAATCGACAGAACTGCGTGTAACTAAAATGTACTAAAAGTATAGTAGCTTAGTTATCGAAATTTTCTAACATTCATTTATGAACTATTAGTAGTCATGTTGAATTGGTGCACCATTTCCTAAATTAAAAGTAAGGAATATTTTAGCAACCGATAGTAAAATAATACCTACCACTCTATTAGTCTTCTATTGTCTTGCATGGTATGCTTAACTTTAAAGAGTCCGCTTTCAGAGGACAAGAAAAATAAATTTATTAAATTGAGCAGTTATTCTGCGCCTGGTAAATTAATGTTAAAGAAAAATATATTGACTTTTAATACATATTTTTATTATATTGTGTTAATGATTACTCTCTCATCTACTATATTTTAGGCTCTTACATTCAGTATGCCTTTATCTGAACTAGGTATTGGTAATTATTGTATTGTAAGCGAATTATTGCACTTTTTCTGATACATAAAAGAGCACTTACTACGAAATACACTCATGTCCATAAATTAAGGATAATGCCAGCTCCGGCAAATAAAGGTTGAGAAACAAACAAACAAAAACGTGACTTATTTATAAAGCTTATTTATTAAATGAAAGATAAAGAACAAAAAAGATAGTATATGAATCATACCATTCAAGAAAAGTATGATTTTTGCTCCCTGGAGCAATTCCATCTCCCTTATAAAAACTTACCAATACTGGTTGTTAAGATGGTTACTACCTTGTATGTTTTCCCAGACAATGAAATACTGTGCAAAGCCAAGGCATGCTGAATATCAAATTATAGAGCTGATCTTGAGGAATATTACTCCACTGAGCAAGCAATGCTCTCCGCAGTTCGGGTGCACTTGTAAGATTGATGGGCTGCAACTCGTCGTCGAAACATGCCCTATATATGCTCTATAGGATTTCTAAATCAGGTGAGAATGTCGGACATTTCATACAGGTGATATCCTCAGATTGAAAGCATTCGTTTACAATGTTTGCACAGTGACGACGGGCGTTGTCATCCATAAACACAAATTCTGAGCCCATGGCACCCCTAAACAAACGTAAATGTTGTTCTAGAATGGTGTTCCGATAAATTTGGCCTGTCACTGTTCCTATTTGAACATGTAGAAGTGTTCGGGAGTCCAGTATAATTCCACCCGAAACGAGTTATCCTGTACCACTGTAACAGTCTAATTCAGCGATGTCCTGGAGGTAGCGGGAGCCTGGTGTTCTCCATATGAAAGTCCGACGTGAATCAGACCACAAGCTAAACCTGGACTCGTCGGTAAACATATTATAAGCCCACTGTGACGATGTCCACATTGCATGTTCTCTACTCCAGGCTAACCGCTGGCGACAGTGATTTGCCATGAGCGGAACACATCTGATAGACCTGCGAGCACATAGACCAATATGTCCCAAACGTCTGTACACGATTTGCCTTGAAACTGTCGTACCTGTGCCTGAAGATAGCTGACGAGAAAGTCTGATGTTGTGCTCCATCTGCTTCTTTTTGAAATTGGTGCCAAATACTGATCGTCATTCGACGCTGTAACTCGGGGGCAACCTGTGTACTGTAGTAACATCTACTTACATTTCCATCATTTTGGAATCGTTGCCAAAGCCTACAGAAGACACTTTGGGCGATTCCAAGTTCCTCAGATACAATTTTACCATGTAAAAAAAATCATCCATATGCCTATTCTGTGTCATAACTATTCGGTTGTGGCACTAAGCGGTTTACAGAATGCTTATGAACAATTTTATTTATTTGCTACCATTCCTTATATACACCTCTCTTACACTCTAGTCATTGTGACGCACTATCGGCGTCAGCTGATGGCATTCTGTAATTTGCACATTATTCTTGAAGATGTGTGCGATAATTCTACAGGTGAAATGTTTACTTTAGAATTCGATTTCCGGGTTGATTCTGAATTATCCTTTATTTATGGATATGAGTGTAAATTAAAAGAAGAAAGAATTAATATCTTACCTGCATACAGTGTGGCCTGCATGGCTTTTACATATATATATATGTATTTGGCCCCTGACTAAAATTGAGTTTGAGACCCCTGACTTAGAGCAGCTGTAAAATATCATATTATTTGAGTTTAGTGGGATTCAAGGTAATCCATGTTAAGACATAGATGTATATATTGTTCGATATTTTTTCGGAATACTTAAAATCCGGCGCGACCGAAATTTTTTTAAAGTATGATACCTATATCTAAAAACTGGTGATTTGTCTTTGGAAATTTCCTTTCGATTCCCGATTTTCTGCTAATTTTTTTTATCACTAACATAACACTGATATAATGAAGTCAAATTATAATCATGTTGCGCAGAAAACAAATTCTTATAAAAAAATCAAACCTTAGTTAAATTTTTACGTGACTCAATGGTAAGAAGTAACCTCAAAAATAAGCCCAAATAAAAAAATCATTGATCCTATAAGGGTGCATTTATTGCGTCCGTTACAATGGTAGTATTGTACTATAATTTAACGTTGATATACAAGTAAATATAAACACACGTTGAATGTTTTACATGAAAAAATTAAATATGGAAGAACAGGCCCTATGAAGTCTTTTTGAACAAAAATTTATATGATCCCACAGTCTCATTGTGGGAGAAAAAACAACATTATTTTGATTAAATTTACATAAGATATTTCAGAGCTATAACATTCTTTAGTTTTACATTTTGATAAAAGAATATATCTAATAGATTTTAAGTTAAGTTTGAACCTGGAAAACGTCACGAAGCTTTTGCACATTGTTTATTTATACAATCCATCATTACTCGAAAGTTGAAATTTTTGAATGTATGGGATCATAATGTCTTCATTTAAAAATAAGGGATAAAAAGTTATCTTGAATCTTTTAGAGTCAAATTCGCGCTTTTAGCGGGATATTAATCTAATATAAAACCAAATGGCTGTCTCAATATAACAACTGATTCCCTACAATATGTATCAATAAAAGCATCGTAAAAATAGCCTTCATTTTAGAGTATTAAGGATTTTTACACTGCATAAATTTAGCAAGAATTTTAAAATAATATTTTTTTAACACATCTCACCTTAATTAGTACAAATATAATTTGTGATAATTACGTTGATTTTTCAAATATAATATAATACTATATATGTGTGTGTGATGACCTTTATAAATACTCTTCTTTCTTCATTTTAACTTTCTTTAACTTTAGCAAAAAAAATCTATTTTAACACTCCACTCAAATCTACCAATTCCAAACATTTTAACTGCAGCTTTCACCTTTACTTTGAAAAAGATGTCATTATGATTCCGAGGTTCCCCCATCTTAACACATAAAACTGTTGCAATATTTTCTAATCCCTCTTTCTTTCTTATTTTGCTCTACTTCTTGCCATGTGAAACACCATCAGTCTGTGCTAATTAAAAATATGAATTGACTGTAGAATACTTCCCAAATGGACTGTTCTGCTTATTTATAATTTGAACTTCACAACAAATGCCAAAACAGGATGATATATATATTATATTTAAGCGAGCAAAACATTATGGATGCTATACATTTCTCTAACACTGAAGGAACTCAACATATTTAAAAAACTAAATGCAGTTTATTAGCACACAAAATATACTTTTTCTTATATATAAGCAGTTAAGAAAAAATAGTCAGCGGCAGACACATATACTATATGACTTCACAGATAAAATTTTTGAATATTCTATATTCATATTTTTACATAAAGGGGGGGAGCATTAAAAAGTAGCTTACAATAAAAAATAATAATTGTATCACTGATTATAAAATTATCTAAAGAAAATCTTTTTACTTTCAAAACATACACATCTAATAATTACATCACAATGAGGAGTTAAATTGCATGCCAGATAAAAAAAAGCTTTAAAAAAAACTTCTATGTGTATTTTCTTTCCAGTTTAAAAGTATATGAAAAACAATACAGAAAACACCAATTTGGAGTTAACTATATTTTTATTTACAGATCAAGATTAACTTAGAAACTTATTCCACAAAAATTATAATCATACACACACAAATTTACATACATAAAAAAAATCTCATTAATTCAAATGATATATTGCTTTCAGATCTAGAATGAATATTAACTTGACTATTATGAAAATTATTCAAACCATATAAAACTATTCATTTACTAAAAGAAAAAATTATTTATAAATCTAAAATTTAGTACATTTTAACTGAAGAAATGAAACTTGTCTTAATACAATGTGTTTCAATTATCTTATAATAAGAAGCATTATATATTTAAAACAGATCATAAAGTTTTAAATATTACTAAGAAATAAATGTAATACCTGGATAAAATGTATTCGGTACTTCCCTGATACAGCAGCGCCTGATGAAGATTCGCCAAATGACTAAAAAATATCACCAAGGTATTATATCACAAGGTAAGCTTCATGAGTTTGGTTATGACTTTGGCGTAATCGTCATTTGATTGGTGCCGCTATAACAGGGAAGTACCATTTATTCTGCTTATTAATTCATCCTTATGTACTTAATGTTATAAATCACAGCTACTAATGCTGTTTTGTTTTGTTTCAGGAAGTCATAGGTAAAAGTGACTCATAGATTTTACTCTGCCAAGTTCTATGATGATGGTCTTCAAAAGATCAAGAAACATTAGGAGAAAGATATATTTGTGGGTGATGACTATGTAGCAGTCTTTTAAAAATTATAAATAAAAACTAAATTTTAATCTTGATCATTTTTAGTAATAGTTAAAACTTCAAGATAACTTGGAATAGGAATAAATACTTTGCAATATTGCAGATTATTTCAAACAATGAGTACTTGAAACTAAACAAATCAACATTGATAGCTGTAATTTACAACATAATGTGCATAAGGGTTGAATAATATTAACTATGTTTATATCATTTACTATTCCTGCCTAATTAGTCCTTAACCTAAAAATAAATAAATATTAACTAAAGAGTCAAATTCAAATTGATAACTAAAAACTTCCAATATGATGGAATAGCTTGGTCCTATGCTTTGACACAACAAACAGCTTTGAAGTTAAGCAACAAAATAAATACTTTTAAATTTCATTGGGATTTCCTGCTCAGGAATGTAATTTTGTTTATGCATGAAATTATGACAGGAAGAATGTGCCCCTGTGCTCATCCTGCTGCTTTGATCTGCTACTTCCCGTTCGAATATAACAAGATCGTACTTTTCCATTTCGACAGCGCAAGCGATAAAAGTACCGAAAATGATACAACTGACTCCAAACAGCGTATGTGTATATTGCATGTTGTCTCTAATATAGTCTATTTGGAGAAATGGAAAAGTACAAACTGTACACTTACGTGTCAAATAACAGAGAAATTATTTATTGTAATTCAATTATCATTATTCCTTTTGCATATTCAGTCACATAGTACTTTTGAAACAGTCTGAGTAATATTTTTTTTTCATTCTGTAATAATTTAGATTGGTTGATAAATCAATATGAAATTGAATTCTAAGGAGTATTTGCCAGAGAAAAATAATTTTTTAAAAATATTTTTCATAAATTTATAATTGTTTTATATGAATATTACAACAAAATTATAAACGAAGAAAAGTGAAGAACAATCAGTTCTAAACATGAAAACATAAAAGAAAAAAAAAATCATAAATGTTTATTTATTTCTATAATTTTATTTTATTATTGGTATAAATTATTACAGTATATATTTTAACAAATAATAATTCCTTTTAAATAATAGTATTATTGTATATAAGTATAAGTAATATTTATAAAAACATACTAATGCTAAAAATAATACCAGATCTGAATTAAAAACTTTTTTAAAAAAAATTCTATAACAAATTAATTTCATTTTAAGTGATAACAAATTTAATATAAAATGAATTACAATTTTCTTTACTTTTGAATAATGTTCATGAATGTTAACTCCAGAATTAGAAGTCAATATAAGAAAAGTATAATCAGTAAAATACAATAACAAAAGAAAAGTTATTATTCAGTTGATTTATAAATATTATTGAATATTGATATATTTACTTAAGAGAAATGTTTTACAATAAGGAAAAATTACTTGCAAACAAAATTTATTGTCTCTTAGAAATCATCACTCAGAAAAAGATCATTTACCTCATTGATTTTGATATAAGATTATCCATACTGTGAAAAAGATTCAATCCTATAAAAATATCCTTAATAGCACATAAACAAATTTTAAACTCATAATGCATTTTTAAATAATATTAAAGAACAATTCTTATTTATTTTCAGACTGTAAAAATACAGAAAAAAACAATTTAATGTTTGTGAAATTTTTAAATATTTTTTTAATAACAAAGATTGAGAAGTGAGAATCACATATTAATTTTTAAAACATTTCAAAGGTGCAGGTAAGTTTTTCTTCTAAATATTGAATTCTAGCAGTAAACATTTTTCTGTTTCTTAACATATGTTTAAAGATTTTAAAAATATAATTCATAAATAAAAATTAATAAATTTTAAATAAATAGCAATCATGCTTAAAATCAGAATTTTTCCAGGAGCAAAACAAATGGATTTTTAAGAGCTTGTATGTACATCAAATTATACAGCTCTTGTTGTTAATATTAATTTTTTTTTAAATTAATCAAAAACAAAACAATTTCCAAAAGATTACATACAAATTATAACAATAAAAATGTTCTTTCTGATGCACAATACAAATTTATATACATTATGTTTATCATTTTCTACAACATCAATTTTTTAATAGTTTCAGCTTTTTATGAGAATATACTTATTTTCAAAAAAAGAAATTCATTCTCTTCAATATAATGCTCATCGTTAAGTGAAATATTAAAAAAAAATTACACAATTTACACGCGAAAAAATATCCACATCTATATAAACAAAGGTATGTTTATTTAAATAAGAATCCACAAAACAGAACAAACTCATTTTTATTGAAAAATAAAAAAGCATATCTTCTCGGTTTTGGTATTCAAATATTATCTTGGACGAACAATGAAAAAAATTCCCTAATGACTTACCTATTTTGATCATCAGCTGTTACAGAGTTCACTGATCTGTCTGGAGTAGGGGCGCAAACGATATAAGATAGTTCTATCTCTTCCACTTCCTTTTTTTGTGAACGAGATACCTGCCCATGGTTCTTGGAATGAGCAGATCCGTTTATTTTGCTCCGACGGGGAATTTCCGATAACAATTTTGGGCAATCGTTCGGTTTGCGACGATCTCCACACACTAAGCATGATCCTCTCTCTGTAGGATTGATGGATGTACAATTTCTGCAGTGCCATTGCAATACGGATGCATTGGATCCCATTTTTTTAAACTTACATATTTGAAAAATTGTTTCCGAAAACAATCTTTTCTTGACCCATTTCAGAAGAAATAATAATTAAAAATATATGATAAACAAGGAATTTTATAATGTTGACAAACTCCAGCATGTTCGGTTCTCCATCTTTGTATTGTGATGATCAAGGAGAGAGAAAGAGAAACTCCATTCTGTGTGATGAAATGGGGAAAAAAATTTTTTTTTTTTTTAATGTTTTTAAAATAAAGAAGCGTTTTGATGGTTTTTCTTTGCAACAACCTTTTTATTCTGAAACACATAAGAGATTTACGTGATAACAGAAGAAAATATATTCCTTGAAAAAATATTTATAAAACTGAAATTTGTTATATTTTGCCTGAAATTAAATAATCTTTTTATAGCAAAAATTTCTGAACAAAAACGCATTAGCAAACTTTAATTAAAAATTATTTAATCTGTAGAATTCACTTTCTGGTCAATAAATAATAATACAAAAGTAGTATTAAAAATCTAAGAAAAAAATTAAAGGCTGTTTAAAAGAAATGAAGAATTAATGTTTATTCCATGTGTGAATATAAAATTGAATATTCGTTCAATATGTTACATACATTCAATACATAGTGATAGGAGTGAAAGATTTTTTATTCATATTCAATTTATACTCTAGAAGTAACTTTTTCTTTTACCTTTTAAACTATTTTTTAATTTAGAGATAACAAATTTAGAACAAAATTGCTAAATATTCAATATATTTGAGGGAGCTGAGCCATTTGTGAGTTTTTCTCATTAAGAAATTAAGGGCTAGTTGTGAGGTCTGTAGGAATCGTTAAGAATTTAAAAAATAAAATCTAAGCAACAATGAAATCATTGCAATTTGTATTTAATAAAAATTAGAAAAATGCATTTATTATAGAAAAAAAAGTCTCAATTAAGGAAGTCATAAATAATGTGAACAAAAAAAAGGACTAAAAAAAAATGATCGATGCATCAGCTATTGACATATTTTGTGGTAAAGATAAAGAAACATTTTGGTATTAGTCATATGGCAATGTGGTGACTAGGAAGTTAGTTTCGTCGTTTTCGTGAATTATTATTTACATTTAATTTTTTTTGTATTTAAAGTGATTATTTTATTAATTCTTTGGATCCTTCATTTTTCGAGTACTTTTTGCATTATTCCTTTACAATATGATTAAATGATTTCATAGCGAAAAGCAACTTCCAAAACAAGTGTAGTTTAATCACGACGTGTTCGTGTTTACTTCTTATACTTCCTGTTAAAACAAATTTCGGTATCAATTTTGCTGTCTAACTTAAATTCGTCTATGAAATTTGAACAATCTTTGACTTCAATATGAGGTATGAAGTGTTTTCTTGAAGTATTAATCATCTGATTATTGCGTAATGGAAGGTGTAGTACATGATGGCTGGCTTGTTAAGTCACCTCCCGAGAAAAGGATTGTTAAGCCGGTAAGAATGATTTTAATTTATGATTATTGCCTTTATAAAGAAAATTTCTCTCATTTTTATCATGTTTTTAAGTTTTGTAAATCTTAAAGACAAAAGTAATTATGATTATGTGTCAGTATTTACAAAGTAGTCAGTAATTAATGGGTATAAAATTTATATACCTAAGAATTATAAGTGTGATCATGCCGTTGTTGTTCGTAATAATAATATTGACTAATCATTTGTGAGACAGTTAATACTTTTTACCATTAACAAAACTTCATAAAGTAATGAATTGGCAAAGGTGTTGGATTATAAGCTGAAAATAACACAAAAAGACAATTGTATTCTTGAATGCTAATTTATTTACTTTTATTAATACTTTACAATTTTTTAATGAAGGGAAAACTCTGCATCTGAATTAAGTCTTGTTCAAAGAAAACAGTTTCAATGGTAAACTTTGTACAAATTAATTCATTCCCACCGTATATTTACTTATGAATTTATGGAAAAGAAAGGTCAGCTTCATAAATTCATGGAACTTTGATGTATGTTTGAACAGACTTGTCAACCTTATACATATTCCCATTAATAAATTCTTTTTATTCGGTGTAATGCAACATGTTATGTGTGCATTTGAATATAAAACTAGTGTCTTTTCTCATTCTTTATATTTTTCATTAATTATTTCTTCACAGAATGATTGAAACACTTATTTTCTGTATTTAGAATTAAAACTATTTTTATACTATATATTCTTTTTGATAATAGGTTTTTATAATGATACACATAACATACTTTTTTTAACTTTTGAAACTGAGAATGGGGAATGAATGTTGATGTTTTGCTCTATGTTTTTCATTCATCAGTGTGTTAAGTGCTCTTTCAGGATTCATTTGTTTGCTTGCAAAAATGATTTTTAACATAAATTTTTTTTTAATTACTCTCATTCAGGATTTATGGTACTTTTCCGTTAAAGGGAGCCGTTGTTGATGGTTAATTTTTTCCCCTTTCAAATGAGAGCAATATCATGCAAATTTTATGGCCCCCTTTAATGGAAAAGTACTGGATTTATTTTTACATTAGAAGATATTTTAGTATTAAATATGTATTTATTTATAAACATTTATTTTTGTACATGCAAAATCTTATTATTCTATTTCCATACATTTTTTCGACTTCGTATCATGATAAAAATTATTATACCATTTTTAATTTAGGAGGAAAAAGGATGAAATATGACAATGTTTTTGTGTAAGATAGTATTCTCAAAAGAATATGTGTCAGATTAAATCTCAGAAAAATATATTACTGTTTATGAGTATATTGTTTCAAAAGATATAGCTTATAAATATGATGAAGTTGAAACTTATGAATTTTTCAAAAATATTGTTAAAATAATAATTAAAATATCTTTAAATATGCTGTATGAAATATGCAAGAAAACCAATTATTATTTTAAGGGATTAAAGTGAGTCGAATGTGAGATAAAATTGTTTTTAGGTGTGTATTTCATGATGTAAATATTTCTTTCCCTCTTTTTCTATGATTTATTGTTAGTTTGAATATTGTAGAGCTTTCAGAAACTTGAAAATTATATATATTTGATAATTCAGAAGTTTAATTTTTGTATACTAAAGGTTATGTAGTATTTATATAGAAGAATCTCTTGCATAAAATGTAAATCAGGGAATTCTTTATTTTCAATATTTTGATGAGACAAAATTTTATTTTATGAACCATAAAAATTGAAGTTATCATCAAATATATATGAAAAATGTTATAAAAAAGTCAAGTCTTCTAATTTAAATACCTGCTAATATTGTTTGATGTTGATTGGTGTGTTCTTAATGTATTTATTTGATTTTAAACTGTGCATCTATCCTTTATCATTTGCTTTTAAGGACTGTGGTAGCCATGTGATTAAAATTTTGGGTGTCATGACTGTGATGCTCAAATTGTCATTTTGACTCCAGATTCTTCTAAAATAGCTGTGTAAAATAATCAAAATTTTTTCATATTAACCCTTTGATGCTTATAAACGAGCCCAGATCTTATTCAAATAGCACAGTACCGAAGTATTTCAACCCAGATGCTCGCAGCTGAGCCTTATTTGCTTAGCAAACCTTTCCCCAATGTACGCTGATGAACTGAGTTCGTCTGTGTGTATTTTCCTGTATTGTTTTTGTTAATAATGATACCTACCGAAAAAAATTATATGTTTTGATAGTGTACTGGTGGCAACATAGTTACCGTGAAATTTTTTGTTTAATGAGAGTAAATGTTACCAATGTAATTGTTTTTATTTGGTCGTTTTTCTTGTGTAATTTGTCAGGAATTTTTTTTACTGAAATGGCTCAAAAGCGAATACTAGATAATTGTGATGATAAACAAATTTGATGATGATATGATGAATAATTAAAGTTTCTTAAATTTTTAAATTGCATGTATTTATTTAGATAATTTAATATTTCACAAACTAATATTTCTAATATTATTGAATTATCTTTCTAATATGATTGAATTTTTAATTATTTATTGAATTGTTTAAAAGCGCTAATTACAATTGCTGTAAATATTACATTAATATACTGCAAATTTACGTTAATATACTGCTGGATTTTTTTTTAAAGCATATTGTAGCACTATATGTATCACCATCAAAAAAGTATGACATTCTCAAAATCAATTGGTTTGAAAACAGTTGCCACTTTTTCAGTTATGGTTTGATCGTAGTACTGCCCGTAATAAGAGTGAAAACTGTTGATTCTTCTAAGTGTCAAAGGGTTCATTTCAACTGGACATATTTGTCTACTTTAATATTTTTTATTTATCAAAGAAATCGGAATTATGATGTATGTAAATCTTTATTAAGTGATAAAATCAATTTTGTTTGAATTAAAGTTAATTCAGTCCATATCAAAAATTTATATGAATTTAGTTTTAGTCAACCCTATGTTTTAATACAAATCCCATTTTAAAAGCAAATAGTTTTATACAAAAGGTTCTAAGATGATAAGGGATATTAAAAAATGCAAAAGTCGATATGTGGTCCTTTGATGTTGAAAAAATCACTAAAAATTGCTATCAAAGAAATCTAAAACTTTCCTGCAGCACAAATTTAAAATCAAAATACCATATATATATATATATATATATATATATATATATATATATATATATATATATAACCATAAGACACACCTCGAATTTAAGGTACAATTTTTAGAAAAATAATATTTTATAATATTTGGTAAATTTACTATTTCATTAATAAAAGGAGGAAGGAGTTAGGGCTAAGAAGATTCTAAAAGGATTAAATTGAATTGAATAAAGTTAATTAAAGAATAATTTTTTATTATTTTCAGAAATGCTTTAAAGAAAGGTCTATTCATTTTAAAATAATGGTTTTAATTTTTTTTTTTTAACTGTTACCATTGGACCCTAAGATGCACTCCAATTTTAAGCTGATATTTCTGTGTGGGAAGGTGCCTTATATCATTTACAAAATGTGGTAATTTCTCTATAGTGTTGCTACAGCAATCACAAATACCACTTTATCATTTATTTTTCACCCATTGGTTTATACAGATGGCTGACCACCATCCGTACATTACAAGTCCATTATTACACTGCTGGCTGTGAGAGAAACTGAAGAGCTTTAGCTTCTGCTTATTGTTTTCTTCTTTTCACCAGTAGATGGCAAAATGTTATAAACCATTGGAAAGCTAAGAAAGAAATCTATATTGAATAATGTAAAAAAACATTCCATTTATCTCAATAGATTAGGAGTTACTAGCTGCTGTTTTTGGTAATTCCACCAACTATGCTGTAGTAAAAATGGTGTAGCATAAGAAATACCTCTCATAGGTGGAATTTAAAATTCTTTTCTTCTTATTATGTTCGTAGAATTAAATAGTAAATATAGGATCGTATATGAGAAAAAATATTAGTAATCTAAAATGGGTTAAAGAGTACAATATAATCTGAGGCACTCTCTTAGCATTAAAATTAATTTTATTGTTTCTTCTTATTTATTTGTTTCTAAAAATGTACTGTATTTGATGTAGAAGTTTTAATACCTAGAATTTATTCAAATCTTTGAATATTTTAAAGACATCTTTAGTTGTAAAAGGTTTTGAAAGTTATAATTATCATTAAAAGCATCTGTTTTCTTTAGTTGTAATTAAATTATTTTAAAAAGTAGGATAGTAAATATTTTATGTATATTTGCATCAGTTCATTTAATTCACTTTTTATCACACGTAACATTTAGAATACCATCAAAGATTAAAGATTAAGTAAGTTTTCATTTATTTTTAAATGTTAGAGGTCAATAATCAATCGTATTTTTTCATGAATCATATTCAGTTTGCCAATGTAGAAGCCATCTCAATGAGCTTTCTGTTGAATTTACCTAATGTGCCATATTGGAAGTTTTTCAAGATCAATAGTCATTTTTGACATTAATAATTTTTATAATGAACCATTTAAAAAAAAATTTCAATTAACTGGAAGAAAAAAAATCAATTGACAACATGAATAGCTAATTAAAAAAAAATCCAACATAAGCCGAAGTGAAATTAAAGCAGAAACTGGTGATGGAAGTGCAAGTCAAGATTGTAGCTTGTTCCAAAAATATAAAATTTCCTCTTTAAATAACTGTATTAAAAAGACTTCAATTCACTTCTGTTGATTTACATCTTCACAATTTTCAGTTCATATTCACAGTGGTAGGCACAAAAGGATTGCAAGAGACACTATATATGTGTTATTAAACTGTTGTATCAGTTAACAAAAATGCATATTTTTAAATTAAGCTTTTGTAGCTGCTTCAAAAATATGTGCATCTAATAAAAAATCTCTTATTTTCTTTTTTCAAAGTATGTATACACATAACTTTAGTTAATCATGCATGAAAGATCCACAGGTTACACTGAAAATCTAAATTTAATCATGAATTAGCAAATACGTTCATATTATTGATAATTTTATGATTATATTAAATATTTAAAAATTATTATAATGTATAAAATTTAATTTTTTTAGAATAAAAATTCCTGAAAAATAAAACAATAAAAGCTTTTGAGTTTAACCAGAATTCTCTGAGTTAGTGGAATAGGAATATGATGATAATATTGTGCCCTTTCAATTCTTGAAATTTCACAGTTTGATTACCTAAGCCCCTTTCATTCTATTTCACATAAGTATTTTTAATTATGAAATTACTTTATGAGAGTAAGTTTTTCTCATATCATGGTCTAATAATTTATTACTTAGTAAATTAAGGATTGTGTTACGAATGAACTTTTGAAATTTCTATATACTTGAAATAACGAGCAACACTATTGACAAAAATGTAAGGATCATCCCTCTCCCCATATCCAAAGAAATTTGTATACCTATTTTTTTTCCTTTAAATATAAATATTGAAAATTTGTTTTGCTGATAATCTTCTATTGTTTCTTATAGTTACATTCGCTATAAATTTTAAAATTATAGTGTATTTCAGTTTTCATTCTATAATCAAAGAAACAAATTGAAATATTCCTTTGGAATGCAAATATTGAAAAAAAGGAAATTTTTTTTTAGGAGAGCAATTTCTGAGGACATTGTAATCAAAAGACTTTGCAATATTAATTAATGATCCATTTTTGTGAAGCTGTCCATTATGCCTAGCCTTTGATTCTACTACTGCACTTTTGTGTTAATTTATGTTGATAAATTTTATTTTGGAACAAATAAAATCCTTAAGAAATCGTACCATTTTAGGAGAACAACATACCTCCTTTTTTCATCATGAATAATAAAAATGATGAATTTTTATAAATGTTTAATTTCTGTGCACTTCTTTTAAAATGCTTATTTTTTTTAAATTCCTTAAAACCTACAAGATTAACAAAATTGTGCATATACTGGTATGATCAGTGGATAATTAAAGTTGGTGGCTTGATGTTATTTCTTAACTTTAATAATTTCGATACATTGAATTACAATAATAGTCATTAACTTTCAAAGGACTTTTGATAGCTTTATTTTGTGAAGATTTTTATTCATTTCTTCTTAAAATAAATTATTTATGAATTGCAAAAGAAATTGTGAGCATGTTTCTTTTTTTTATTATTATTATTATTTTAACTCTCTCTCTCTCTCACACACACACACACACATTTTTCACACAACAAGATTTTCATGAAACCTTATTTAATATATTTGATCCATTTTCCTAATTCCATTGTTGTTTTTAAAATTGGAGATAACGCGATAAAATTGCTAAAGGAGTAGCAGTTGGAGAATTATTGATAATTTAATTAGTTTGTGTAAGATTAGTGTATATGTTTATGAAATTTTATTATGCTACCCTATTTACTGAATTAGATCAAACTTTATCAAAGATTACGTTTATTTGCCCTCTAGTATTAAACCTGTATGTATAATGTTGCCTTTATATTTTAAATATATTTTTATCTGTTTGTGAAAGAGTTAAATTAATTGCATATTTCTAGAAAGCAAATTTAAGTGTATATGTTTAAAAGTTATAATTTTTTTCATACAACGATCATTTTTACACTGTGATGATAACTTTTTTTTAAAGTCGTTTGTAAAAAGTGATTTAAATCACCATAGGAAAAAACTCTTAAGTGTCGTTTAATAAAAATTCTTAGATTGTGTTAAAAGGAAAAAAAAAACCCAGAATAATGCAGTAATACTGGTAATTTTCAGCCATAGCTGATTAGTGTAACTGGGTTTAGTGGTTCTAAGGGAAGGGGCAATCTGGGATTCAATTTGAAGATTCCCCACTTTTAAAAGATGGATGGATTATCCCTGACTTATATCAGTTAATAGTATTGAAAGATTCGAATTGTTTTAAGTACGTAAAAGCTCATTAGGTTTCATCGAACCTAAAGAATGTAAGGTGTAACAATTAGGTTAAGGTTTCACCGAACAATTGGGGGGGGGGGGGGAGGCATGCGAATACCGCCATTTAGAAGCTTTATATTTAGAGGGTGCATTTTAAATTAAAAATTTTCATTTTTAAAATCATGAAGATGGGAGATATTACAAGAAATAGATGCATTCAGATGACAATTTGAGAAACACTGATGTATAATGTTTGCTTTTTTTTTTATTTGAATATTATTCTTTTTTGTTATAACACTTAAAAATTTGCTTTAAAAAAAGAATTGAAAAATTGATTACGGTACATTATCTTTTAACTTATGTATGTAGTGTCAAAAAAGTTTGCGGAATGTCCAGAAATACTTTTTTCCTTTTTTGGTGAAAATTTGTGGTTGCTTTCGAATTTTCATGAGTATATATTTATTGCCTTCAAAATGGCTCGTAAAGCTGGTATTAGTATAGCATAATAATAAATTATTAGTTCCTTTAAATTTCGTGTTATTTCGAATGAAAGAGCTTTCTATGCGTAAAAAATACCAATTTTTGCGGATACGAACATCTTAAAACGTTTGATTCTTTCATATTTAACTTTTGATTGTATGTAATTCATGGCTTCATTCAGTTTGCAGTTCATTAAAATATATTACGAGTAAGTTACAGAAAAAATATCACTATGAGAAAAAAAAAAAAACTGGTACATATTTTTCAGCTTGTGTGAATAATTTTCTATCTTAAAATGAAAATCATGCGCGTTTCTCTTTTCCTGGCAAATTAATTAATTTATACCTATATCAATGACCTTGCCTGTCGTGTAATTTTTAAGTGTTTTCATTGAAGATATTCTCTTAAAGAAATTTCAGAATTTTTCATTAAATATTTATCATTTCATGTTAGCGTTAAATGTAAAATGGCTTTTCACAAAAAAAGAAAAGTGCCGACTAAGCAAAGTATAACCGAATTCTTCACTGCTTCTCACTTTGAAAAACGCGGAAATTGTCGCGTAACGCCTGTCATTCCATGCGTTGAGGAATCTATCATGGAGACAGGCGTAAGAGGTGTGAAATTGTCTTTGGGTTATGTGATCATTCTTAATTGTGTGATCTACGAACTCCGTGAAACCGGTAATCAGTGAAATTCAATAAATTGTTCGAACTAATATTAGCTTAATATATATTTTTTAAATTTCATAATTAGAAACGAATTAATTAAATTAAGCTCAGTTTCAATTAATATTTCATATATAATAGACTGTTTACAAGTCTCTGTAATTTAGCTTGAGATAACTGTATATTTAAATCAAACGGAGGTGGTTTTAATAGTTTTCTGTCATAAATAAAAATAGCGGCCATAGTAGCTGAGTCACGAGCTCATTCTATCATTGTTTTCATCGAAGTCTTAAGTTCGAGTTTTGATTCTCCCAGACTTGTCGTGTAATTGGGCTGATACACGTTAAATCTACTGTGACTCGCTGTTCTCACTTTTGGGATGTTGTGGAAGTTAGGAGAGGGGAGTGCCAGCTCGCGGACGCCGCCCTCGTTACTTGATCAAAGTTCAAAATTACGAGCTTCGGCACCACTAGCCTTCATATTGCTTCTCAGTGTGACGTTTGTTAACAGTCAATCAGTCCTTTGACTGATTAGAATTAGAAAGTAGTTTAGAATTAGAATTTGACTGGTTAGAAAGTAGTTTAGAATTAATATAGGGAAGTAGCATTTATGATATTATTTTAACAACTTCATTCACATAAAAAATTATATTTTGTGCTACGTAATTTACATGAAAATTGTTAAATAATATTCAAGGACTCTTCCATCAAATGAAAAATAATAAACGAGATTATACTCTACAAATAAATTTGTATACCATGTTTTTTTTTTTAAATTCGTTGTCATTTTTCTTTAACAAAAAACATTTTTTTAAGGAAACCATGTGCTTATTGATGTATGTTCTCTGTTTCACTGTTGTTTAGATAAAAATGTTAAAATTCAATTCTCTGTATTTTGCTGATGTAGTTACTCTTAGATTTTGCCGTATTTCTGAAAAACTAATTCAGAAATTATACGAAATATCGGATTTTGCAACATCATTAAGCTGGTATATTATCAGCCGAAGAAAGGTTCATAAAATGTGTAACATATTTTACCACGCTTTTTGTAAGTAATGTCATTGAACGCACTTTTATAAAAAGTTATTTAATACTATGCTATTTTACTAATAACTTTGGACGTTTTCATTTGTTATACTAATCCAAAAGCTTTACTAATGTAATGCAATATCTTTTTTTACTTCGTGAGTATAATTTTTATATTCGTATTATCTTAAATTTTATTTTCTGTTTCTGGTAGCGTGAAGAATGTGTGTATTTTTATATGAATTAAGTACTTTATTTCTCACTAATAGACATTTTTTAATCATTAGAGTATTTTTTTACAAATATGTATCCTAGCTGGATTCGGTTTTAAAACTAAAGATTTTATTCTGTGCCCTAAATTGTCATTGCTTAAACATAACTAAATCGTCTTTTATCGAGAATGCGATTTCTGTTAATCAAGTATAGAAAAAAAAAAAATTCTCTCTCTCTTTCGAGCATTTCCCTTTTAATAAATAATTGCTCATTTGCTTTCAGTTTCTCTTTTACTTTGATTCTATTAATTGATTATTTATTAAATAGTAGCCCAGATATTTGTGTCAGCGATTTTATCTTAACACGCACATGATGTGCTCCAAATATGTGTAGGGATAGTAAAAAATCTTAGAATCAAAGGGTGATTTTTTTTTTTTTTTTTGGCTCGGGGGGCCACTTTGTAAAACGCTTCCACTTTTCTTCGCATCTTGTAAAACGATTGCATTCATTAGTTAACTTAGCATTTCAAAAAATGTATAAATTGTCCTATAAAGATCAATGAATAAAATAAAATAGTGGCAGCTTTATTCGGTTTAATTTTTGTGCCAATTTCATATCATCTATAGCTGCTAGCACATTTAATTTTAGAGTTAGTTTAATGAGACATATGTACTCAATAACACTTTTCTACATTTTTTTTTTTTTTTTTAATCGGTTGTGATATTGCTTGTTGAGATTCTGAATACAGCCAAAGTTATGTCTAAGAGCTTCGAATATCGAATCCAAGCACTGCAGAGGATCATTCATCGTGATGTATTCAAAAATTGCAAAATTACGTGATCTGTTCCCATTGGTCTTCGTGTTGTCCTAGACCGATGTTAATTAAAACCAATAGTGGTTTTAGGTTCTCATGTTAAATTATAAAGAAAGGTCACTGTAAAGCAAAATAGTTGATTTTAGAAAACAAGCAATGTGGAATACGTGGCTTTAAGAAGCAAAGTTAATATGTGAGTTCTATGGATACTCGTAAATCGCCTCGCCAACCCCCTCCTAGAGAATTAGCGCTGAAATACATATATTTTTTGTGTCTTGGGTTATGGTTTATAAAATTCCAATTTTATTAAGTAGAAAATATTATGAAATAATGAGATTGCTGCACATCTAATCTAATGGCACGTTATATCATTTTTGTGGAAGTTTGGAGAAAGAAAGATCGTAGTATCGTGTAGTTATCGTATTGGGAATTTTCTGTGTGTGCACAGACTTGTTGTTGCACACACAGTTATATATGTAATGATATCGTTATTAGGCGTAAAATATAGTTATTTAAGTACGAACGTAATCTTTAAGTAGGATTTAATGTGTTCAGTGAACACGAATGACGCTCCCCCGGAATACCATAGCGATCCTTCTCTATTTTCGACCGGTCAATCAGTTTTTGTCTTTATACTTTATTTTCAAAGATCTTGAACATAGATACACATTGTTTGGCGCAGTAAGTCCAGATGTGGTCTTGCGCCATAAACCTCAAATTACCTCACTCACTGCTGAAAGGAAGCTTAAGATATTAGTTTTTGTTAAAAATACCGCTTCGTATTTATGCGCTGTACAAAATGGTATAAGCTTAGGAGATTGAATTAATATGGCTAATTCATAAAATTTCGGACATCTATCCGAATCCCGAGCCAAAATTCACTTAATTTTTTGAAACTGAAATTTAAAACTTGTATTTGCTTGATAACTTGGCAAATTCTTCTTGGACTTTTAATGACTTTAATATTCTCAAATGAGAATACTTTTTAGAAACCTAATTTTCCAATTTCAGCCTCAAAATTTGAAGGAAAGTTCTTAAACTTGTGTTTCCCAGACATTTCAAATGTTAATTCTTAGAATTATACTTCGCGGAAGTTATATTCCATTATACACTCATATTTGTAAAAATTGCAACACCATGAAGCAATCACTCAAATAATGTGAAATTTTCAGCAAATCCAAATTAGAGTGTAGTATCCAAAGCATACTTGCGCTGAGCAGACACCCGCTGTATGACTGATCTAGTCTTAAAAGTCGAGATTTGTAGCGAGATGTTGAAATTGTTAGTGCCTGTCTGCCAGTACTAAACTTGTCTTGAGAAGTTGTTATGCCTTTAAAACAACGGAGGGCTCCATATGAGCAAGTAACCAAGTTTGGACAAGGGCAAATGATAGGCCTGTGTGGAAGGGAATTTTCTTATCGTGCAATTGCAGCTCTGTTGGAGCGCAGTGCAACTAGAGTAGTGCGAATGCGGAAACAGTCGACTGATGATAGGCAGACGAGTCAGAAATCCGGCAGTGGACGGCAAAAGGATACTTCATCATGGAAGGCAAACACCTCATTCACATGGCAGTGTCGAACTGTGAAACGTCATTTCGACAGCTGGTATGACATTAGAACATTGCTACAGGTCTGTTATTATCTGCTGCAGCAAATCGTCGGCGCATATTGCACCGTGGTCTGCGCTCAAGAGTTCCTTTGTACGGGATTCCTCTGACGCAAAACCATTGGCACCTGAAGTTACAATGGGCTCATAAACATTATATATACGCTCTGGCGTGCTAGTTAGAAGCAAATCGTCTTTTCATACGAATCCCGCTTCAATTTTGAGTTACAATGATGACCGCATCCGCATCAGACACTATACTGGGGAAAGCCATCTACCGAAGTGCGTTATCCAGCATCATACTGGACAAATGCCGAGCGTTATGACCTGGGGCGCCTTTGGGTATCATGGGCGATCACAGCTGATAATAATTGTTGGCACTCTTTACTGACATTGATACATCAGAGCTGCAACAGATACCGATACATTAGAGAAGTTCGGAAACCCTTCCTTCAAAACATTCCTGGAACTGTATTTCAACAGGAAAACGCCTTACCGCACGTTGCTTGGAATGTTCAAGACTTCTTTTCAATCCAACACACACAGCTCCTTCCCTGGCCTGCTTACTCGCCCGATATGTCACCTATTGAGTATGTCTGGGATTTCGTCGATCGGCGTGTCACTTGTGATGCTCAAGATCTGTTCGATTCGATGACACATCATGCAGAAGCATTTATTGCAGTGTGTGGAGGCTTCACAAAATACTACTGATTTTTAACATTAACCTTGTTATTTTTCTTTGTACATTTTATTTTTTATTTGTATCCACACAAATCACTTGTGGAGTAAATTGCAATAAAATCTAACGATTCCTTCATGATGTTGTAATTTTTATGAACATGAGTATAAAAGGACCTACAGCTTAAGTTTTGCTAAAAAAATTTACCGAACTTCAAATTGAATTACATTACACCAAATCGGATAACGATCCACATTGAAAGCAGCCATGGTTCACAGCAAAATTTTGAGTATTTTTTATAGCTACTATTGAATGTCGGGCACGCTCTCTCATCCTCCTTCGAAGTTACCATCTTGTGTCTAGTTATATAAAAGTTATTAGCATTAAATAATTTACAGTTTTTCTCCCTTAAATTCAATAACCAACTGTTAAATTTTATCCAAGTGCTCCCTAGTTATTTTTATTGAGATTTTGTTTCGCATATTTCTCTAGCAATAGCAACGAACTAGCAGTTAAATTTTAATATTGTTGCAAGGTTTTTTTAATTGAATTATTACTTAAAGAAAATTTTTCGGTAATTCTGTTGCATCTTTGGACATTTGTGTATAATTAAGTAACTTAAAAATTTACAAATTTTCGTTCGTCTGTATATTAAATTCGCTTAAATGGTTTCGTTTGATGTTGTGCACTGTAGACATTTTCTATCCGCTTCTAAAAATATACTGAAATTATTCTAAATCCGACTGAAATTTCACCGTTCCAGAATTTAACCCTTATTGTCTCTACAAATTCTTACATTGTTTCTCTATGTATCTAAACATTGTTTGACTATGAAATCTCGTAAAAGCTATTTCGGTATCTTTGCACCAGAAAACAACAAATTGTGAAAGTGTACTTGAGTACATGTATACTTTAACTCACATGTTATTCCCCTTTTATCATTTATTGGGAGGAGGAAATATTTGTTTAAGAGGGATAAACCAATTTTATCGCATCAAAGTCCTCGATATAAGAATTTCTCTGCTCTATTCGACTTTAGTATTCATAACTTTTCTTAGGAAAGACCTGGATAAATTTAGTAGAAAGGATTATTTCTGAAATTGCATATGAAACGCGTATTAAATTTTAAAGTATTTCTTCTGATTTGGTATCCGTTTTTCATCGAATACGAAGAAATGTGAATGGTAATTATAAACGTATTTGATATGCCAATGCAGAAAGTAATGCTTTTGATAGCAAGGTAAGTTTTTAGTTCTTTCTTAAACACAATTTTTTAAAGTTTTCGATGATTTTTGCTAATTTTTGCTTTGTTGTTAATATAATTTTTAATTCTTTTAGTTGCGGATACATTTTCGGTAATATGTAATATTTATACTTAATGCAAATTTACATTTTTTAAAAAATTTCTGAACTTTCGTTTAAGCAAATTTTGCTTAAAAGATTAAGATTTTTGGAAAATTAAAGTTATTCATTTGAAAAATTGAATTAAATCGTTCAAACGTCATTCTAGTCGATTGTTTGATGCGCTAGTATTTAATTATATGTGAATCATGGCTTCCTTGCAGTATAATTTAAGGGTAGTTTTTTTACCTATTACTTTCTTGCATTATTTTCTGGCATATTTCATTTGAACCTAAGTGTTTCTTACTGCACTCCTGGAAAAAATTAATAGTCATAATTTTTTATAAGAGCATCATTTTGTATCTTGTGTGGCATACCTTTATATTCAAATCATTTTTTTATCTTTTTTTTTTTTTTTTTAAGTAATTTAAAAATGCTCTTATGAATGAAAGGTATGAATGTGTGTGTGTTGTTGTTTTTTTAACAATAACAAATTAAACATGTGGTACAAATTTGTTTTCTCGGTGTTTCAGTTAACGTTGCTTAGCTTCTAATATATTAAAAATTCAAATTGAAAATAATGTTGTGTATCGTCTAGTATATTTAAAGTCATTTACTGCGAAAACCTGTCACATACGTAAAATGGTATTGTAGAAATTGAAATGATTTTTTTCCTTCAATCTTTTTTATACGAAACAAATTAATATGGATTTCTTCTTCTCTTTTTTTTACTTCAAAAATAATTATAACAAAACCATAGTAAATGTATTGATATTGAATGTTCTCTTAAATACTAGTGTTGGGGCAAAAATCTCTCAGAGAAACCATTTCTAAATACGAAATACCTTAACACTCAGAACTACAAAAATGTCTACCCGACATTAAAAGCAGGCTCCAAATACACCCTTTCACTCATTCAAAGTAAAGAATAACTCCAGAAATAAGACTAAATAATGAGCTAAACCTACCTGGGCTGCTTTACTTAAAATGTCTGTCCTATAGTTCTCAACATTAAATCACTTGAACACAATTCTGCAATTTCGACTCTATGGCTCCAACTTACCACAAAATGGTTTTTTAAATTGGCACTTGGATGATCAACTTACAGACTATTCCGTACGTAATTAAATTTCCATTTTTTGAGTCTGGAGCTGTAAAAATACTACATATTTTGTCTCGTTTTTAAAAAAATACTACATATTTTTTTCTCGTTTTTATTTCTACTTCTCTTTGAAAAGTAGAAATGTTCGATGTTACATCAATAGAATATACCATTAATATCTTTCATCACCAGCTAGAATTCATCAATAAAATGAGTTTGGTCGTTTCACTATGTTTAAATAATTCCAAGAAAAGTTGTGTGTGGTGAAAAGTGTGTGAGTAATCTTGAATTTATATAGTATAGTAAAAAATTGAAAATTCACATTGGGTGCTCTCAAGTAGTAACTATTCGAGAGAAGCCCATGCTGTTGTTATTCATTAAACAATAAGTTTCTTGCACGCTTAGTCATGATTTTTACCTATGTTCAGTAACTGTTTTTTAATTTCATTTTTACTTTTTCAGATGAACGTATGGATCACACTTGCAAAGAAGTATATTATATTTTTAATTTAAAAGTATTTCCGAGTTTATAATGAAATATTTCATAATACCTTTCTTAATATAAAAAATATCTGAAAATTATTTTTCAAAAATAAATTTAGCCAGGGAGTTAAAACCAAGAAGAAGAAGGGGGGGAGGATATATATATATATAATTATATTATTAAACCAATTAAAAACTTGCGTATATTGGGGAGGGGCATACATTTCATTTCCTATTTTCCTTAAAAATGATTTATTTATATTCTTTTAATGTTTTATAGCGTGGAAAATTTCAATTTCAACCATAGTTTGTATTTTCTCTAAAGATGGCTTTTGATCTGCAAAAATTATATAATTTTTAAAGTCTTATTTTTTATTGAGTCTGTAGTTTTATATGAAAGAATTCAACCCAATATCTGAACTTTTTCTGTTTGGGAAAGAGAAAGAAAAAAAAAGCCCAGTATTTGAATCAAAGAGCTGATTATTTTATCATGTTCCATATTCTATCTTCTACTCTGTAATGGCAGTTACATTTTTCTTTTTATGATAAAAAAAAAATGTTTGCATTTATTGATAGTTTATTATGGCATCGAAATCAATTTAAATTAACTGTTTAGTAAATTGGAGTATGTGTGTATAATGAATGAATGAGTAAATAATGAAATTTTATTCATATCGGATTACCTTTCAACTTGATAAAGAGTACCGAGTTTGAATGCAGCTGCTGAACACTAAGTAAAATGTTTTGTGAGTTCTTATGTTATTTTTGGGATGATATGTGTGCTATTAAATTTTTAAATCATTTTCTTAAAACTTAAACATGAACTTGATTTGTTGGTTAAGCATGAAGATCATTTGTATTTCTTTTTGTAAAGTTTAAGAACCTGGTTTGGTTCATTTCTTTAGACGTTGTACTTAACGTTAAGTAAATATTTTCTGTGAGCTTGAAGCTCTCTAGAACTTTTTTTGGCTTTTAATGCTTATCTTCTATTTTTTTCTTCCTGTCAAGCTTCCGTTCTTAGTAAACAGTCCACTGCTACTTCCCGTTTCTATTTCTCTTGAAATGACTTCTTGATGATTTAGTGTCTTTTAGCTTTGCATAATTCTTATTTTTCATTCATTCCTCCTCTCTTAAAAGTGTTCACCTTTACAGGTATCGATGTTTTATTAAGAAAAATGTACTTGTCATTTCTGTTTTGCACTCCCAAGTATATACGGAAAAAAGGAAAGGCTGAGCATTTTCTTTCCAAAAGGATTATTTAATTGGAGGTTACGTTGATTTCTTTTTATCTGTTCTGGTAAATTAGTATGCAGATTTTTTTTTGTTCTTATAATATGTTCAGAAATTAAAATAGAGATACTGTAAGCTTTTTTAATGCTTCGTAAAATCGTTCTAAAAATATTACAACTGTGATATGGCATTAAGCAAGTTTTGTGATCCTCCAATAAGTGTAAACGTTGAAAACTACTAAAGCGGTTTGATAAATTACATTTTAGTTAAATTTTTTTAAAAATTTTTTTAAATTGAAAAATATATTAAGACTCTTAAATCGATTAACACATTAACATCGATTTCTGAAAAATATTTTTTTGTTTTTATTTGTGAAGTTTTTATGCGTTTGGTTTTATGTTTCAAATATCTCAAAAAATCGACTTCAATATAAACTTATTTATCGTTATAAACTTACCATCGTGTTTTTAATTATTATCACGTGTGTCCTTTTTAATTGTTGTAAAGTCAAAATGAAAAGATATTTTAAAGAAATTTACAGCTGAATCAGCAGATCATTTCTTATAACTATCAAGAGCGAAGTTCTCATTTCATTGATCTGTCCGCATCCGAATTTTAACTGTCGTGATCACAAATTTACTATATTATTTAAGAAAATGACTGGTTTCTCATTCTAGAAATGTATAATTTTTTCGATGTCTTAAATTTTTAAAAAATTTTCATGTTAATTTTTCTATTCCTTGTGGCTTTTATGTTTATCTTTTGAGTGTTGTTTGAAAGTTAGGAGGGCGAAGTGCCAGCTCGGCTGTCGTTTTCTTTATTTGACTGTGGCTCAAAATTACGAAGTTTATCGCCGATAGCCATAGACTATAATAAACACTCAATCCATATTGGTTTTCTATCTTTCCTATTTTGTTTCTTTAACAATCAACGAGCCAAAAGGAAATGCTTTACCTCATAATAAATATTAGGTCGACACACCATCTTAGTATTGATAGCAATGATTAATTATAATCATTTATTTTGAATATCTACTATTGTTCAATTTTTTTTTAATTTTATGATCTAAGAATTGTGCAAACTTTTATTTTGAATTGAGGCTTTTGCATTATTTTCTGAATAAACTAATTTTAATTCGTCATTAAAACATTTGTGTAAAGAAATCCTTGTATTGAAAATGCGCAAAATCTTTCACAAATTGCTATTCAGATTCATTGATCTCACTTACCAAATATCAAATTATTACTTTTAAAAATAATTTGCAGTTTTTTATTGACTTTTTTTAATGACCCCCCTTGGGGGGGGGGGCGTTAGCTCGCGATTTACTATCATTCATGCATTTTAAGCTGCAAGTAATTTATCATATTTATATTCATTTGCATTCGCTTACTTTAAGTTTTTAAGACATCGTGCTTTCGATGAGAATTTGCTACGTTTTAGAAAATTGTCTTTCAATGCTAAATATATTATTTGAATATAATACAAGTGATGAATATTCTTCATTAAAAATATCCATGTGTGTTACTTTTCGTCTGAGACTTTCAAACTGAAATACGCATACCATAGAGCAGCTTTGCTAAGAAAAGCCTTCAGTATTCTGAAGGGAATCTAAGGATCCTTTCCTGATTCACTAACCAAAAAAAAAAAAAATGCTACTTGAGAATATCACGATGAAAGGGATTCCCACAATGGCTTTCTGCGGGGGAGAAATTAGCAATTTCTAATTATTTCGAAGGAAATGTGAGCGAAATGTAATTAAAAAATGATGGCGGTCCCCTATATAAGAAGTATGATATGATTCGACAATTAAAAACATTTTTTTTCCCTTTATCATCTGATAAATAGGATGCTTTAATAATCTTTTACTGCAGGATAGGGGACAGCATCAAACTGATTGTATCCCTCCCTTCCTCAGTAATGATTAAAAACAAACACTTTACCATCTGATTTCCCCTCCATAATGTATTT